>JAPXFQ010001218.1:0-563091 GCA_028564705.1 Apricaphanius iberus
AGTCATTGTTAAAGTAAAGAGACCAAGCCCTGAGTAATGAAATGTGTTTTTTTTTTATTTCACAATCATTCATCGTGTAGGTGATGCATTGTTGATATTTCAGTGTTCAAATGTATTTAATAGAATATAGTGTGAGCTTTTCTTGTTCAAACTTTGAGGTAAGACAGCAACGGTACCTTTTTGAAATGACAGGATACGCTACTAAAACAGGGTAGGACCTGTTTTTTCTTGTGGACAAAACATGTTTTTCTTTACGGCATCTATGTCCAAACGCTGGTGCTCCTGGCCGCTGTTACAATGTTTAAGCAGAAAAGCCATGCAGGCATGAGCCATAAACTTGTCTAAAGCAGCTTTCATAGCGCTGCTTAGAGCTGAAGATAACCAGTCCGTTTCATTCTCTTGTTCCAAGGCTGGAATCGGAGTTTCACTTAGAAGAGTAGAGTCCTTTGCAAAACCCAAGGTGGGATTTTGGTCCAGAGTTGTAGAAGTGAATTTATCACACGTTGTTGTGGTAGGAATCCCATCAGGTGCTTTAGATAACCGAGTAGATCTTTTCTGATCTTCATCTTGAAATGTAACTCTCTTTTTATCTTCGATTGATGGCGTATTCCTCCTTGACCGCATTGTATTTTGCTGCTACTTAAGGCGATGGAATCCTTAATCGGATTCAATGAATGATGCAGACGAGGTGATAGGACTTGAGTTTCTTTAACGGCGTACTGTTGAGAAGTAGAACGAGCGGCCTAGCCGTGTCGATTGATGAAGGCAGTGGCGCGGAGCTGTGTGTTGTGGGTATCATTTAGGAGAAGATACCGGTCACAGTATACGGAGACTCTGGTGGAGTGTGGTCAAAGGGATCATAGGTTCCCAAATCTAACGTGAACTTCATACGATCACTTACGAAGGCACATATGGCAGCGGTCTATTGTAACACTATCTCGGAGCGCATATTAGGCACGATAGATGTGCGTAAGCATTGCGTCTAGTAACATACTGGTTCAGTTTAGATGGGTTTCTCAGACCAATGCCAGGATGATTAGCGCTGGATGGAAACCCAACTAGGTTGTGTGTGTATGTGTGTCTGTGCGCGCATAACACCCTGCACCAGCCGCTGATGGTAACTTGGGCCTAGATGGGTCGTGAGAATATGTTTTTGAGACAGACAGAGTGCTTATTAATATTCAGTTACAACCGAGGGTGGAGTCTTTGGCATAGAGGTGGGGACTTGAGAAAGTAGTTTGTTCAGCCTGCCTTTAAACTTCATTCTTGCATCAGCAGCTCTTTCAGACGTTTTGAAAAATGAACCATAGCCTGGAAATATTTTTTCCATCGGAACGATTTTAGAATGTACCGGAATTCAACCTTTCAACAACTGTTTACATTTTTAAGCAGAGTTTTGCATGTTCTAACCATGTTTTTTTCTTTTCTTCTTCCTCTAAAATAGACAGAACCTTTCTTTCTAAACCACAAATCCTTCCAGAAATCCTATTTTTTCAAAACAGTAGGATTTGTTCTCCTCATTATTCACTCTGTTTAACCATTTCTTTATCCTTCTTTTTTTGAGAACAACATAACATAAATGCTTTGTAAAGAAGGCTCTCTATAATTCTACTTTCTCTGCAGAGGTACGTAGCAAATCATTTTTTGAGGTTAGAGAAAGTCTAATTCTATGTTTTAATTTAAGTGTCAAGTAGAGAATCGTGCGCACACTGAGGAAGCGCGCTTTTCAAAATAAACCACATAGAAATGTTTTTTTTCACCATAGATAACACACAAAAAGTAGTTGATTTAGTATTTAAAACCCTAAAGGGATGCGTTTAAAGTTATTTTCAAAGTTGTTTTTAAAGTTATTAATAGTTTAATCATTATGCATTGGGAGATGTGTTTAAAGTTGCTTAAACTTTAGAGTTTAAACAAAGTTTAATTATCATGCATTGGGGAAATTTAGTATTTAGAGTCTATTGTTTAGAATAAAATAGACGCGCTATGAGGAGGAGGGAATTTGTTTACAATTGTCATGCATTGAGGAACTTTTGCTTAAAGTTAAGATTAAAAAATAAAACATGCTATATGTAGGGAATTTTGTTTAAAGTTACTTAGAGTTTAGAAATTTTATTTTAAAGATAGATGTGTTGTCACCTTTTTTAGGCCGATCACAGATGAATCACAACACCGTCCGACTGGCTCTGTCTCTTTTCTAAAAGAAAAGAGTCCCGGTGGTTCTTTTTCTCTATTTAAAAGCAGAAAATCATCGACTCCACCTTTCCTAGCAAAACCACGCCTCAATACCAGTTTGACGAATGTTTGACATAAAGTTTTTGCCCGGGGGGTGAACCCTAACCCCCCTTCCTCCTCTGGAGGTCCCCCCCTCCCTCTCCCACCTGTTAACCCCCTCTCAATACCTGTTTGACGAACGTTTGACATAAAGTTTTTGCCCTGGGGTGAACCCTAACCCCCCTTCCTCCTCTGGAGGTCCCCCCTCCCTCTCCCACCTGTTAACCCCCTCTCAATACCAGTTTGATGAGTGTTTGACATAAAGTTTTTGCCCTGGGGGTGAACCCTAACCCCCCCATTCCTCCTCTGGAAGTCCCCCCTCCCTCTCACCCACTTTGACCACCCCTCATGCTGACCTTTGACCCCTCCCTCTCCCCCTCTTTGACCCCCCTTCCTCCTCCGGAAGCCCCCCCCCCCTCTCCATTTTTGATCATCTACTCATGCTGACCTTTAATCCATCGATCAAATCTCACATTCCTGAGTGACACAATATGGGGCTATATTCTTCTCTCTCCATCCAAGGCTCCCTTAATTTCCCATTAGGCATTCTGTCTCCTTTAACAAAAGCATGGTTAAAAGTCTTAGGGTTTTTATTGATGGTCCTCCTTGGACGGGTTGTACTGGAAACTGAATTTCCCCTTTAGGGATTGATAGTTTTTCCAATGTAATCTAATATAAATGAGTGTCTAATGGTGCTGATTCTTTAGTCTATTTTAGCATGAATCATTTTTTTCTAACAAAAATTTGCCAGTGTGGCGACCTCTTCAGGTTACAACTTTACACTGTACTTGAATTTGAATCAGGCATTTCTACTGGCTCTGCCTCTATGGCTGTCGTCAGCCATCTTGACGCTGTGAAGTGTAACACAAACCTATTCTCGACCATACTCGCATAGTGAGTTGGAGTAGCAAAGAAGTGTTGAAGCCACCCAATCCTCAGTGCACCAGGCAACACCTCCTTTGGGCCACTACATTTTTCAAACCAATAATGTACGTGGAGTAAAGCTTGGTGCGCATCCGTGAGGTCCGCAAGGCTTCACACAGCCAAATTACGTCATTTCAGCTACCATGCCCCTCCGTGAGGCCTCTGGGAAGCCCCAAGTTTCCGTACCGCGCACCTAGAAAATTTTCTAAACACGCGGACAGTTCTGCACAGAAAACATGGCGGACTAGCCATAGCTCTTACTGGCAGAGGTTCGTTAATAAATACATCTTTATGATTCACCCCACATAGATGACTGTAATCGAAATACTGTTGGACGAGTGCACCATCTACTATTTCGTCTTTTTTCCTAACAGCAGTAAAAGTTCTTATCTTTGTTTAAGCTCACAGGTGTAAACAACATTGATTTCTACTTCTACTATGACGTAGTGTTGTATACATGCCGTAGAGCCATATGCCGCCCCTAAAGTCTTCAAGAATATTGGCTCACAGCTTCCTGGCCGGTTCCGCACGTCTCATTTCCGTGCGGAATGTACATGTGTCAAGCAGAAACCAAGCTAAAAGACTCTAGACATGGGGTGAGTTGCTCTTTAAAGACTCCTCATGATCGACTTTCCAGACAACTCAAGTCCTCGGGCTCCAGGGCTACACGTCATCCCCAGAATCAGAACCAAACACGGAGAAGCAGCATTTAGTTTGTATGCTGCTCTAATGTGGAACCAACTTCTGAAAAACCGCTGAAACACTCAGTTCCTTAAAATCAGTGTTTAGAGCCACCTTTGATTGATAATCAATGGATCACATTAATTTGTGTTATTTTTCTATCATTTAAAGCACTTTGAGCGGCCTTGTTGCTGAAATGTGCTACAATAAACCTCACATACTCGCATATTTCACAGGCAGGCTTTAAATGCAAATAAAATGCATCACAAAGCGCAGTAAACTCTTTGTGGAAGCATAATATAAACTGTCTATGATCCCAGAATGAAGAGCCATCTCTGAGCCAGTCCCCCTCAGATCGATCACATCGATCAGGATGGATTTAAAACCCCTTTTTATTCAGAGGACAAATGAGGCATAAAGATCAGCCGTGGTGTACCTGTTAAGGAGGAAGGTGTTATCCGAGCAGGTCAGGGCCTCCAGCAGTATCTTCTTCTCAGAGACGGCACTGGTGGAGTGAAACTTCATCCAGATAAACTCCCATACGTCCTCGTCCATCAGGCTGACCCCAGTGCAGTAAACTATGTCCCGGATGTTGGGAGGAATCCTGCAGGTAGGATAAAGGCGAAAAAAAGGAAAAGTTATGAGGCTGTGAGAAGCTCTGTTCAGACATGGGGAATGTAAAGCATGTTGATAAGGGCTGGATTTGACCAGTGTGAAGCAGGGTGAGAGCAGACCAGGAAAAAGTAATGAAGCTAAAAGCCCTGATAAGACACCACCTCAGGCTTAACCGCAACGCTTTCTGGGTACTAATTCCCCTCCCATCAGGAAGCCGCATTGCAAAAAACCTCCCCTCGCTTCTGGGTCGGACATGAAAATCAGACAGAAAACACTTTCAGACATTTTCTCTGAAACTAGGACATTAAAGAGTCTCAGTAAGTCCAACTGCCATGGGGAGTTCCAAACGTATGCCATAAATTTACAACCTTGAAAAAAGGGAAAAAAAATTATGTTTTAAGAAACAAAGAGTTTCATACTAAACTAAAGCACACACCCTGGTGTCAGATTAGGGCAATGACTGGGTTGGTTACAAAATGCCTGTTCTCATTTATCTAACTTGAGGGAATATGACAACAGACTAAATTTCACTTGGGGAATATCCCTTTAAAATTCAAGTAAACTGGGATGAAGAGTCTGTACATAAACCTAGGTTGGTCTTATACCCACATTAGCACTCCCTCTTAATTATAATGTAGTTTCTACATTTAGGCATAACGATGAAGGACCCGACCCATAACTGTTATCAGCAGGTTCCTGAGATTAACCTTCAATTATAATTTAATTTAGACCATACCTCTGAAATTAATAATTCCACAGAAGGTCTGCAGGATCAAGATGTAGCTTTGGTCCCCATAAAGATTGTCGTCTTTGGACAGTCGATTATTATACTAGAAAAGGTCCTTGATTGGCCACAAAAAAGTACACACACACACGCGCGCGAACACCTTGATGCTCAGCACATTTCCTTCCCTCTGCATTACATCTGTGACACTGACCTAAATGGTCAGAAACCAAAACGTAATTGCTGAATAGTTTGTGTGTGTGCACTTGTTAATGCCTCAGATTTAGGACATTTTCTGGTATTTTGACAAACTTTAAGACAAATGGGAATTGAGGGGACTGTCCTACTGAGGTAAACACCCCTTTTTAGAAACGAGGTCAAAGGCATGAGTTGGTTTAGTTTATTAGCAACTATTCCTGGGATCAATTAAATTTTAAGAAAAAAAAAACTGTAATACAAAAACATAGTACACGCAAGACAGTGAACACAAAAAAACAATATTAAAATAAAAGCTCTACAATATTGTTAACCTTTACAAATGAAAATCAATTATATTTACAGCTAGATATTATTGCTACTTAGATAAATAATTCTGCCACTAGGAGGTCAGCAATGCTCACTACAGGAAAGTCTAAAGAACTGACTTTATTTAAAGTATTCCATCGTAAAAATATAAAGTGTTAGTTTCTTTTTGAGTGAAAAGTTTTGGCTTTCATTCCAAATATCTAAAATTGTGGAAGTGAATTCCATCCCACTATTGCTCTATACTGCACTGGACAAAACAAAAAAGACCAATCTGTTGACTGGCATGTAGACTATTCACTCAATCAATCAATATTTATTTTGTATAGCACCTTCCAGCACCCAATGGTGCACAAGGTGCTTTCTAAAGTAAAAAACAAAAATACCATATAAACAAAATTAAGAGACAGCTGCAGCGCAAACAAATTGCACAAAGTGCACTAAGGTATAAAAACAGGAATAAAAACAGTACTGCTAAAACATAATCGAAACATAACTAACATAAAAGAGCACATCACCAAAAAAATAACTGTAGGTTATAAATTTAGAACTTCTGACAACTTTTGTTATAACTAATTTTCTACTAAAATTAACTACAGAATATTTAATCCTGCCTTAAACTCTTAATTTAACCAAGCCAGCTCTGTGTTCATTTCTTTAACACTTGTATTAAAATGGCAGTTTATAATCAAAGCAGCTGGGTTTTTGTTTTAGCCTTTTGCAAATTGTACAAATTAGTTTAAGTTGTGTTTGATCAAATAACTGAACAATGATAGAGACAAAACTAATGATTCTAAAAGTGTTTTCATTATTTGATTAGAAATACATTTTCCACAGTGCTTTACGACTCCCATACAATTTTTAATAATGTTTGGTTTAGATTAACTATTCAAATTTAATATCCTGTCAACAGTTACACGAGTAAATTTACCTCAGCGACCTGTCAGATAGTACACGCCAATGTCAAACTTGGCACCAGTGTATCTTTTAACAGGTATTTGGATCCTAACACCATACATTTACTCTTCTCTGCAATACAAATACAATACAATTTAGTTTTTTTCAATCCAAATTTCAATAGATTTTAATTCAATATTTAAGATTACATTAACTCAACATTATTTTGTGCAGATTAATAAAATGTGGAGTAATCTACAAGTAGGGTATGGTGAGAACACATTTCAGTTAGGTTTAAAAACATTTTGGTAATGATTGTGGTTATGGAGAGTGTCAGGGTTAGCAATAAATGCAGTACCCTAAAATGAATGGAAATCAAAATAAAGGCCCAAAATGAGCAGAAAGACAAACCTGTGTGTGTGTATGTGTGTGTAGAGTGAGTGATGCGGGGACAATTGCATTATTTACCGACCTGGGAAATCTTTTTAGAGATGCTCCACTTAAGAGCAACACAAACAGGGGCCAGCTTCCACGTTCCTGCTGACTGTGGCAGAAACTGTTCCTCTCTGACAACAGCTGCTAAACACTTGAGCTCCACCTCCACTGTTATTAATGTGTTGGAGCTTTTAACCTGCAATTGTTCTTGAGTTTTCCATCATACGTATTGCCTCTGCTGTGATTCCTTATAAAACTAAGAGTGATAACGTGACGTCTTCCTGTTCACAATGTAAGCTGTATTTCTCTCCCTGGAAATCTCCAGATGGCTCTGATGCCATTAGCTTCCACACTCTCTCCAAGTCTATGTGTGTGCTGAAAACAGTCTGCAGAGGATGTTTCAGGTCCTGAAGCCATTTTTCCTGAAATATCTCGTCCTTCCTCTGCATCAAACTCCCACTCTGACAGTAAACATGCCTCTGCACCATCTGCTCGCTCCGTCGGTCTGTGCGTCTGTCTGTCTCTGGTATTCTGCAGCTTAACTGTCACTTTGGATTCTCCTAGAACCGCTGATGAAACATTTAAAAGATCCAGCAGAGAAACATCAGCCTGGTCTGGTAGTTAAAGGTAGGGCTGGAGATTGGCTTTTGGGCTTTGACACATTTAAGGAAACTTGTTACAGCAACCGGACTCAGACATGAAGTTTTAAACCAACTTCAGGAGCAAAAAGTTTCACAAGTGGTTTTCTCTGACTTTTTTCAGTCTCTCCTATTGAGAAATTGTGGTGGAAATTGAGGCCATTGCTTTGTCCATTGTTCTTTCACTTCATTAAGTTTTGTAAACATTTGTCTTTGCACTGCTCTTTATTGCCTTCCACTAAGCAGTATGGCATGGGCCAGTGGGTTTGGTTGGCTATTTAATCTGTTTCCATTGTAAAACAGATGTAGATCCCTAGGACAATGGCTGTGGAACTACTGGTGTCACAACAGTTGTTTGGGGGACAGGAAAAAACTCACTGCTAAACCATAGTAGACATAGTAGTGCATTAGGCGCTGGGTTAAACCCCGCCTGCCCAGTGATAGTCCAACTAGTGGTGTAAATGCTTGTAGGAATACTCAAAACCATAAATTAACGTACCGCCTTGATTAGTTAACATGAGGCGTAAAGGTCCTGCCAAAGGCTGAAACCTGATCTATGACTGAGAAATTAACACAGCTTTAACTTTCGCTGTCAGATCAATGGGCTTACATTAGACTCTTGGATTATTTTAGTATTCAAAGGAGATCATGGTCAAATGAGTGACTACCAGATTTCCCAGATCCTGTTACTGTGGAGGTGGTCGGTGTTGTTCATTAGCTTCACCCTCGTACATCCAAAGGACATTGTTCCAGAAGTCTTGCAAGCTGAGGCTGTGCGGTCCTAATCACTTTCTTTAAAGAGATTTTCACCCTCAATCATTCCCAATAAGCCACATCTGTTCTGGGTTTTTCTTGTGCTTCTCCTTAGCATTTTTAATGGGAGAACAGAGGCATCTTAAACAAGTATGGCCTTTTAAGGCCATATTGGTCCAATATATGTACTCCAATAAAATAGGTGCCCGAAGGTTGGTAGAAGTGTAAACCACTCAAGCTTTCATCCGTCACTAAAAATTGTGATTTATTAGGATCATCCCTGCTTTTATTAGCTTTGCCTTTGTTTTCATCAGGCCAATTTCTAAGGTACATTTTAGCATACAGCTGTATCAAAGTTTCATACACACACATATACATATATATATATACACACACACAAACATACATATACACATACATACATACATACATACATACATACATACATACATACGTTGGTTGTGTTAACTGAATATTTTCAGCATTGGACAAGTTTTTTGGAATGGTGAAGAAAAAAATTTGAAGGCTGTCTGTCATTTTTACAGATTAGCATTCAAAGCTCTGAATTTACCCGCACGCAGTCCGGGTGAATACATAAATTAAAGAATAGATTTCCAGACACTTTATTCAATGCATCTCACTGTCCGGGAGCTCAATGCAGGCCGAAAAGCTAAACCCCGAGTTCACACCGGCTGCGGAAGTGCTCTGAAGAGGCTTCAGAGTTGTACTGGCTCCTGCAGCTGGTTAGATTCACTCCCAAAAGTCTGGTGTGTGCCAGACACCAGCATTTGCTGCTGCTTTTTCCCCTGGAGCTTACCTCAAATAGTTAACAGGTTGAGAAATGGTTTCGTTCAAAGAGTCTTATCGACTTCTTAGCGCTTCAATCGAAGAAATGTATCCTAATTTTAAAACAGGATGAAGAGGTATTTAATTGCAGTCTCCAGCAGGTGGTGTATGGATTTCACAGAACAACACTTAAACCCTCATTAGAGGATATCTGTCTAAGGCAAAAATCTAAAATCTCAGAATCAATTTGATTCTGGATTTATTCTGTCGGTCAAAATGGCGGACAAAAAATATATCTGGCGTGACCTCTGACATATATATAAAGTCTTGTCTTTTTTGAGTCAAGTCTTGATGTTTTTAAAAATTCTTAGCCCCTTGTCTGCATTTATCATAGATTTATTAAAATTAAATAAATGGCAACATACGGAACAACTTGCACTCGTTTTACCCAGACTGGCAAAATAAAGGCAACTAACATCAACCAATTAGTGTCAAAACAATGAAACGATCAGGAAATAGCGTTGGATGTGGATTAAAAGCATTCTTTACAGGCTTGACTGACTGACACACAGTTAAACTGTCTATGTTGATGAATCACACAGCTACAGGAGAGAATTTAATCTCCAGTTTTAGTGGGTGTACCTCTATTTCATATAATCTGTTTAGACACGGTTCTTCAGCTGTAAAAAGAGGGTAAGCCAATGTCTAAGCTTTGTTGTAGACCTCAGTAGGCTTATCTGTTAACTATTATCTAGTTTTGCAAAAATATTCACAATCCCTGGATCTACTGTCACACTGGAAATGCAAACATGAATAGTTTTTATTAGGATTTTATGTGACATAATAATACAAAAGAGGTGCAATAATGTGAAGGTGAAGTAAAACCACAAAATATTCTGAAATGTTAAGCACCCATGGCTGCAATCTAGCTAAAAGGCCATTGTTAATTTTTAAAGGGGGCTACAGAGTTCCGCTTCAAAAAATAAAGCATTATCTGCCACTAAACTCATTCGTTTAACCATGTTTTGTTGTGAATTGTTAGCGATATTCCCCTGTGAGTTTGCAACGTCTCGGAAATGCTAAGTTTAGCTACTGGGTGTTTTACAGGCTTTTAATTCAACCGATTCCAAATTACACTAAGCGATGATTTCAATGACGTCGCAGCCATTCATCATTACAGCTGTAGTCTGCGTAGGTTGCAAAAAGGGAGCCTGTGATAAATGCGAACCATGTTGATGTCTGCAGAAGCAAGTTCTGTCTAACCGACCGCCGTAGAGCAGAGTGAAAGTCCTGCTTAAACTACCACTTGCACGGCAGTGACGTCATTATAAAAGCATGTTAATGTAGTTGTATTATAGCCTCTAAATCACCCCAGAACAGAACTAAGTAGCATTTCTGAGATGTTCTGGCTAAATGAAGGAGTTTTGGGGGAAATAAGTCACGTGCCCCTACGACTCCCATCATAAGAATATACACTGATCGCGACTGGATATAAACTTCTTCAGAAGGACTCCAAGTGGCTCCAAACTTGTCTGGGTGAGAAACTGAACGTAATAAATGCTAACAAAAAGGTCTAGTTTAAAACAAACTCACACATACAAAAAAGTTTAAGGAACAAGTCTAAAACGTTTGTGTCCAGGATGTGTGGGGTCTACAGAGATGCAAGCTGCCCATTTCCTGAACCCAGTCACAAAGAAGTTGGGAAGCTGATTAAGACTTTCATAACCTGTTATTTAGACTACTGTAATGGCTCATATGTCGACTCAGATCAGCCATCTTTACATCAGTAACAAATTCTCCATAGCTTGTCTTCACAGGTACTAAAAACGTGGAGACATATCTCCAGTCCTGGTTTCTCTTTACTGGTTACAGTCCTTTTTAGGATTGATTTTAGGGTTCTGCTTACTACTTCAACTTAATCAACATTTCATCTTCACTAAGAGCTCTCCAGCTTCGCTTACAGGAGGTGTGCACTAGAGGACGGATACCCCACTCGAGCCCAACGGTACCAGATGGGCCGGGTTCGCCAGATATTTAGAAAGGATGCTAAGGTTCGGTCACATCAGAGGTGGGAAGGCAAAAGCCTGCACCTCCAACCAGGCTCTACAAGAGCATCAGCAGTTGCATTTACTTTTAATTCATAAAAATAACAGGTTTGTTTATGCTGGCTGCAGGGCGTCTTGCACTTACGTTTACCCTTTCAAAACTGACAGAAATTTTAGAAAACAAATTTATTGTTGACATAAAAAAAATAAAGATAAGACCAAATATATTAAGATGATTAAAATTAAAGTTAAGCATTAACTTGACTTATCCAGCCATAGCAGGTGAGTTTATTTTTTTCCCCCATGGCAGCATAAGCAGCACCTTGTCCTCACCAGGGAGGCGTCCAGGAGGCATCCTGACCAGATGCCTGAGCCACCTCAGCTGGCTCCTCTCGATGTGGAGGAGCAGCGGCTCTACTTTGAGCTCCCTCCGGATGACTGACCTTCTCACCCTATCTCTAAGGAAGAACCCAGCCACCCTGCGGAGGAAACTCATTTCAGCAGCCTGTATCCGTGATCTCGTTCTTTCGGTCACCACCCAGAGTTCATGACCATAGATGAGGGTAGGAACGTAGATCGGCTGGTAAATCAAGAGCTTTGGCTTTCGGCTCAGCTCTCTCTTCACCATGACAGACCGGTACAGCACCCGGATAACTGCAGACGCCTTACCAATCGGTCTATCGATCTCCCGCTCCAGGCTTGTGGTTTGTTTGTTAACAATAAATATGATGAATACAATGACTGATGGTGTGTAACAGCCAGGTTTGAGTTCGTTGTTCCTCTCTTAACAATTTCATCTTCATCCATATCCTCTCTTACCTCTTCCTCACTCACCTTTTCCTCCCTCTTCATCTCCGTCTTCCTCACTCCTGGCCACAACCTCACATAAACCCTAATCCAGAGATGTCCAAACTTTTTGCTAAAAGGGCCAAAATCAACTAGACAAAAGTGCCCATGGGCCACAAAAGTAAGTTTTCTCAATGTAAAAAATTTGTAAGTTTTTTACCTGCTCAACAATAAATTAAACTGATAATATCTTAATGAAACATAAACTAGGAATTCTTGTTAAAAAAGTGATATTCAAGGATGTTAGATTAAAAACACAGGGCTTTTTAAAGTGTGTTGCGTTAAAATAAATGATTTTTAAATAGTTTTCAAATATTTCAGAGAGGTAAAAAAAAAGAAACAGGGTTTGGGTCAGTCTTTCTTGGAAAATATGTGTTATTTTTAGCTATGTTTGATTGTCTCTACATCTGCTTTTGCGTTAATGGTTTACGCAATGAAATTAGAAAGAAAAACAATTATTATTAAAAGATGAATAATTAGTTTTGTGAAAATTGATAATTTTTATTTTATTTAATTAACATGGCTCTGGCAAGACGAAGACTGGTACATTTTGATTACTTGTGCCTTGAAGTGTGAGGGATTGTTGAGAAGTCACGACGTAATCTTCTGTGGTTCTCTGATTCCTAAATTAAACATTGTGTTGTAATAACTCTTCTTGTAAAGTGCCTTGAGATGAGATCTGTTGTGAAATGGCGCTATATAAATAAACTGAATCGAATTGAAAAGGGAGCAATGTAAAAATTACTGTTTTTATAACATACACTTTTCTCTCATGTTTGCATACCTGTTGAAGAACTATGACATAATTTCTCACTTCTTTCTCCAAGACATGGATGTACAATCAAACAAATGGCAAGTATCCACAAAAGTAGTCAGCTAATGAACAAACAATGTTCAAAACATCAAATAAACTCATAAATGCTTATGAATAACAATTTGTCCCTCCTTGCCTACTTCAGTTACTATAATCACATTCAGCTAACTTGACTCCCGATTGATATTCCAACTAGTCTAAAAAATAAATTTAATACAGAAAACACAACATCTCAAGAAAACATAAACAGAACATCTTCCCAAACACATCATGCTTATTTAAATACCTCAAAAGCATAAACACATATTAAAAGTATGTGGAAAAGGGAGATGTTAAACCTGTTTCCTTTATCTACATTGCCTCTTTCTTTGTACTGTTCTGCTTAACTTAAAGTGCTGAACTTCTTTCATTTTTTAGTGTGCTTTATAAATAAATACACATTCAGATACAACATCAAGCTAGGAAGATAAACCTGCCACCTATAGGCAGTGGTGTAAAACGAGGGCGGAGATTAAAATAGCAGCTTAAAGTTTCTGTATGAAAAGGCATACATTTAAATCCAGACTCATTTTTCTTTAGAAATGTAGGATATAATCCATAAAAAGTGGTGAAAAGGTTAATTGAGGTGAAGCAGTTTACTGGTGCCTGTAGCCCCGTTACAGGATTAATCCAACCATTTGTCACCAAGATAACTTCAACAAAGATCTTCTTACAGCCATTTAATTTACAATGAATCCTCACTATTGTTTGATTAATATTCCATATACTACTATCTGCAGTAATTACACTCTCACTGTCCTGGTCTTTGTGGTTTTATATTCAGGTGTGACTTCTCTCACTTCAGGCTTGGGAAAATAAATGCTTAATTTCAGTCCTGATTGGTGTAGGCGGCTTGTTGCTTTTCTTTGTAAAGACTTTAATTTTTGGATTCTGATAATACAACCATCTTTTGGGTTAAAAAGGAAGGATCTCCAAATGGGATCAATAATATCTTTTGCTAGTTTGTTTTTAATGACCCCTGGGGAAAAAAATTCCTGGCTGAATGTGGATTTATTTGTACTTTTCAATCACTGTGGCAAAAATGTTAGAACAAAAACATCTTATCTTCAATCATTTTTGGACAAATTCAATTATAGAAAAATGCTAAAAAAAGTCTATTATTTTGGAAAAACCGATCTATTCCTGCTACATTATACCCAATATTTTGGAAGAGGGTTGCTCTGTTTTGCTGACTGTTAAAATTAGACTGAGCACCAATGGTGGGATCCACAGAGCCGACTTACACCTACAGGTAGAAGATCCGTTCTGAATCTGGTAGGTGGGTTTAAAGAGGTTAGAAAGATTAGGAAATCTGCTGTTCTGCTGTACAGATAAAGTCTGACAGTGGAGGACCATCAGGACAACAGCTAACATGTCCAGGTCTGCCTCTGCAAACAAGTTCACGCTAAAGCTGACCACAAGATGCTAAAAAAAGAGGAGTCAGGAGTGGGGATTATTGTGTCTACTGATGTACTCTTGGGCAGAGGTTGCAACAAATACATCCTGTAATAATCAGTACCATGAGCCTTTCTGTGAAGCTATCATTCTAGTTATACATTTTTTATTGGTTGTGGTTGTGTTGTTCACAGTTCACATTGTTTGGTTTGTTTTATCATAGTTTTTTCCCCCCCTCTCTCTGCCGTCCTGCAGGTGTAGGAGCAGATTGGGATGTTTTCTTGTATTTTCCTTATTCCCCTTCCTCTCTAGCTTAAAATCACCATCTCCATCTTACAAGTTTTTATTACCTCACTTTGTCTTTCTCCTCATTAGTTTTCTGTCTCTGTGTCCATAATATTTAAAAAAGAAACGCACATTTTTAATTGTCTTTTTTTTTTACACACACAGGCCAGAAGTGTGGACACACCTTCTCATTCTATGCATTTTCTTTATTTTCATGACTACATTGTAGATTCTCAATTAAGGGCATCAAAACTATGAAAGAATACATAACGTATGGACTTATTGTATGTATTTATACAAAAAGGGTGAAATAACTGAATACATGTGTTATATTTTAGATTCCTCAAAGTAGCCACCCTTTCCTCTGATTACTGCTTTGCATTCTTTTGAGCATCCAGAGGTAGTCACCCGAAATGGTTTTCCAACAGTCTTGAAGGAGTTCCCAGAGATGCTTAGTACTTGTTGGCCCTTTTGCCTTCACTCTGTGGTTCAGCTCACCCCGAATCATCTCAATTGGGTTTAAGTCCGGTGACTTTGGAGGCCAGGTTATTTCACACTTTTTTGTAAAAGTACTACATAATTCCATATGTGTTCATTCATAGTTTTGCTGCCTTCAGTGAGAATCTACAATGTAAATAGTCATGAAAATAAAGAAAAACGCTCTGAATAAGAAGGTGTGTCCAAACTTAAGGCCTGTACTATATTTATCAAGTGTACTATAGCAACAGCTGTAACGCTCCACTTGTGAAAGTAAATCGGTTTGGCTTTTACTTGGTATTCCAACAAAGTCATCTGTCCAATGGAGATTCAGACACAGGGAAGCGCCCATCTCCTTCAATGCTTGCTAACAGCTCAGTCTATTTCTAAATGTCCAGTCCTGGCAGCTGTTTTGTGGCTAGCTTTATTCATGTGCAGTTTGATTGCTTTTATGCCCAATGATGTTTTTAACAAAATGCACTGTAAACCTCACTGTTGTTTTCAGCCACTTCACTTCAATTTAATATTACCAGGATATGTCAAGTCATAAAACAAAACGTCTGTATTGATAGCATTTAAAGTTGCGTCGTATGGAAACCTGAGTAAATGGCGAGAATAAAAGAAATAATTATTTTATGTTATTTGTTAACATGCCTTTTTTTTAAATGTCAATACTAACCAAATTTATATCTTTAAAAAATCAACTAGAATTTTTAAAGTTCTCCTTCACTGAAAATCTTGAAAAACTGAGTTTTCTTTCATTAAAATCAGTTACTATGTTTTGAAAGCATGCTGAATATGAACATTTTATACAAACTCCAGTCCCTGAATCAGTTACATAAAGGAAAAACCAGCAAAACACCTGAGTTTGAAAAAGCCCAACAACCATACATCATAATGATAACTTAGCACTCATAGCCTCGCCTACTTAGCTTTGGACCGCCCACTGGAACGTTGTTTTTGGCAAGGTGAAAGCCGAGCGTCTTGCAGCTGCTAGAGGCTAGGGAAATTACAGAACTGGCTTTGCCTCAAGGTTAAACTTAAAAGAAGGATCTGTGTGCCATCACAATAGAGGAACACCAGCTCTCAGGCTGTAAGTAGTGTTTTACATTTAAGCCAGTGTTTTACATTTTCAAGTATTGTGATACAAAACGTGGTATGACAATAAAATGTACTACCTCGGCTAACAGCTCATATCTGTGACCACATCCACCCACAGATGTTGATTTTTTAACTATCCTCAAACGTAACCAATGCTTCAAACCAAAAATTATATTAACAGCTCCTGAATTCGCCGCTGGTTAAATCTCCCGGTCCTATGTAGCCGCTGTGAGCTCTTCTTGCTCGTCAGCGGGGTATACGGCGCTTGTTCCGAACAGACTATTAGAATAGAAACTTTATTTGTCTGATCCCAAAAGGTTACAGAATTTCATCTTAGGTAGGGCTCAACATCAACTCTCCACACACATACAGAACAACAAAAGGGCTAAAGCAACATACAGCTAAGATTGCCCATTTATACATATGTTTTTAAACAATTATAAAATTGTCGTAGAAATTCTTTTAGTAAGAGCTGTGACTGCGGTTGGAATGAACGATTTTTGTAGATGTGTTTTTTGGCAGTTTGTAGTTTTACTTATGTTTTAATGTTTTTTACTTATGTTTACTTATGTTTTTTAAAAAGCATTGTACTTCACTACATTTTTTTATTATATCTATTACTGAGTAGAAATACAACTACTAATAAATATGATTAAAAATATTTCGCCCGGAAATACAGGGGCCCTTGGGTGTTTCTCTGGGCTTCATTGCCTGATAATGGGGTGATGTCTACTACTGAGAAGACCAGTGGTTGTCTTCAGCGTTTTCCAGCTGTTGACCTTCAGGTATTTGAATCAACTTTATTGACATACTTTTTTGCCCACAAAAAAACAATTTGACTTTGGTTCCAAGAAATTAGCTTTGAACCATTCGCATATCGATGAGCGGAAATAGTTGCTTTTGTATGGTCATTGCTGCGGTAAAAGTAAAATTTTTAGTGTGTATTAAACAACAATATGAAAGCAGGAAATATATTATTTTTACCATGACCCTGTAAGCCATTAGAACCTGAGTCAAAAAAAGATCATAACATGTAAAACGACCTCTTTAAAACCCGAAGAAAAACACCCATTCATGAACTTTGCTAAATGAAGTCAAACACTTTCTTTCCCTGTTTTATTATTTAAGGAAGCCTCTCATCATCAGCTCCCCGCTGTCCTCAACAGAACTCCAGCATCTGTTTCTATTTAATTTGCCGTTTGAAATTTAATTTCACAGATCTCATTAGGAACCTTGAGGGAGCGAACACGGCAGCGGCGCCTGAGACACAAATAAAGTTAGGAGCCAAAAGAGGAAAGCGAGACAAGAGAAGAAAGCGGAATGGGATCATGTGACGGGATCGACGATCAAAGATGGGTGAAGGGTGCTGCTGCTGCTGTGATGTTTGTTGTTTGTTTTACCGTTTAAAATATTTAAGAAAAAATCAGAGACAAAAATGTTTTCAGATCTTATTGACTACAGTTAAAACTTTTATCTCCTGCCATTGAGCTGAGATAATCAATGGGAGCAGATTCCTTACATGCTGCATTCAGGTACGCCTCAGAAATCTACACCTGGCCTACGATTGACTCAACATTCAGGTTTCAGAGGTGTGGTTCTGTGCTGCACCTGTTCTTGTTGCTGGAGATCCAGTCAGAGATGTAGGCGACGGCCTGACGGTGGCACTGCTTGTTCCCAAAGCTGCAGGCCAACATGATGAGCTCCCTCTGCAGCTCTCTGAGGAGAAACACCAAGAAGAGGACATTTCTGATCAGCCGTCGCACTCACTGACCAATAAACTCCTGTCTAGACAGAGGATTTGCCTTTAATCTCGACTTAATTTAGCAGGCTGGATGCTGGAAAGACAATTACTCTCCTTGCTAATGAGACGCTCAGAGCAAACTGAGCCAGATGCTGAACTTCTCGCTGTGGATGCAACTACATTAGGAGTTTATTCTGCTTCCAGCCTTTATTTAATCTACACGGGACGAAACTGAGAAAAAGATGAGAATCTGGGGTATTTCTGAAGTCTGCAAAGACGGTTGGTGAAATAAATATCTCTCCAAAATTTCTCCTTCTGTTGAGGAAATAAATGAAAACTCTTCCACAGCCTAAGACCGTTTGGAGTCAAACTTTATCTGTTCAGTTTATTTCAGGATTTATTTGAATCATCATGAAACAATTAACTGACCCTAATCTGGATGGATGGATGGATGGATGGATGGATGGATAAATTACCTGGATTTTTTATTGGTTGACCTTCAATAAAACTGATTTTACTAAACGTTTATAAGTTCGGATCTGAGTTTATATTCCTTTAGGTTGCTTAAATTTGTCGTTTTATGTGATTTTTTTATCACATTAATATCTTGTTCAGTACTTCGTTTCAGCTGTGACTGAATTTAAAGCTTTTTCTAAAGTCGATTATGAACGTAACGACCAATGACGTTTCAACATATTACAAATATATCTAAAAATTACAGATGTTTTCTAATTTAAACACCGATGAATTCAAAGTCATTGCCGTATCATCATTCCTATCATTACCACTGGGTGAACGAAATAACCAATTAAAAGACAAAATTAATGACTAATGATGAATGGCCGGAGCCTTATGAGCAGAACCTTGGGTCACTGTTTCATACTCAGTCTGGTAGGACGCCTGCAGAATGTTTCCTTCTGTTCCAGGTCCGTTTGTTGGCCAGCCCATCTGATGGTACCGTGATGCCACCTGCTTTAGAACGTAGTCCTGGAAACACACACAAAGTCAGGAGTAAACAGACCACCATGAAGCTCTCAGTGATCACGTGAGATGAAGATGGATCTGTTGTTTACACTGAACAGCCTGTAGTCATCTGTGCGGTCCAACAGTTTGTCCAGCTGGTAGAGAGCTCGGCTGGCGGCGTGCCATGGCAGAAAGGATGTCTCCTCTGGCAGATAGCCAATCAGCTGCAAGGGAATGCCCTGTGGGAGGTACCCCGCCCTGATGAGGAGATCAAAGAAAACCATTATAAACCATTTAGCTCTGCAGAGGTATGGTAACGAGTCATTGATTGGATTCAGGTGTGCTGGAGAAGGGACGCATCAAAAAGTTACAGAATCACGGCTCTTCAGGTGCGGACCTGAGCATCACTGCAAAAGACTTTTTTGTTGATAATCGAACGTAAGGATATTTAATATAACATTTTAATAAAAAGAGCAATTCAAAGTTTAAAAGTCAAGAAAAGACCTTTGAAATTTTCTATTGAAGGCTAAGTAAGGAGCCATCTGTTCATGCCTAAAGGCAAACACGTCCAAGTCCAGCTAAACATTTGAGTTCATCCTCACACCGTACATTGCTAATAGACTTAAGAATTAGGGAAAAAAATTATCCTTTTTCAGACTCAACTGACCCTAACACATTTTCTACTTTTCTTTTCTACTACTCTCCAGATATATTTTTCCTAATGTTAATGCAATTGTTAACCCAGTTTTCTCTCAGTGTTTTTTTCCCCATAGAAGCTCTACCCAGTCTGGTACCGTGCTCAGCTATAATGCCCCCTGCTGGATGGGGAGCATTGGTCCAGATGATGCCCAAAGTCACCGAGCATCCTCCATGCTGTATCTTTTCTGTCTTCCAGACGGTCGTGGCAGATGACCGCTTGTACTGAGCCAGGGTTCTGCCAGAGGTTTCTTCCTGTTAAAGGGGAGTTTTTCCTCTCCACTGTCGCTACATGCTTGCTCAGTATGAGGAATTGCTGTGGTTGGAATCTGCATGATCCGGGCACAACCTCACGCTGATGACTCAATGCAATCTGCTGGGATTCCTTACATAGAAAACTTAACTGATTGGAATGTTTGTATAATTGTATTGAAATGACTTTTGTTGTGAACTGGCCCTATATAAATAAAAGTGAATTGAAAATTGAATTGAAACCTGAAAGCAGACCGCAAGATGCTTAAAGAAGTTTCAGCAAAAAAACAAACTAATGATACTTATGGGAGCTACAGGTGCTTGCTGCTATTGATTCAACTCATTCAAATCATCCCTGTAAAAATTAGGAAATGACTCCACAAGTTTAACTTTCTTTGATGGTGTGCAAGGAGGAAACCTTTTCTCCCTTAGAAAAACATTAAAGTCAGATTGAAGTTTCTCCAAGAGAACATAGACAAAGATCACAACTTTTGGAAAAATGTCCTTTGGTACGAGGTTTTGTCTAAGCAGAGAAAGTTGCTGAAGGTTAAAACACTTAAATAGTTCATCTTATTGTGTTTGCGGTTTTGTAGCACTTGAATGCTTGAGCGCCAACTGGTCACCATGACTGGTGTTAATGGCTGGTAAAGAATCACTTAACAACATGAGATTGTTCCCTTCATCTTTGCTCACTGAACTACATAAAATATGTACTCATAAACATGCTAAATAGTGTTTCCGATGTCTCTGTTGCTAATGCTAAAAGCTCTGCTAATGTTAAAATGGTGGCAACAGTGTTTATAACTCAACTCATTCAGCATATTAATATTAGTATTTATGCTACTTAAAGGTGAAGTATGTAGACATTTTACAGTGAATTAATAACACAAATGTCTACCGTCCCAAATTGACTTCTGCCGCAGACATAAAATGCAGCTCGTATTTTGGGTTGCGCCTGAAACGCACCAGACGCACCACTTGGGTGCATAAATGAGGCAGAGAAGCTTTTTCGCGACGCAAATCTGCTTCTGACGTATTGTGGGATCCCAAGTCGCGCTTAATTGCGCTCCTCCATTGACTTTACATGTAAATTGGACTCATGGGTCGCGTCTATCGCGTTCGGTGTGCAAGCACCGTTTCTGTAATTACTCATGTAGGCCTACACAATGACAAATTATTCAATATTTTGAGGCGTTGATGGTTATTTACAGATCATAGTTTTGAAACGAAGGAAGCTCTGCTATAGGCACATATTTAAATAACACATATACATTTAGGCTAAATCTTTTCACCCACAAACCGGCCACGCTAATGACACTTAAGGCCGAGCCTGGGAAATGTAGCTAATTCATGCATTTTTTTTTTTCAAGCGTACAGCTGATCTGCTGCGTTGCAGGATTATCATCCATCCATCCATCTTCTATACCGCTCATCTTCATGGGGTCGCAGGGGAGGGCTGGTGCCCATTTCCAGCTGTCAACGGGCGACAGGCGAGGTACACCCAGGAGGGATCGCCAGTCCATCGTTGTTTGTGCCGTTATTTTGTTCTTAATGATTCTTCCTTGCCAGCAGCCTGATGATGGTTTTAAGAGTCATTTGAAAAACAATGCAAAGCACATAGCTTACGGCTTTCAACTTTTATTAATTGAAAGAGGAAATGATTTTCGCCATGGATGTTGTAATGAAATATCAATCAGATTAATAAATAAATTTATATAGTTTATGGTGATTGTCTCAGGCAATTTTAAGAAAAAAAATGACACCTTTATACAGTACTTGAAAATATATTTGTTGGAGAAGAAGCTGGAACCATTTGTTTGCCGTTTTGTCACAGAATTTCACACACATAAACCAATCACATTTGAGTCCACAAAGTTGACAAGTTTTCAACACAAACATTGGGTCGCCATTTGTAATCTGACACCGACTGGGCAAGAGGCTAATGTTGAGCCAAAATGCTAGCATTAAATTACGAAAGTAGTCGGATCTAAAAATATCTCAAGCTACTTTTTCAATTACCATCAACTCGATACTTTAGTGAAATGTATTTATCTACTTATCAACTTATTGTATATACTCTGTGTATCATTATGTTTGTTCAGGCCGATTTGTAACTGGAAACTCTCCCTGAAACTCACAAAAGGGAGCGGGTGGGTGGTAGAGCGGACTACGTTGCTTTCCTTCATGGACTGCAGTCCTCCAATTTGACCACAAGATGTCTATCTTACATATTGTACCTTTAAAGGTACATGTGATAAATAGAGCATTACTAAAAGCATCACAGCAGTTACTTCATTTGTTGTTGAGCTGGATGTGACTTCATTACACCCGCCATCCTTTGGTCATATTGTAAGTTCATATCCGTTTTAAGCCGCCATGTTGGTAGTCTGGTTACTGTAATGACTAGTTAACAAAACCTAAACAATCAACTGCCCAAAAAAATATTGATTTATAATTCAGCAAATATTTTTTTAAACATTATTTGATCAAAATCTTGTTTTACTACTACTACAAGTAGGTTATGGCGTTGCAAGGGTTTGCTTTTCTGTCTGTTGGCAACTAGGGATGGGTACCGATTTTGACATAAATGGTAGTGACTACACCGAAAAGCTAGAGCACATTTCGGTGCTTTATTTCAGTTCTTTTTTTCCGGAAATGTCAAGCACTATTGATTCTGGGCATGCTATTAGCCAAGAGCCATGCACTATATCACCAGAAAAGGCTAAAAGGGCGACCTTTTTGCAAAAAAATAAAAGTTATTTACTTAGTAACTTACTTTAGTAACTACTGAAATTATAATGATGGTGTGAATCCAGCTGCTAAAGGGATTTTTCATGGTCAAGGAATCTAAAATTATTTTATAATTAGAGCACTACCCAACTGAGTTCCCTTGGCAGAGGTCTGCACTCTGCGTCCTTGTCTAGTTTACATTTTAAACTGGTTGTTTGAACATGTACCAGCTGTTCTAAATCAACTTGCAAAGTCAATTTCGACTCAATCCAGATCCCTCAAAACAGATTACTATCCCAGTTAAGAAGTTTATTGACTGAAGAATTATAACTGGAAGTATTTTGATAACAATGTCTTACATTTTCGAAATAAATTGTCTGTGTTTATTCTGTATATGTGTGCAGGGCTTGTTGCTCAAGAACACCGATTCACAAATTTACTCCTGTCATTTTGATACCACACGTCAACAGGCAGGTAGATATAAACAATAACAGAGACTAAGAATTGTTTGGCTGTTGATTCCTGATAATAAGTGGTTCCTCGGCTGGGGAAATCTGATCTAAAGTTTATAAATAACTGCACTTAGTAGTTATTCAAAGACAACGCCTATTCTTGCACAAGATAAATGGCGTGACAATCTTAAACTTTATCCTCTCGCTTGAATACCACCAAAAACTTCTGAGGTTCTCTGATAATATTTCACTACTCTCTCTTTAAACTGCTCCTCTGGACGCTTGGGACTCACGGAGGTGCATTCAGGGTCGTTAAATCAATGTAAAGTCAGATTCCTGTGTAGACTCGCTCTTCAACTCTCAGGAGTGAGCCTCAGAATAACTCACCGCTGAAACAAGTTGAGGGAAAGTTGGCCTCTAAATGCCATAGCAACTATTAGGCCGACCGAGCTGTATCCACAACCTTGTGCATATTAACAAGCTTTCTGTGTGTGTTTGTTAACATTCATGCTGGTTTTGTTGGAGGGAGGGTGGTCACCTGCTTCCTGCATCACCTTCAGCCCCGCCTTAAGCTCATGAATATTAATAGGGGCCTGTGGTTGAGGAGACACGGTATACTCACGAGGTTCAGACTGCTTCTGTTTTAATTTTTGATGTTCAGAGAGAGAAAAGTGGTTTCCATTCAAGGGATCGACTTAAACACTCGACTGAAATGTTCAGGGACAGACCGGCTCTCTGACGTCCACAGAAAGTTAATCTGCTGGAGATAAGACTCTCTAAAGTCTCTGTGCAGCCGAGAAACCCCTCAATTCCAAACCATCACATTTCCATAATCTGCCTCGTCTCATCGGCAAACCCATCATCCACCTGGGTGCAGATGCATTTCCATAATCTGTCCAGTCTGCAGAGACTTTTGGTTCAAAACGATCCAGAACGCTGACAAGATTTTACATTAAAGCACAGAGATATTTATGTGTGTCGGTAACCACGGCAACTACACCCGACCGTTTATCTGTTTTCTTTCCTGTACTCGTCCCCTCAGCGTTTTCCATGTTATCAAACTCCATCCATCATCTTTCTGTCCATATTAGCATTCAAACGTATATCTCCCCTCAAACCGAATGGGAGCCACAGTTCAGAGATAAGGGGATGATTATGCTTACACAGTTTCAAGACTACACGAACTGGTTTGAAATGAAATCATGAATGTCAGCCAAACTGAGTGAAAACATCAGGAAAATGGTGAAAGGAAGCCAGGTTTGGACCTGACCCTGGAGGAAACACCGTTCCCTAGACTGGGATACGCAGATCTGGTCAGTGACCTGAGATCTTTAGAGCTCTTTAGCTGTTCCTGTTCAATTTGGTAATCCAGGTGAACAAAAAGATTTCAAAATGAGTGTCTGAACTCAAGGTTCCTAACTGTACCTTTGAAAGTTTGCTGTTTCTGTTTTGACTTCATTGCTAAGTTTTCTTCATCATTCGTTTTTACCTCCTATTTTGTTGATCCACTTTTTATTTTATTGTTATTCTTATTTTTCTCAAGTTTCCATTAGGGAGGCACCTATACTGGTGCAGATACAGTTATTATGTAAAATTAACCGATACCATGAACTGATACTTAAAATGTGAGAACTCCAATAATTTTTCAAAAAAATTGGATATTTCAAATAAAATTTTACTTTTGCTGTCATTTGTTATATTTTTTTCAAATTCATCATTTGTTCTAACAAGCAGAGAAGAAAATAAAACCTATCTTCCAATTTATTGCATTTTTCTGTTTGGTAGAAGTATTGGCAGTGGTACTCGGTATCAGCAAGTACCCAGATCCAAGTATTGGTATAGTATTGGTTGGAAAAAAGTGGGATCTCTAGTGCCTTTTCCTCACGGCAAACGGTTTATCTAATTCAAAACTGTTTGGATTGGTATTTTATTCAGGTAATTTATGAATATTAGATATCTGTATCAATATCAGAAATGAAAAAAGTGGATCAGTTGATCTTTAGTTTCCATTCTTAAGGCATAATACAACTGCATGCTTTCCCAGAACATGTGAGGTATATTTCTTTTTCTGCTACTTTTAAAAAAACCTAGAGGGTACTTTCTCATTTATAAAAACTATAAAAGCTAAGTATTTGTCAGATGTTTTTCAGAAACTTCACTGGACTTTGCAAGAGCGGTATATTCTGGTACTTTCCACAACTCACAGGGTTTTCAGAGAACAAATGGGTGACTTTCTACACTATCTAAGGTATGTTCTCATGCTGCCCTAGAGATTACAAGAATAATTTTGTACTGTTTATATTTTGCGCTTTTCAAAAACATTTGAGGTATATTCTGCTACGTTCCTGGAATTTACACAGAACTTTCCCAAAATTATCAGATTATTTTCAAGAATATCCAAGTTATTGTCTGGTGTTTTTCAGAACCTTCAGTGGACTTTGATAAAAAACATATTTGTACCTTTCTGTAAAAAAATTTTAAAACCGCAGCTCAGGGGTCTCATTTATAAAACTTTGCGTAGAATAATACTGTACTTATGATCAACAAAATTAACAAATATAAATACATAAAGACATTTGCAGACCAATAAACTAGGGATGCACTGATACCATCAAATTTACATGTATCGGTATCAGTTATAGTTAACCAATACCTAAGAAGTGGTAAATTTGCAATAAATTCTCAAAATGTTTTATTTTATTTTAACAAAATGTTTAATGCTGATTTTATATTTTTCTTTTGTTAATTTGTCTTAGTTATGTTTAGTTCGTAAAGTCTGGTGCCTTTAGTGTCTTCAAGAAAAGTATAAGATGGAAGGTATAAAGTTGATTAATTTAACAATAGTATCGGATCGGTATTGAATACTGACAGACACACAAAACCCAGGTATCGGTATCGGGACTGGAAAAGTCGGATCGGTGCACCCCTACAATAAACCTTTGAGTACGCAAAGCTGCACCCAATTTATAAATCCTAGAAATGTGATCAGGTGAATTTGGATCATATACACCTCCTACACACCCACTTTCTACCATAAACGGTCAATTCAGGGTGTCTAATGGATATTATGCATGAAGCTAGCTGATAAGGGATGTTTTAAGCGTAACCATGGCAACCGAGCGGCGGAGAAAGCACAATTCCACTCAGACGGAAATCTATATATTTATGGGTGACATAGAGGCAGGGAAAATGTTTAATTTAAATGAAGAAATCAACACATATCTAACTGAGGCTTTACTTAGCCAATAGCAGCTCAAAGTGCTTCACAATAAAAGACAAAAATATACTTAGAAATCAAAAAGTATAACAAGAAAACAAAAGTAAAGAGAATGGTTTTTACGTAGCCACTCCGTCGTTGCCCGGGCGATGTGTTTTTTTTCTCCTGTCGCTACCTGCTTGCTCAGTATGAGGGATTGCTGTGGTTGACGTATGTGTGAATGGCACAAAGAATCAGAAGTGTTTATTAAAACCCGAAGGTACATTTATTTTGCAGTAGATGAGTCAAACATTGAAACATACAGAAATTCCAGCATAAATCATAAAAACTGTGAAAACATAGCAGCTAAGACTCATTGTTATTCAGTAGGCTTATAGCAGTAGGGATAAAACTGTTCCTAAAACGATTTATTTTGGCATTCTGTATTGTCGTCCTGACGGTAAAAGCTGGAATTCACGGTGCAGCGGGTGGGAGGTATTTTTTTAGATGGATCCAGAGAGCCTATGTGCTTGTTTTAAAAACAGTGCATCAATGTTCAGCTGCTGCTCTCTTATCAGCTTGTTGGACCAGTGCACACTTTGGTTCAAATAGTTTCTAAAAGACACATTTCTAAACCAAGCTACAAAGCAGAAGCATTAAACAGATTCAATAAAAGCTTGATAAAACAAGGTGAGCAGTGTTTTGTCTACATTAATAGACGACTAGCTGATTCCCCTCCTTATACACTACCCCACAGTTTGCATCGAATGACAGTTTACTGTCAATCAAAGTGCCAAGATATGTATATGTGTCGACACATTCTAAACTATGATCTTGTATTTTTGAAGGTTCTTGTTTTGGGTGGATTTTCCTAAAATCAATTATAACTTTGGTTTTATAAACGTTAATCTGTAAGAAGGAATCCACTCACCTCTGGACAGAGTCCTATACTACTTCACAGTGCCCAGTCTCATTCTCATAACAACCACAGTAATCTGCTTATAAAAAAAAGAAAAAAAAACAATCTGTCCTTCCTTCTGCTATGTCACAAGTTTATGTAGAGAACGAAACGGAGGGGGGACAAAACATCCTTAAGTCAATGATTTGATGCAATCTGCTGGGATTCCGCAAACTGAAAATGATTAAACTCATTGGAAAGTTTCTATTATCTTGTAAAGTGCTTTGAAAGGAATCTGCTGTGAACGGGCGCTATATAATAAACTGAATTGAACTGAATATACAGAATGTTTTCTGGTAGGTTCCAGAAGCTTGTGGTTCTTTTTATTCTTCTCACCAGAGCAAATAAGGTACATGTTATTACTTTCTTCAATGTACAGATACTTTCTGGATCTTAAAGGTGACCTTGCAGGAGCCTGAAGGGGTACTTTCACAGAAGTTACAGGGTACTTGTCCAGACTTTAAATGTCATATTCCAGGTCATTTAAAGGTAATTTAAAGAGTATTGCTGGTATTTTCCCAGTTTCAAGTTATGTCCTAATTAGAGCTGTAATAGGGCCTTAAAAGATGGGCCCGGCCGAACCCGAGACAGTTCAGCCCGAGCCCGAAGAGCATATTTTGATTGACAGCTTATTAAAGCCAGAACCTCATCACAGCCCGACGTTAATTATTATTTATTATTAATTATTTTTAAAGTCACACTCCTGGGATTCTGCTAGAAAAAACTGGCACCGGACAACGTGACCGGCATGTTTTCAATTTACTGGACAAATGTTTGAAATTCCGGTCAAATAGGCCTGCTATGTGAAGCTTAAAATGATAAATGAATAAGAAAAATTCCAAGGCATGTTTACAATCTTTTTTTTGTTGCTTTAAGCGCTTGCTTCTGTTGCGTAAAAATCTGTCTCACCTGCGTTTCTGTGTGTGCTCTTGACTGCTTGCTCTAGATTTAAGGAGATTTTATCTGACTCGTGGGCATCAGGGAGCTGCTATATGTAAGGGATAACGCCCGACGACGTGTCCATTATCAGAAAATAATGGACGACGCGGAGGCTTGAACCGTCCTCCGCTTCATGTCGGATGGTTGCTTCCGCGAAGTCAATTATTTTCTGATAATAGACACCTCGAAGGACATTATCCCGCTTATACCATGGTCACTTATGAAAGAAAGACATATTTAATCAATTAATAATAGTTTAATGTGTTTTAGAGTTAAAATCGCGAGTTTTTTTTATATAATTCGAGCCTACTATTTAATATCTCCCGTTTACAGGTGTTGCCAAGCAACGTGGCCAGAGCGAGCCAACCGCAGCAGTTTATCAGTGATGGAAAGTGACATGATGGCTTTACCTTACGTGATACAAAATATAATTTCATAAGGCCAGTACACTACTTACTCCTTGTGTGTGTCCAGAGGATGATGCAAATTAAGTTATATACAGTCTATGGTTGAGAGTGAGGCTTCATTGGCATTTGAGCCAGCGCAATAATTTAGAACGGTCATCAAGCAATTTGACGGGACGCATTTCCTAGGTGTACGTTATCACTTTTTAATGTACACCCTCCAGCCAATCAGAATCGAGTATTCACCCCAGCCATGGTATAACTGGCAATAATAGTGAACTTACACTTCAACATTTTCTGTGAGAGCAGTCGGAGCCTGTTTTCTGTTTTGATCTGAGAGGAGTGGGTATTTCACATCATGATGCATGTGATTTGCATGCACCATCTTGACAGGTAGATTCAGAATAATGTTAGTGGCCCAGTGCAGCGCTTTATTATAAATTATCATGCCAATGAGATGATCAACTGACCGCTAAAATCTGAGCCCGACCAAAGCCCGTGGACGATGACAGAAATTAAGCCCGAACCTGGCCTGACCCCAAAATCTTCAGCTCTAGTCCAAATTCACTATAAAAATAACAGTTTAGATTTAAGTAGCCTATAGTTTACTATCAATGAATGAGCTTTATAACAAACCATAAAACTGATGCGAAATTACTGTGCTAATTAGAGAGATTTGTTTGTAGCTGAAGAATTTTTATTTACATACTGTACTTTTTATTAATGCCTATTCAAGGATTCAGGATAAAATTAGAAACTTCTTCGTAAAAGGCATCTGCATTATCTAAAGAGTTTTCCTTCATCTGGGGGAATAATTTGTTTTAAAGAGCAGTTTCACCTCTTTGCGGAGACCAGCAGCGTTTTGGAAATTAGCAGTTAGATTTTTAATTTTCCCTCCCAGTTGTTGTCGCCGTTTGGTGCTCTCTCCAAGCGCTGTCCTCTTAATGAGCTCATTAACTCTTTAACATCGTTAAGAGCCAGTTAATTGTTTGTCCATTAGCTATTAGCAAGGCTCAGTGGAAGCGCGTGCACACAAAGGGAGGCCACATCCATCACTGTTCAAGCACAGTCAAAAAGACACCACCATTTATTACTGTAGGACCTGCTTCACACACACACCAGCATGCTAATGCACAAAACACACTGCCACCAATTGGCATTTATTCCTGCATGGATTGCTACTGTTTCAGTCAATCGAAGTCTGAGCAGGAGGAGAATCAGCGCGACTGAAATTAAACCTTAGATTAAATGTCCCTCCAAGCGTAATCAATTCACTGAGCAGAAATGCTGAAATAACGTCTTTGTAAACAAGGAGTATTTTTGCTGCTGCCTGTGGTCTGAACAAGGATGCAGTGGATCACCATCTTTGATCCATTTGAGGTGAAATTCATCACCAGCTGACGAAATTAGCAGTTTGAATTAATGTTCAATCAACAAAGCAATCCACCACTGATGCTGGGCAGAGATCTATTAAAGGGGGAGAATAATTCGCTCGGATCAATAAACAGAATAAACGCAAATTCAGATGTAATCCATGAGGAAAACTACAGCGGGCCCGATAAAAGATAAAAACGAATCCCTTCGGATGATTCTGGGTGGGAAATGATAAAGGTCAGAGGCTATTAATGAAAAAGGGCTGAGATAATGAAATGTTTATGTATTAGTAAGATGTAGCAGCTACCAGAGCATTTCCATTTCTGGATAAATAGCTGCTCCGAAATTTTAAATTGGGTTGGTAAAACTCTGCGGCCGATCTGGTTTATAACATCAGGGAAAGAATTTATTTTATTTACACCTTATCATAAAAAAACAACATTTTTAACTCTAAACATTACTGTTAATATATAACTGAACCAAGTACTTTGAGAATGAAGTGACTTGTGTAACTAAATGATTCCATGTGGTTGCAAAGCTGAAATGTATCTATTTAGGATGCAATCGTACGGAACACCAAAGTGCTCAAAATTTCATAAATAAATCTTATGATATAAATGTCTACATGAAAAAATGATAGACAACTATATAATCTGACAATGAAACTGTGAAAAAAACTGAATAATGCACTGGGAAAAATACCATTATATAAATAAGAGTTGATTTTGTTAAATAAACGTTTTGGAATGAAAACAAATTAAATAAAATAAAAATGGCTAAAAATAAAATATATTAGGAGAAATGTTGATTTTAAGTAATGTTTTGTATTTATAAATGCGTTTTAAGGAAAATGGAAAAACTTTTCATACCAATGAGCTAAAAATGTCATTGTCACATGATATATTTGTCTATAATTTTTCCATATAGACATGTATATATTAAGGTTTTATTTGTTTATTTTGAGCACTTCTTCCAGCTTGCCTGGAAAGTCCGGTTTGTTTGCAGTTTGATTATCATGTGAATGCCAAGCGGCCGGGTGACGTTCCAGAAGCAGACTCTAGCGCAGGGCATTCTGGGTAAATAAAACCATAACAACAAAACAAAAACAACTACGCCTTGTTCTTTGCTTATGCTGAGTTTACTGCTGCTGCTGTTTTGTTCGGAAGAATCCTAAATCGGCTAAAATCTAATGTTGCTCCATCTCAGTTTAGCTTTTTATGAACCGGAAGTGTCCCTGTGTTCAGTGCTTCCTGGTGCAGCGCCACCACAGGCGTGGATGTATACATGTTGCTCAACAACATTGGTTCTTTTGACAAATTCCTTCCGGGAGCCACCTGACTATAAGGTGTGAAAACCACTTTAGATTGCGCCATCGGCTCATTAAGCCAAGGTTCTGTACTTGCACTTCATATTTCTAAATACTCTATTCAAGCTTTTGCTCTCCGGTACATTGGACGGTTTTATTTTCTGTACCATTTTTTCCTACTACTCTCCATTATTATTTTTTGGTTTGCAATTACTGATAACAACAACAATTAACTTCCTCATTTTTGTTCTTTCAACCAACTGTGGTGCCTGGTGTGGTGTTTCTAGAATTCCCCGTTTTCTGGGACTGGAGTTTGCTTATGGAGAGAGGTCTTATGTCATCTTTGTATTACTGTTATTTCCAGGAGGATCCACAGTTTTCGTCACCTTGCAGGGACCTAACACTTACTACACAAACTTTCACAAATAATAGCCTACTATGAACCCCTTTAATGTTTTTGGGAATGTAGCAGTTACCACACGCATCATTAAGGCTGCAGTAATTCCTGCTAAATGCATATTTAGAAAGGGCTTCCTCACAAGAACGTTAATGGGTGGATGGTGATGAGGACGATGAGAGGTTCCTTATTTCTTTAAAACGTTCAGAGAAAAAGAAAAACGAGCAAACGGCAGAAAACGGTTAAAAGTTGAAGGAAGTTATTGCAGAACTATGAGGAGCAGCATGATCTGTTTCCTGATGCGGCCTCGCGATGATCGCTTCCCGTCGTGACAGATTCAGGCTGAAGTCGGTTTCTTCAGCTGTCAGGGTGCATATTAATGGATATGTAGCGCCTTTTATTCCGTGCAGATGGGAACTCCTTAGCGCGCACACTGATCCTCAGAGGGCGACAGCGCAGTAGTCTGGAGCTGCTGCTCATTCAACATGACAGAGTGCAGATGGCAGAGTGAGGGGGATATACGTGGAGAGGAAGCAGAAGCGGGAGTAGATTGAGTTACAGAGTCGGTGTCACTGTAGATTTTGGTTACAGTGCTCATGGAGCTTCAGGCTGAACACGTCAACCAGTTCATCTGCGGCCTTCATCAGGCTTCCCATCTGGCTCAGGTTGCTCAGTTTCTGCTCACGGCGTCCAGATCTGCTCTGAATGCAGAGCAGAGGACGGTCTGATGGTAACGCACCCGGAGCCTCGCCGGAGAGGCCATCTGAAGTTTGTGGATCTGCATCAACGACTCTGTCATTACAGTGGGTGCATCTCCTCGTACTTCTGATCCACTACTTTTCACAGGAAAACACTGCGCTCTCTGAACAGCTTTGACAACAACAGCTCTGCTCCTCTGGTTGAGGCTCTACATTAAAAACAACAGTCAAACATGCGGCCCTTTAAGGAAATCACTAGAAAGCCTCTACTTCATTACATATGACTTTTTTTAAGCTTTTATTGCCTTAAATTTTAATGATCAGCAAAGGAGAACCTAATAAGTCTGAAAACTGGATTAACACAGACCAATAAAACTGTATTTTTAACAGAAAAATGTTAAGTTCTGGCCCACACAATTATAGCAAAGAGTGCTGACTCAACAGTCATCGATGTGCTCAAGAAGGAGGGTGAGGTCATTGCTGAAGAAGCTGTCTGTTCACACATTGCTTATTATTCGCCATCTCTGTCACATAAAAAACAGGAAGTGTACATGATATGCAATACTGTCGGATATCAGATAATGACAGGAAAAGTCTCAATTGGTAAAATTTACATTAAGTTCCTCTTATGAAAATATTGCAAGACGTGCAGAATTCACAAGAATTGGCCAAATTTGCGTTAAAAGTTCGGATCGCAAAATCGTGAAATCCTGGAGGATTTGGGCTTATATTATTTTCTATTCTAACCATCTCTTCTTGTACTATTTTATTTATTCTTTTAAAACATACGTTCAACGTTAAGTTATGAAATATAATACTTATATTTCATAAGTTTAAGTTATGAAATATAATGAAATCAAATATTTTCAGGAATTGAAAGGAAGCAATTCAAAAATGTTATTTTTTTAGGCTAATCAAAGCGACACACATTTATATTTATTTTTCTTGATTAATGGGTGCAAAAAACCCACCTGTACCTTTATTTTTGCAGGCCGTTACATCCATGCTTGATCCAATATGACATAAAGCGGTAAAAAAAAACCTGGCCCAATGAGTCAGTGCAATGCTAAGTAGAAATATCAAGACAAAGAACTAGTCAGACTAAAGAACCAAATAAGTTGAATGGTGTCAAGTAGATAAAGCCTACCAGGTTACTTAAGCTGAAAGCCTAAGTAAACCTCTTAGAAAAAAATGAGGAGAAATGTCCAAGGTGTGATTGACAAGAGTTATCAAGCTAGCTAGAAGAGTGATAAAGAAAAAGCTAACAATATTTTATTTGGTTTTGAAATCTGCTGCTGCCTTTATATTTACACACCCAATTGGGCCGAATGACTCACCTGGCTAGGTTGAAGGCATCATCGATGAGACCTGCTCTGTTTCCAACAGAAATAATCTGAAAAAAACCCCAAACAAAACAAAGCTGAACAGCAGAAAATGGGTCGATTTGGTGGTCAAATTTGTAAAGAAATGGGAAAAAAGTGGTGCAGACAAACATGGAGGGTTTACGTTAGGATTGCTGTGGAGCTGCTGAATGAGTCGTTTCCAGTTCTGGAGGTCATAGTTCACACGGAAGTAGCCGGTCTGGTTAATGTTTCCCAACAGCCAGGTGCTGTCATCCATCTGACCAATCCTGTGGGTTTCTGTGTTAAAAAAACAACGACAAAACCCCCAAAATGCTGTCAGTAAATTAAAGCATTTCGATGATTTAAAGTGACAATTGTACAAACTTATCATATATACTGATGATATTTTGATATACTTTTGGTTTGTCTACAAGTTCATGTGAAGTTATTACTACTTTACAGCCCAAAAGATGAATGAAGAGGGCTCAAAACCTTCACTTCCGCAGCTACCTTACCAAATCTAGCTGTAGCTCATCTACAGTGTGGGAGTTGAAATGTAGATCAACAGAAGAAAGGAAATGCGCTTTTGTTACCACAACAGACTGGTAAGAATGCTCTCCAAGTCCATCTATCAATCTCCTGCTCCATTGTAATTCCATTAATGATCCATATCCAATGTGTTCTGGTGTCGCACAGCACAGTCCATTAGTTATGGGAAAGGAAAACATCACTCCTTGCATCATACTGGTGCATCACGTTTGTGGTCGCACTAGTATGATGTCACGTTAGGCGAATTTGTGTAACCCTGACTGCACAGTGAGTGTCGAACTGCCGATAGAAAAACTCTCCAGAATAAGCCTGATCACAAAATCACACAACAAATTGCAGCAACATGTGCCGTACTGCTCACTGGAAACGAGGCAGGTGTTTGTCTTTGCTTGTTTTAAAAAAGGTATCAGGAATCTTCGAAGACCATATGGGTCCCAATTTCCCCCAAATTTGTCCTGGATCAAATTTATAAAAGCAATCGTTACGCTCACGCCCAGATGTCTCGCTATATGTTTTTGTTGTCTGTCACTTTGACTGACGGGGTCAAAAAATACACTCAATTTTTTAAATTTTTCTAGAGGCTGAATCCGAAAATTAGGAAACAGGGGAACATTTCATCCACTGAAGTGATCAGAAGACTCTGAACAAACGTGTTCTGATCAAAGGGCAATCACTTCACCAAGAGCAAATCCCACAGCATGCGCTGGCTGTTCGAACAACACTTAGTTGAAAAGTCGAAAACGTCTGCGCATTTCCAAATGTGGTCAGGTGTGTGAATACTCATCTGTTAAAATGAGAGTTCAGAGTTATCAGTCACCCTTAAAAAAAAGGAAAAAAAGAAGGTCCAATATGGACATAATTGGTTCCTAAACTGGTGAAAACATGACCAGATGAAATATAAGTCCACAAAATATGAGATAAAAGTTAGGTAGAACATTGGAACACCGAGTTGTCCTTTCAGCTTTACATTAGTAACAAATCACTTAGTTTATCTACTTAAGTCTTTTCATTTTAGTTGCAGTTTCATCAAGCCCCTCCAACAACTGATATGAGTACAGCTAATGAGACAGTGCAGCAGAGAACGTAGAACCCGACTTAAAGCAGTGAAATACAGCCTGCCACATTCAGTAGATCAGCACACAGAGGAGGAAATTAGGTTTGAAGCTTCAGTAAAGCAGCTTGTAGGACGTTTCCCACTTTGAGAAACAGCCAGGCGATAAAAACAGAACGCAGCTGTGGGCCCGGGCCTGGCCCACTTCTTCTTTTTGGGTTCAAGCCAGCTCTCCTTGCATCTTGCGTATTAGATTTGTGCCAGAGCTGCGATGTGAAGATTACCCTCGTCAGGCTTTAATAAACCCACCGGAGCGAGCTTCACGTTCATAGAACAAAACAAGTGTTTTATTACTAAAAAACAGAGCCACCAGGAGTCTTTTTTTCCCCATCTAAAACACCGCAGAACGGTTCAGGATCAATTTTCTGAACATTACTTTGTTCAAAACCAGAAATAAAATGAGCTTTATTCACTAAAACAGAACCCCTGAAGAGTTTTGTTTTGCAAAAAACAATGACGAGAAGAGGAAAAACAGAAACAAAAAGGGGTTTTATTCTCAAAGCTTTTTGTTTTTCAAAGTAAAAAAAACCAGACCTACGAGGGAGATTAATCCGAGGGAAAAAATGATTGACGAAATCTTTTCACCACAAACTGACCTTTCAACAAAAGAGAAAGAGTAATCCTTTCAAAAGAACGGCAAACGTGACTTTGCTTCTAAAAACATGAAAGGAATAAAAGCAATCAGGATTTTTCTTTATTACAGGAACCATAATGATGTTTATTCCCACCGCCTACAAACCTGAGAACACTGCAACACGCTGCACCTGTGGACCCCAGCTCTAATACTCCATTAAAAGCAGTTCACATGTACAGAACTGGGGAGATAATTAATTTGAGATTCTGAGCCGGTTTGATCTGCTTACAGATCCTCCCAAGGAAACAGCTCGTTATCTCAGAGTAACAAGATAATTAAGACATCAGTGCAAATAAAGTTTCAGCAGCGTCTCCGGCGGCACCGTACCTGTCCTGTTGTTGATCCAGATGAGGCTCTCCAAGCAGATGGTGGACGTATTTCCCACAGCGACGGTCAATGGGATCTGCCACTGTAAACTGCAAAGACGGAGAGGGATGTTAGTGACGGTCGACAGGATTGGATCAGATTTTATTGCCTATGTTATCAGAGGAAGCGGCGTCAGAAGGAGAGCGGGGGTCGTCGGTCAGCTGGAAATGAGGGCAGCGACACCAACAGGGGTAGAGTGAAGGTTTAATGGCCGTCGCAGTCAGCTGATATCACTCAGGGGAAAGCAACTGAAGGTTGCCGTCTCTTTCAGGGAGTCAGAGTTAAAAAAAAAAAGATAGCTTCAACTTTTTACACAAGAGAATAAATGCGCTTTTGTATAGCTGGATTTCATTTTGCAGATATTCAAGAGGGTTAAAGGTGTGAATACTTTAATATTTGCACTTGGATTTAGTTCAACCTTTTTTGGGGAACAGATTCATTTACAGCTAAGTATTTTGATGCAAGTGATTTAGACTACTGGTACGTGAAAGAAATCATCTAATATCCAATGTTGGATCCAGAGCGATGGAAACAAAGAGACATCATGAGTATTTTTGCCTCAGTGCCTCTTAGACAGTGGTTTTAGTCATTATATTAAAGGTTGTTTATGAAAATGGGAGAGCCTGAATGCTAAATCTACCACTGAAACGAGCTACAGACATGAGCTTGGAGTTTAAATATGTTTTATGATGGATTTGTTTTGTTTAAGTTTGAAAGAGCAATTTTTTTAAATGGGCATAGAAACTATAAAGTTGAATAAGTTTAACCAAATTATACAACTTCATCAAATTTCTGACCATTTCTCACCACAGCACCATCTGTGGCTGATGATCTGGGCTTGCTTTCAGTCACAGAATCTTGGCACTCTGCAGGCGACCAGGAACCTCTAGAGTATTCTGGAGTCAAATGTGAAATTTTGTCAGAGAGATGAGTATTGGTCCAAAACTTGGGTCAGTAACAGGAAAATTATCTAAAACACAGCTGCAAAACTACAACCAAAATAATAACAAATGGAGATAGAACTAGCTAAAATATATGAATAAACGTAACATTTGGATTTCAGCAGTCTGTGTTAAACAGCACATACATCAAATGTAATATAGATTTAGTCATCAAATGTCACCATTTCCCATTTTCCCATGAATAAACACTCAGCTGATAAAACTCTACAGTTGATCACATCAGGAAATGAACGCTCTTATTGTGAAGATGTACACAGCTACATCCGCTAATGAGTTAGCACTAATTCAAGTTCGAAAACATTACTTTAACGTAATGTGCATTTTAACGCAGTAGTCAGTCACTATGAAATGTACTGAAACTATGCAGTGAGCCGACCTGCATAAATCAACATAAACACAGAGCATTTATACTCCGTACCCCGAAGCGGACGGTAAGGAAAATTCCCACAGACAACTTATAATCATATCAACTCAAAGTCAATAGGCCAATAACAATATACTCACACATCATTTAGGATCATAAACACATGATGCTGCACAACAATCCGTGGTTTGGCAGGTTAGAAAGAACTGATGTGTTGTGGGCTCAATTATAAACAGGATGGTATTCTGTGGATGTGTTACTTGCGTTAAAAACATTGAGTTAATTCTAGGAATTAATCGACCTGTGTTAGTGTGTTAATTTTGACAGGTTTAGCAGTGTTTTTGCAAAAAGAAAGCCACGTTAGCATATTCTGGCGATATAGGGCATCGCTCTTGGCTGATGGCATGCCCAGAATCCACAGTGCTTTACATTTCCGGAAAAAAAGAACCAAAATAAACTACCGTTACTACCGTTTATGTCAGAACCGGTTTCATTATGGCACCGGACATCGGTACATATTTATGAGTGATATTTTTGCCACTTACTATAATAAAGCAATTGAGGTAATTGGCTCTGCAGCGCCAACTCTCAGAGGCGCTTAATAAAAGTCAGTGGCAGCCATCGCATTTGCCTGTTTATGAGTGACGTGCTCAAGGTAAGGTTGACTAGTGCAGCACCCTTAACATATGGTTGTGTTACTGGATTTCAGGTCAACGTAAATTAACTGTTACACAGAAGAGTAATTGTTTGCTAATTGTGTCTTTTTACAATGTAATTGACAAGATATTAGTAAAATGTCATTCTAAGTTAGCTAGCTAACCTCAATTTAAAAAAGTTGTTTTGTTTAAGGGTGCTGTGAAGGAGGCGCCTTCATTGAGCCGACGGTACCAACTGGTGAACCAATTCACACCAGCAATTTTCGCGTCCATTTCTACACAACAGAGAGAATCTGAAATCGATTGGACTGGCCAGTCTTACTGACTCAGCTTGTTACATGAGTATTAATGACACCAATAGAAAAAGTGGTTAACATTAGATTCTTATTAGTTCCACTAAAACACGGTTTTTAATTAAACCAGTTTTGATCAAACTCATTTGGATTTTAATTAGACTGGATGTTAATTAGAGGTTGAATACAATCAGCTTGACTCACTAACATCAGTTAAACACAGATGTGTGTTTGTAGTTTTTGTGCGTGCTCATAGCGGGTGTTATTGTACCCAACAAAACCATATTTTCCTTTCCTCTAACAGCCATTTGTCGCTGCAGGCAGCAGAGGATCGATAAGAGTGCCAAGCAACAGAATATGTAATTCTGTATTTATACTGGAGCGACTGACAAGAGGAGAACTCAATCACACGCAGTCAGCGGCATGGACAGCATAATGTGTTTATCAATAATGATGAGAGTGCACATCCTTAGAGTTTATAGTTTATTCATCAAAGGCAGAAAGCAACGGGATGTATAGGAAGAAAAGCAGCAGGAAACCATCAATGCATATTTTTACAGTAAGAACTCCTCAGATGGTTGCTCTCTTTCAAACCCCGTCGCTCCTCATCCCCCACTGAAACACACATCAACCTAAGTTATACATCTGCTTTCAAGCATGTTAGGAAGATAAAAATCAAAGCTACTAAATCAACTAAAGGAGAAAAGTTTGGATCCCCCCCCCCAGTGATTGGCATTTTAATGTAGCTAGCTCTACAAAAGAAAAAAAAATCTTAAAATTCTCCAAGATGTATTCTGGACTGAGGGAATAATGTGAAACTTTTGGAGGAAGGGTGTGTGTCCTGTTACACCTGGTGCAAAAACCAACAGCTTTTCCAAAGGTGGTGTGATTATATGGGGTTACTTGGCTGCATTAGTACCTAAACGAAAGTCAAACCATTAGTTTGTAACCTTAAGCCAAAACACGTTTGGTTTTTGCAACAGGACAATAATCCAAATAAAGGTTTTAGAGTGGTCCAGCAAATGTACAGACATTAAATGATTTGAAATGTTGTGATGTGACCAAATGTTGCACTAGACTTTTTAGTTCTCCGTCATTTGGACAAAGAGGGTAAAGAAAATCCGGTCTTTATTTTAACCCATTAATTTCTAAAATTATTATGTATTCAAGAGTTTGTTTTTTATTCATCTTAATTTATATTCAATCCGAACAAGTTGAACAAAGCTACATATAAAAAAGGAAATTCAACGATTGCGCTTTAAGGGCCATCGGTTTAGCTACTGTGGCCTGAACGGACAGTCTCACCACTTCCTCCTGATTCACATGGAAATAAAATGCACACCTGTTGTGTGGAATGAAATAGTGGGAATGCTGAAGAGGTTTTTTATCATTAGGTCTTGGGTTTTTGTCCTGGGCAGATGAATTCTCATGGGGGTTTAGATGTAGTTATGGAGGCCGAAACAGTGCTCTGCTGCCCATACTGGAAACTGGTATTATGCGCCACTTCAGCTAAAGTATTGAAATGAGGAAAACATCCTACTGAAGTGATCAGAGATCAGTAAGACTCAATGAGTTTCCTGATCTGTAAACTGTCGCTTCTGCAGGAGGAAATCCCACAGCATGCACCCATGGTTTGCGTCTTGGCATCTCCAAAGCCTCAGTATCTCTTTAAGGTGCTGTTAGTTCCTGGTTAGTGAGATGCATTTAGAACAGTGTCAAGATCTGAGATGATACTCAGATGTTCTCAATATAATTATTATTATTGTTGATTGATATATTCATTTAACTGTTCTCCATGCGTGAAGCTGAAGATTTCAGAGTTGTGAATACTAATGCCGTCCATGCTCCATTGTGGCTAAATTAAATGTATTTTGTAAAGGAGAGTGAATTAAAATTTCTTCACAGAGAGTTGAAAACACAAAGGTTCACAAAGGCTTGACGTCAGTCTTTGCTCCCAGTAATAAGGTGTAAAAGCCAATTTCCTTGGCCAGGCTCACACAAAAGCTGCAATCTATATACACTGAGGCTATTTTTGTCTATTTAAAAAGTGTGATAAAAAAATACAAACAGAAGAAACCTGTAATTGCAACATTAGTTTTGTACAGAAGTGTATCTGTAGGTGTAAATCTCTGTCACAGCCACTAAGAAAGTGCTGTGTAGGCGCCTGCGTTAAAAGATGTTTAGAAGCAGTAAAAAGGCTTCCGGTGTGCTTTCATTTCATTCACCGTTTCCTTTTTTAGCACTGCATCCCTCTGGGATGTTTCTGTAGGGACACCTTTCAGATTGAAAAGGGTTAAGCTGTTTATAAATAGATACTATATACTTATATTTAGTTGTGAATTATTCATGACCGTCTCCTAAAATCTCCTAAAATCAAGCTCAGGCTCCCTTCATACCCCAGATTACCTGTCATCCAATGTAGTCTCTGTAGAAAATCCTGGTTTTGGGTCTGTAATTGGGGTGTTAAAGTACAAATTAAAATCAAATGTGCACATTTTTTTATGTCAGTGTTGATGTTTAAAATATATTTTGCTTATATTTGAGAATAAAACATGCTTATATCACTTATATATACTATAGCTCAGTGATGTATTGATTTCAGGATCTATAGCCTTATTTATGCTTCTTTTACTTATTTATTTACTTAGATCTTATAATTTTTTGTTTTCTCCTCTGCTTTAATTTTCTGTCTGATCCTTCTGCATATAGAAGTATGCTTTGTTTCAAATTGTTTCAGTTTTAGTGTTTAAACTGTTAATTTTTTATTTTTTTACGTGTCCCCTCTGGCAATGTTGTACTCAGACTTTATGTAGAAGCCCAGCGGTTTAATTTCAATAAGTGGAGCATAACGGCTTTTGCTATATTCCAATTGATATATATGTCTAAGATTTCTCAGAGTTTTGTTTCTCCTCCAGACATTATGGACATGGATATGGAAAAATCAAGTGGGAAAAAAGAAAGATGATGAAGAGAGGTAGAACAAAAAGTTAAGAGTGGGAGGGTGAATTGATATACGAGAGAAGAGGGAATAAGAAAAATACAAGAAAACATTGTCTGCTGTACACCTGCAGGACGGCAGAGAGAGGCAAAAAAACCACAGAAGATTTTAACAAACTTAGAACTAAACAACCATAACACACAAACGGATCTCTAAATACAACAACAGCGTGACAATAAGAACAATGAATACCCAAGAAACAGCCCAACTACTACACCCATGTAGACAGCACAGAGGTGCAGTAAAAGACACACCAGTGCAACCTTTATTGAGCCTCAGCCCGTCAACAATCCGCTCATGAACCAAACCACCATGGTCAGACCACAGAACAAAATCAAAACAACCCATAAGTCCGCAATAACAAGGACAGCTCATCCTCCCCAATATTCCCTAAAGCCGACCAATCAAACCCAGTTACTAACTGCACGATACAATTCAATTCAATTCAAAAATACTTCATTCATCCCAGAGGGAAACTAAGTGTTGTTGTAGCGTATTACTAATTCTTTTTCAAGGAGTTGTTGTAGACCATGAAGGCTGTCGGGAGAAAGGATTTTATGTAGCGCTCTGGGTTGCAGCGAAACTGAAGAAGCCTCCGACTGTTACTCTGTTGCTTTAGGATAGTCTCATGAAGAGGATGCTCAAGGTTGTCCATAATCAAAACACAGTCCACACAAACTCTCCATTCCAATGAGGGGAAAAACACAGATACCAGACCACCATGCCCAACGCGCCATATGAACACCGGTTCCCACAACACACAACTGAGTACAGCATGAGTGCCGTAAAGCAATAAGTAACGCCACATCTGATCCATCTTTATTTCCCTTTCTTTGTTCCCACTGTTTTGTTTACTTACTGCTATTCTCCTTTTCCCATTTGCAAATAATCTTCTATTTTCCTCTGCTCCCCAATCTTTAACTGTATCTGGTTTTGCTTGATTAGCTCCTTCAGTTCAATTGTCACTCCTCTTCACTATACACTCACTGTCCACTTTACACCTTGCTAGTACGGGGTTGGACCCCCTTTTGCCTTCAGAACTGCCTTAATCCTTCATTGCACAGATTCAATAAGGTACTGGAAACATTCCTCAGAGATTTTCATCCATATTGACATGATAACATCACGCATTGCTGCAGATTTACCGGCTGCACATCCATGATGCAAATCTCCTGTTCCACCACGTCCCAAAGGTGTTCTATTGGATTGGAATATGTTGACTGTGGAGGCCATCTGTTCCAACAGTGAACTCATCGTCATGTTCAAGAAACCACTCTGAGATGATTGGAGCTTTATGACATTGCGCATTTTCCTGCTGCAAGTAGCCATCAGAAGATTTTTCCAATCAGCCTTTGTGAATTATAGCCTCAGTTTCCTGTTCTTAGCTGACAGTAGAGGCACTCGGTTTGGTCTTCTGCAGCTGTAGCTCATCATTGTCGCTCATTGGATATTTAAATTTTTTTCAGACCGTTCTCCCAGTAGTACAGCAGTTTCTGAAATACTCAGACCAGGCCATCTGGCACAAACAACCATGCCACGTTCAAAGTCACTCAAATCACCCTTTCTTCCCCATTCTGATGCTCGGTTTGAACTGCAGCAGACCATCTCTACATGTTAAAAAATCATTGAGTTGCCGCCATGTGATTGGCTGATTAGGAATTTGAATTAACAAGCAGTTGGAAAGGTGTGCATAATAAACTCGCCAGTGAGTGTATTAATGCTCTCTGGTTTGATATTGTTATCCATTAGTTCCTTTCGTTAATCTCCGTACATCCTTGTTGCCACATTATTCTGGATACCTTGTCTGTTTTAAGTTGTTCGCTCTTTCATTTGTATAAGGTTTTCTTTAAGCTAAGTTGTCAGCATTTAGGTCCTCACTGAAACATTGTACTATGGCAGTTAATCCCATGGCAGACAAGGACTTCCTTGTGTCAGTTGAATATTACAAATCTGAGGGTCCAATAATCCTCAAGGCTCTATTTTTGGGAGATATCTGTTCACGCTTCCCATGATCCCCAGCACCAGCTGATAGTATGTACGCTGATAATACACAATTCCTGTGTTGCTACACAAGGCTATTTCCTAATGATTGCTGAGTAAGTGCGTGTATCTCAATAATGATGGGTCCAAATTTCCACAAAGCTTTGAGCAAACAAGACAATATTGTCAAATGGTCTTACAATAAAAGTGAGTGATCTAGACTCAGTTAGCCTAATGAGCCTAAAGTCGGCAAAGCATGTAAGAAAGCTAGTGGTCATTATATACTCTGGGCTAAATGTTTACATCCAAATAAAATCTATAATAATTCAGGCCACCATCATCTCTAAAAGACCCCCAGAACACTCTCATGATGCTGCTCTAGCAGTCCTTAGCAAAACCAGCAAAATGTCTCAGTTCTTAAATCACTGCGCTGACAAACGACACAAAAAAATGGGGCAAAGCAACAATATCGTAATATTGGGAGGTAAAAAATTAAGGCTGAACGAATTTTTGATTGTGGTTTAATACTGCTTAATAAAGCCAAATATTATAATGATAATTTCTTCTGTCATCTCTCAGAAAGTACCACTAAAAGAGGTACAAATGTCCAGATAAACAAAGCGGGCCCATCTCTTGTTTTTGTCTTGTTTGTAAAAAAAATAAATAGCAAAAAGCAAAGAGGATGCACATCAGAAGGCCTTTGAAGTTTGCATAATTCTTTAAAGAACTTGGTCAGCTGGTCAGCCTGCTTAGATCCCATCTCTGTTTGAATTCGGTGGCCATAAAACACATTTTGTTAAACCTATCATTGTAATCATGGCTCTTAAAGAGCCATCTATGTTTTAGATTAAAAGAAGCCTGATGTTTTCCTTCTAAGGTCCATCTTGTTGCTGTTTAAATAGCAGAACCAGCCAAACTCAATGGACTCAAAGCAGTGAACCTTTCATCAATATGCAGGGAAGCATAACAACATATTGTCCATTGCCCGATGCCGTTCCACCCAGTGCTTGGTGGCTGCTGCTGAAGGCTCTCACAGGCCCTGCGCCCGCTGTCACCGTGGCGTTTCCTTGGATAATCTGCTATCTCTGAGACATTGCTCTGCCGCACCTGAGCTCGCCGGACCCGACGGTGGATCGCCTGGATGTTACCGGTGGGCTCTGATTAATGCACGCTCAATCTGTAACAAAACTTTTGTTCTTAAGGATTATTTTAATGTGCATGAGCTGGACGTACTTTGTATTACTGAATCCTGGGTGAGTCCGGATGACCTGTCAGCTATTGCTGAACTTCTGCCAGCTGACTGTGCTTATTTAAACACCCCGAGACCTGTGGGCCGGGGTGGGGGTTTATTGACCGTATTTAAGTCATTTATCTCATACAAACCCGTTACCGGATCATGGGATTTTTCTAGTTTTGAACTGTCAGCATTTGAGCTTGGTCACTTGCCCCTGACATTGTGTGCAGTTGTGTACCGTCCCCCGACTCTGAATAAGGATTTTATTTCTCAGTTTTCAGACTTTTTATCAGATATTTTTCTGAAATATGATAAGGTCCTCCTTTTAGGTGATTTTAATGTTCATGTGTGTTGCCCTGGGAAGCCTCTTGTGTCTGAGTTTTCTAATTTATTGGACTCCTTTGGTTTAACTCAGCTTGTGGACGCTCCTACGCATGGACAGATTCATACACTGGACCTCGTTTTAGCTCATGACGTGGAAATCAAGGAACTATCTGTGGACGATGGTGCTTGTTTATCGGACCACCAGCCAGTCCTGTTTGTCACGGTTCTGCCTCATTCTGGCCCGCTTAAGCATGAGTTGCTGCGTCACTCACGGCTTATGAGCACAGCTACGGCCGCGTCTTTTTCCTCTCGCTTCTCTGACCTTTCCTCCTCCCCTGTGGACTCCGATGACCCCGATGTGCTTTTACATTCCTTCCAGTCTCTCTGTCTCTCTGTTCTGGAGCATGTAGCGCCGCTGAGGATACGGCGGTATGTAAAGAGAACTGATTCATGGCTTAATCCTGCGACTCGTTCGGCTAGACGGGTGTGTAGGAGAATTGAGCGGAGATGGAGGAAGGACAGGAACCCGGCCACCCTAATCTTATTAAAAGAGTCCTGGAAACACTTCCAGCGAGTGGTTAAATCAGCTCGGAAACAATATTTTTCTGACATGATCAGCACCCACTCTGGTAATCAGCGAGTATTATTTTCTGCACTAAATTCATTTCTCTCCGTTGAGCCTTCTCTTGCGGATGTTTCTGATGATCTTTGTTCTAGATTCCTAAACTTTTTTTGTTCAAAAATTGTTAACATCAGAGCCTTGATCTCACCTTCACTGTCTAGTCCTCCTGATTGTGATTGCCCTCACTTTTCATTTCATTGTTTTGAGCCCATCTCACTTACATTTCTCACTGATCTGGTGGCAGAGATGAACCCTTCTGGTTCACCGTTGGATGTGATGCCCCCACGTCTTCTGAAAGAGGTTTTCCCCGTGGTTGGCCATCACATCCTTAAAATCTTGAATGGTAGCTTAGCCTCAGGAACTGTTCCCCAGGTTTTTAAGCAGGCAGTGGTCCAGCCAATTTTGAAAAAACCCGGCCTGGACTCCAACTCCCTGGGAAACTTTCGGCCTATCTCAAAGCTACCTTTTTTATCAAAGCTTTTAGAGAAGGCTGTTTTTATTCAGCTGTCCTACTACCTGCAGACTTTTGATATTTTAGATTCCTTGCAATCTGGGTTTCGGGCTGGTCATAGTACTGAGACTGCCCTTCTCAAAGTTTTTAATGATGTTTTGCGGTCAACGGATTCGGGGTCTTATGTCCTCCTGGTCTTGCTGGACCTTACAGCGGCATTTGACACTGTTGACCACTCCATTCTTCTGTCCCGACTGAATCAGGTGGTGGGCATTCAAGGATCTGCCCTCAACTGGTTCAGATCATACCTCAGTGACAGAAGTTTTTCTGTGAGGTTGGGAGATTATTCATCAGGAGCCTCCTCTGTGCCCTGCGGGGTCCCCCAGGGTTCTATTTTAGGACCTCTGCTTTTTAACCTTTATATTCTCCCTTTGGCAGCCATTTTTAGACAATATGGCCTGTTTTATCACTTTTATGCTGACGACTGCCAATTTTATGTTTCTTTTAAACCACAACAGTCAGTGCAATCCGCGGTGGATTGCCTGAACGATGTGAAGGGCTGGCTTTCTAACAATTTTTTACATCTCAACTCGTCCAAGTTGGAAGCGATTTTATTTGTTCCTTCCTCTTCCACTGCAGGTAATCCTGTTCTGCCGCCCTGTTTTTCCACTTTATTGAAGCCGACTGCTAAAAACCTTGGAGTTATTTTGGACCCTGATTTGCGGATGGACTCCCACATCTGTCAGGTGGTTCGCTCTTGTTTTTTTCAGCTGCGCCGGCTGTCTAAAATGAAGTCCACCCTGACTAGGCGTGACTTCCACTCAGTGATCCACGCATTTGTAATTTCGCGTTTGGACTACGCAAACTCCCTCCTCTATGGCTCTACCTCTGCTGCAGTGGCGCGCCTTCAGCTGGTGCAAAATGCGGCTGCTCGCCTCTTAACTGGCACTAGACGAAGAGAGCATATTACTCCTGTCCTGGCCCACCTGCACTGGCTCCCGGTGCGTTATCGGATACAGTTTAAGATTTTACTTTTTGTTTTTAAATCCCTTTACTTGTATGTGCCCCCTTACTTGTCTGAGATGGTTCAGCCCTACATACCGGGTCGGATCCTTCGGTCAGCAGACCACCGCCTCTTGCAGGTCCCTGGGGTTCGGGTGAGGAGACATGGAGAACGTGCATTCTCGCTCTGTGCCCCTCATCTCTGGAACCAGCTTCCTCTGGTAGTGAGGATGGCCCCCTCTCTTTCTGTTTTTAAATCACGCCTGAAGGCTCACTTTTATTCCTTGGCTTTTAACTTGACCTAGTCGGCTATAGCCCTGTTTATTTTATTTTGTTTTTTTATTTTATGGTATTCACTGTGCTATTTTAATTATTTTATTTTTTGCGTGTTTGCTCATATATGTTTTTAATACTGTACAGCACTTTGGTCGGCCTCGGCTGTGTATAAAGGTGCTCTATAAATAAATTGGTATGGTATGGTATGGTATTGTCAATGCAACCAAGCTAATTATATTTGAAATATGATTGGCTCCTTCTTTCTGGTTTTCTGTTTTGGCTCTTGAGTAGCTTAATTTCTTAAACTGTAGAGCAGTGTTTTTCAGCCCTGTTCCTAAAGGCAAACTGCTCAGCATTTTTTAGATGTTTCCCTGCTTGACTGGGACTCCATACCTCATTGGTAACCCAGCTTCATTGCCTTCAAACACAGCATACAGTAACCTTCATAGTTGTTACTGAGGATGAGTTTTAATCAGCTGCTGAAATCTGCTTTCAAGCCAAATGTTTAATTTACACTTTATTCATGACAGATAAGCTGTATAATCACTAAAAAAAACAGGATGATATTACTACATCAAATAAATTATGTCCGTTTTTGGAGATAAATATTTTACTAAAGATATAAAAATAATAATAATCAATTAATAAAACATAGCATGGAAAGAGGAAGAATAAAAATAAGTACATTTCCAGACTTAAATAAAAGTAATGTAGGACCTTTAATGCAATATTTGAACGTATTCAGGCCTTAAATTCAGATTTTCTTTGACCTGGGGACTTCCCATTCATGTGTCCTGTCCTCTTTATATTCCAGCCTCATCCTACAGTTCAAAATCACAACTGTTAAGTTATTTAGTCTCTAAAATGACTTTTGGTATGAGTGTGTGCATGGTTGTCAGTCCTGTTTGTCTCTGTATTGACCTGTGGTTGATTTTCTTCAAAATTATGGGGAAATATATATACAATTTCAGCTTACTTGCAGTACACAACAACGGGGGGAGAAAACACAGTGTTACCTTTATTACTGAAACAGCTGGCGAAAACTCCAGATCTCTCTCGTGCATTTCATCTGAAGTACTTTTAGGTGTAGAATCAATCTGGCTGAATATTTTAGTGGTTCTAAAACTGTGACCGTCCTGAGCTCTGTCAACTAATATGGTACTGAGATAAATTAACCAATAATTTTTAAGGAACACATCAACATTAACACAAAAATAGCTAAGAACCACCAGCGCTCCAAACAATACGTATGTTAGCAATAATGCTAAACTGGACAAACTGTCTAATAATTATGGGGACTAAATCTCTATACTTCAGCACTCGCATTATTCTTCCCGCCGACCCTCTTCTCCAGTAACTTTAAAGGCCATTTTGATTAAATAAAATAAAAATTCACAGCACACAAACAGCATATGGCCTGATTCTGAGCCTTTATACAGAGACGGGACTTTGACTGGGACTTGTAATCATCTGCAAAAAAAAAACGTCTGAACCATAAAGACTTGTGTGATTTAGAGCCAGAAGAAGAAGGCTCATTAAATTTCATAGATAGCAGCCGGTTTAACAGTTTCCAAAGCCTTGGACACGTCTAACAAAAACACAGAAAGCCTCTTTTCCTTATCTTCTACTGCCTCAATGTTTTTAGTAGACACAGTTTCAGTATTTATTGGACTATATCCAGGGAGAAACAGCTCAAGGCTTCACTTAACCTCAAGAAAAAAGGAACTCTAACCATTTACAAGTAGATTTGGTTTCAGGATAATTTCAACCAACCACTGCGCCCAATGCAGAGAACTCCCATAGAGGAAACACTGGAGGGATGATTAAAATAAGAAGTTAAAATATCTAACAGTAGAAAATTAGATAAAGTGGTAAAATACCGATAATATTTTTTAAGACTGATAGCATTTTAAATTATAAATTGTAAAACAATGATAAGATATGATCAAATCAAATGCAAAGCAGATAATTAATAAATAACCAGTTAAAAGCTAAACAAAAAGTTCAATCAAATACATGCAGACCGATTAAAACAGATATTAATAAATAATAATCAGTTAAAAGCTATGTTAAAAAAGTTAGTCTTGAGCCTGCTCCTAAAAACATAAACGTTCTCTGCAGCCCTGAGGTCCTCTGGCAGCCTGCTCCAGATGTGAGGGCCATAATACTAGAAGAACACCTCACCATGAGTGCGTGTCCTGACTTTGGGGATGATAAGGAGACGGCTGCCAGAGGAGCGCGGAGACCGCAAGCGTTCATATGGTAAAAGCATTTCTGATAGATAAGAAGGCCCAAGACCATTAAGAAACTTAAAAACCATTAGAAGAACGTTAAAATCGTTCCTAAAACATACGGGGAGTTAATGCAGTGATTTTAAGACCGATGTAATGTGCTCCCTCCTCCTGGTCCTCGTCATGACACGAGCTGCTGAATTCTGTAAAAGCTGTAAACTTGGGGTAGTTTTTTTTGGGAAGAACAGAAAGCAGAACATTACAATAATCGATTCTACTGGTGATAAAAGCATGCATTAGCGTCTCCGTATTGGCCCGAGACAGAATGATGTTGACTCTGGCGATGTTCTTTAGGTGATAAAAACCTATCTTAGTAATGTTTTTAATGTGTGGATTAAAAAGTCCGCTCAGAGTCAAAAATGACATCCAGGTTCTTCACTTGTAAAGAAGGATTAAAAGACAGTGATTGTAATTTTGTTAAAAGTTTATCTCTCTGAGCCTCAGGACCGATGGCTAAAACTTCAGTTTTGTCCTGGTTGACCTGGAGAAAGTTTTCTGCCATCCAGAATTTGATGTCTAAAATGCAGTTAAAAATGCATCCACTACCTTGTGTCATCGGGAGACATGGGGATTTACTGTGTATTATCAGCATAACTGTGAAAGTTAACTCCATGTCTTCTCATAACACTGTCAAGAGGGTGCATATACAGGTTAAAAGAGCTGGGCCTAAAACTGAACCCTGGGGCACTCCACATGTGATCTTTTGGACTTTCGAGGAACAGGTATCTAAACTTACCATAAAAGTCCTGTCTGTAAGATCCTTAAAAATCTTTAAAAGAGCCGTCTCGATGCTGTGGTTCACCCTGAAACAGACTGAGATTTCTCTAGGACATAATGAGTGTTAATCAAATCAGTAAGTTGAATAAAAACAAGTTTTTCTAAAACTTTGCTCCAAAATATTAATTTTAGATAGTTAGATACTGGTTGGGAATTGTTTCAATCATTAAAATCTAAATTGCTCTTTTTTAGCAGGGCCCTCACCACCGTCCCTTTAAAGGTCGCAGGAAAAAAACCCTGTCTGAAGGGAGCAATTCATAAAGTTTAAAATCTCGTCTTAAAAACAAAACCTAAAATTGCTTTAAAAAACGGGTGGGAATCGGATCCAAAGCGCTTGGGGTCGGCCTCACTGAGGAGAAAACTTTATCAAGGGTCCCAGCTCCTACCAGGACAAAACTTTCCAGTATTTCCTCTGGTGAAGGCAGACACTCAGATTTGTCTAAAACCATGTTAGTTTGAGAGAATAAAATATTACATCTGATGGTGTCTACCTTCCCTCTGAAGTGGTCTGCAAACTCCTCACAGAGAGTGTTTGAGGAGGTTTACTGAATCTTGTGAATGGTGGAAAATTTTGGCATTATTTTTATGTTCTGAGATAATTCTGGAAAATTATGTATTTGTTAATTTCTTAAGCGCTATTTAATGATTTAAAATGTTCTGTGTATATCTGAAGATTTATTGTGATTTGGTTTTTCCTCCATTTCCTTTCTGTTACCCTGCAGCTACTCTTTAATTTTTTAAGAGCTTCGGTTCTCCATGGTACTGTACGTTTTGAATGTATGTTTACAACTATAATGCCCCCTGCTGGATGGGGAACATCGTTCCAGATGATGCTCAAAGTGACCCAGCATCCTCCATGCTGTCTTTTCTCTGCCTTCTCAGACCCCAAAACGGTCGAGGTAGATGACCGCTTGTACTGAGCCAGGTTCTGCCGGAGGTTTCTTCCTGATAAAGGGGAGTTTTTCCTCTCCACCGTCACTACATGCTTGTTCAGTATGAGGGATTGCTGATGAATAGCTGTGGTTGGAGTCTGCATGATCCGGGCACAACCTCACGATGACTCATGGCAATCTGCTGGGATTCCTTACATAGAAAACTTAACTGATTGAAATGTTTGTATAATTGTATTGAAATGACTTTAGTTATAAAGTGCCTTGAGATGAAATTTGTTGTGAATTGGTGCTATATAAATAAAAAAAGTGAACTTTAAGTGGAGCCAGAAGTTCAAGAGCAGATTTAAGTCTACTGTTAAAACCATTCAGGATAAAATCACAGGGGGGAGGTAAAGGTGCAGGAGGAATCTTTTTTAAAACTTCAAGAAAACCTGTAGCCACTTCAGGGGTTAGATTACGCTTCCTGACAGTTCTCACAGAGGTTTCTAATTGGATAAAACTGGTAATTTTGAAAAACACACAATAGTGGTTAGAGACAGCCAATTCAACAACAGAGGACACACTAGTGGACAAGCCATACGAGATGATCAAGTCCAGGGTGTGTCCTCTGTTGTGAGTTGGTTCCATGACATGCTGGCTAAAATCAATATATAATTCAAAATATTTATCAAAATCTGTTGATAAAGGATGTAGATTAAAATCAACAGCTAAAATGATCCTTTCATAGGAGTAAAATTGATAAAAACTCGGAAAACTGTGACACATAAAATCTGAGGACTGCTAAACACAGAGGGGATGCCAGGCTTAATGCCAGCATGCGGGTGCCTTGTCCATTAAGCTGGAGTCCATCTACCCCAAACAACTGACTACTGCCCCAGAAAATGTTAAAATTGTCTACAAAACCAATATTGTGCATCACAGTGGCAGAGGAAAGCCAGGTGTTTAGAGATAGGAGCCTGCTGAAATGACTTATTCCTCTGTCGATGTTGGGAGTGGGGCCAGAAATAAAAACAGATAGGGGTTTGTCATTTAAAAGATTAAAAGCAAATAAAATACTGCTTTAAGAGCTCAGACTGCTGTTTACGAATGTCATTGGTTCCGGCAAGAATTATATCTTTACTCACAGTTGGTTGATGTTGGACGGAGTCCAGAATCTGTTCAGAAATATCCTTTACTGTAGCTCCAGGAAAACAAAAAGTGACAGTTCCTATCATCCTAATGTGCCGGATGATAGAATATCAGATGATGAGCTTTGTGGGTGGATTGTGTGCAGGCTGCTGCTGAGCAGAGGACTCCTCGGTGTCCAGGACCTGCTGGTTGTTGGGCAGCCTGGCTTCCACAGGACCGCAGCAATGTTTAATGGGCGCAGAGGGCTCGTTCTGTGGATTGGGGGTGTAATGTAGCAAAACCTCTGCAGCTCCCGGCTGTAGTCCTGGGTTTGGTGCGACGTGGGTGGCTACCGGAGCTGCTGGGCTTCAGTGCGGACGGACGGCCAGAGGAGGAAAGTTGTGTCCCATGGCACCGATATGGATCCACAGCCGAAGGCCGGGTGGAGGAGAACAGTGGTTGGAGCCCCCACAGCAACCAGGCCCAACCGTTGTCCTCTGCCGTAGTTGTTATCCCACCATCGGTGCTCGTCAGTATGAGTCCGCCTTGAGACCCAGCGATGGATTCCCCCTCCACAGCTTCACCGGGCTGGCAGTGGATTGTGTCGGCCAGCTGGGCACTGGTCGCGGCAGCGAAAGTCCGGATTATGTCCACGTCGCGCTCGTGTACCTGGATCAGGTGTAGGGTAGAGATCATCTGCTCCAATTCCATGATTTTCTTTGTTAGCCTGACACAGCCATCCCAACTGGAGCAGGTGAATGCAGGCATGATAAAAAAGAAACAGTAGTCTGTGCTCTGATTAAAAACGTGTCCGATAAAAGATAAGTCGCTAAAACTTAAAAATGCTTAAAACTACTCCTAAAAAAAGAATAATAACAAAAAAACAGTTAAAAATAATTTTAAAACGATTAAAACCGTGTTACAGAGAGCTGGAGTTGGCAGGTGGCATCATTCGCAAAACTGATGTGCTTTGTCTTCTGGAACCTTTAGAGAGAGTAACTAAGGACGTATAGTGTCACTAAAAAGCAACAAACCCCTAATTAGAAAACTGATACAATATATCAGTTGTAGAAGACATTGAGTCTATATATATATTTATTATTGCACAGTCTATATGAAGGTTAAGACTGTTTGTGGTAGCTTGTGGTATTCATACATAACCTTGGCTGTATTCACAATGAACAGGTATGAAAGTAATTAGCGCCACTCATCTGTAAGGAGTTGATAAAGCACACATTTTGTCAAGCGTTTTTTTTAACGCAGCTCAAAATGCCACAGTGATGCAAAATCAGGTGAAAGCACACCAGTTTGTTTGTCAAAGGAATGGGAAACACCCGGGGATCACCCACCGAATCTGAGACTCAAAGAGAGCAAATGGAGGAAAATCAGCGTCACTTGAAACAGACGAGCTCAGTTCAACCGCTGACAGAACCTCAGGAGCAGCCCGACCAAGACACAAAGAACCCAGATGAAAGGTAGCAGAGCGTAAAAGAAACTTCCAGAGTGAAGCTGAGCTGGATGGAGTGACTGTAAATGTCAGCTGCCATATGAGAAGGAAGAAGGGGAAAAGAAGTGAACAACAGGTAAGGAAGACTGATAAAGTATTAATGGAGGAAAAAGTGGGTCGATATAACACAGAAGAGAATAAAATCCAAAGATTGTCAAGGATGTGAATAAAATATCATGGGAATAAAATATGAATGTCGCATAAAAAATACGAAAGTAGTAAGGAGGTGAGGAAATGTGGGCAAAGGGAAAAATGCTCGATGATTGCGGATAAACAAATTTTGTGAAGTTTTAAGATCAACCTTTCAGTGTGTTTTCCAAAAATCAGATCAGATGAGTCATGGAGTTTTAAAAACTCATCCAAACTGAAGAACATTCATAACTCAACTGTTCCTCCATGCTACACATGACAAAAATAAAGATGCAACAGTATTTCTTCAGACCAAAAACTTTAAAACAATGGTGGACGTTTGAGGCTGGTCTTTCTGAGATAATGCAGTCCAAATCAAGTCTTAATTTTTTTTTTTTTTGTTCAAGTCAGAATGAAGTCTCAGTGTACTTCTCATATAGTCCACCTCTAACTCTGCATCACTGTAGGTTATCCAAACCTGGACTGTTTTTCCTCGAGCCTAAATTACCACATGAAAGTTTAATAATTGTTTTCAAATATTTGTAACTTTTATTTTTTAATCATTTAAAATCCAATTAGCCATCTAAGACTCTGCTAAAGGCTAATTTATACTATTTAGATAATTGATCACATAGTATTTACCCCATTAGAAAAATAAAGAGACATTTATACTTTAAGAGAAATAAGGGAAAGAGATGAACAGCTATTAATGCTGAATTTCTGCTCTTTTGTCTTATTAATGACTAAGTTACAAGCTGTCTTTATCTTTTCCACTGCTTCATTGTTAATTGCACTAAATCTGGTTTGAAGGCTCCAAGTTGTAGACTTTTTAATACTATTGGGAAAGTATTTTCTAAATCCTTAATAAAACCCTTTTCTCTCCATTATGAATAGTAGAGATGTTCAGATTTATGGGATACATTTAAAAACATAATGTGGAGGAAGTAAATAAGCGAGTTAATGTTCTCAATGAACAGAGAATTGAGTTTTTTTATTCAAGGCTGTGTCCAGAGTTTACAGAGATCCAATCTGGGCTTATCCATGAAGACTCAATGAAATGACAGTAAATACTGTATCAAATTCTCATTGTAAGACAAATTTATGCATAAGTGGTATAGGTGTCATTGTAATAACTAAACAAATCATTCTGTGGGCTATAGTGAATGTAACAATGCCAGTCAGGACTTTTAAAATAACATTAGGGACAAAGGTTTTGTCTCTATCCTATTGTATCAGTATGCAATTTCTCATCAGAACAAACAGAAATCACATGTGGGGTGACCCAGGGCTCCATCCTGGGACCCCTTCTGTTCAATATCTACATGCTCCCACTAAAATGGATTAAAACAAACAATAAGAGTAGTTATCATAAATATGCAGATGACACTGAGCTGTACATTACAATCTCACCAGGTGACTTTTATCCCATCCAGACCCTAAATGAATGCATTGAACAAATTAATTGTTGGATGTCCCATAATCTTCTCCAGCTGAACAGAAACAAAACTAAAGTAATGGTTATTTTTGGACCTAAAGGGGAACTATCAAGAGTCAGCAGACAGCTTAAGTTAATACAAATAGAAACTACTGATCAGGTGCGTAATCTAGGTGTATAATGGACTCAGACCTGAAACTCAAGTGTCACATAAAGGCAATAACAAGGTCAGCCTTCTATCACCTGAAAAACATTCTCAGGATTAAAGGACTGATGTCACAAAAGTACGTTGAAATACCTTGATTACTGCAACAGCGTCCTCACAGGTCTACCTAAAAAGTCAATCAGACAGCTGCAGCTGAACCAGCGCACTTCTGCTGGCATCCTCACTTGAACCAAGAAAGTAGAACACATCACCCAAGTTCTACAGTCCTTACACTGGCTCCGTGTAGCTCAGCGAATGGACTTTAAAATACTGATACTAGTTAATAAATCAATAAATTGTATCGTGCAGCCTTTTCATTGTTTTGAAAAACAAACAAAAGAAAAGTAAACCTGTAAAGGATTAGCGTTAATTTACACAACTTTGTTCGATATAGGACGCAACATTTTTATACCAACAAGATTCCATGTTTTACGGGACGGTTGGCAACCGCAAAGGCACAAGCAGTTCACACTACGTCGTCAATGGGGAGAAACAACAATGACTGAGACGATAGCTGAAAATAAGAGTAACTGGTGTTTGGAGAATATAATTTAATACGGATGTGTACTGGCAAGAAAAAATACAGGGGGGATGATACAATATATTGCAATACTATGAGAAATACTATAAATTTACATTTTTAAAACTGAATTTAATAGTAGACAAATTGTCTCAGTATTCTAAACAACTTGATTCTTACTAAGACACATCCAGTTCTCTTACTAGATCCACTGGAACGTCAAAGGTGAAACCACCTACCAACTAGCGATCATACTTTTAATTTTACTACAAAAATCATCATTATTAATGGTTCTATTCAAAATCAGAAAAAAAAGTATACATTGCTTTTAAATATCAATATGATATTGTGGCATAAAATATCGCAATACATTAGGGTATCAATATTTTCTTCAATCCGTTTAATTTTATTTTTTTCCAGCTAGTTAATACCTCTGTTATGTTTAAGACATCAACAGTCTTCTTTTTGTTTTAATCGGTGGTTGGCAAACAAATCGAGCCCCACTCTTCTTCGTGGTCATGGACATTTAGCTTGGCTGCCTCGGATTGTTGTAGCGTCTCCGTAACCAGAGCGTAACCATCATCTCAGAAGTGAGGGGGACAAATTCAGAGGTCAATTAAGTCATATTACACTCTCACATTCAATCGCACGTTTCCTCAGTGGCCAAAGAACCATTTCAATCTCTGTTGCACAATGAGCGTTGAAAGGGCAGCTTTAAAAACAGCTAGATTTAAACAAAGTATTTTCTTTGAGCCCAGGTTTATTTTAAATGCTGCAGCGCGGAGGTACAAACCAAGCATCTGAGTTCTTGGGTATTGTTTCTTTTACGCTCTGCTCCCAAAGAATGGCTGTGCTGTTGCTTGCTTGAAGAAGGTCCTGGGTTTGATTCCAGGTCTGGGATCATTGGAGTGAACTGGCCTTTCTAAATTGGCCCTACGTATGTGTGTGTGTGTTTGTGCCCAATGATTGCTGCACCCACGCGACCCTGCAAAGTATAGATGCTATAGATAATGTATCGTAAAAAAATGAATGAAGGTTTGTTTTCACACACTGGTTTCGGCAAATCACAATAAACAGCACGTAACAATGACCAATCACTGCTAGACAACATGTGGGTTTTTTTTTACAAGTTAGCAAACTCACTGATATCAACTGAATTATAAGAACACTAGAATCTACATTGCTAGATTTACAACCACGAAAATATCTGCTTACAAGGGAGACAGCTAAAGGTTCCAAATAAAGCAGCTAGCTTAATTAAAGAACATCTAAAGTCAGTTACGTTTTCTTTTGTTTTGTTCTGAAATGATCGAAAATCATTCAAAACTGTGTTCATTTTAAAGACATTCATTTAATATTATTATGGAGCTAGAGCAAACATGAAAATATTATTAAGAGACAGTTTTTCATATTCCAAGATCTATATTAAGGTCAATATGTGTTACATTAGGACCGCAACACCGTACAGCTCCATGTTTCTTTACTTTTTCAGAGTCCCGCATGCAGGTTTAAATATAGGAATGGAGTGGCAACGTCATCCACTCAGGAAAGATGCCAAAGAGCTCATAACCACCGAGACAACTGAGCTGTCGTTCTAAGAGTTCTCCACTCCGGTACCCAATTCAAACAGTATGATTTACGGTTTCCTGTAACGCCGGCTCCTTGTGGATGAGACACTAATACGATGAAATAACTTTGCTGCTAGACTTGTGTAAGACTCCAGTCTGGGAACATGAGCTAAAGTCAAAACCCATGTCTTTAAGAGACAAATCTAAGCCAAGTCTTAACTCTTTTACATTTGTTACTAAAGTAAAATTTAAATTGGAGTCTAGAACTTGAGTTGCAAACCTATAAAATCTCTACTGAGATTTTATAGGTTTGTATATTTAATAATATAATTCTAACGCCTTAAAAGTGCCAACATGTGTCCAGATTCCCGTTATTAGTAACTAAGTTCCTCTAGTTAGGTATAACGTTTTCATATTTATGAATTTATTGCCTCTTTATAAATCTTTTTAGTATGTTTCACTGATTCTCTTTATCCTAATTTTATCCTTATGGATGAAAGCATTGGGGGAAAAACTTAGTGTTGCTTCGTTTGGGTATTAAGATCTAAATGTTGTAGTAAATTATTCATGAACAGAGATGTTTTGATGAAAAATATATATATATTTACCAAACTTGAAAAAAGGCATTTAGTCCTGCTGAGGATAACTTTGACTAAAGCTTAGTATGAAAGAGCTGAAGACAGACAACCTATGGGATTAAAAGCCCTGGACACATATGCCAGAGTAGAAAAACAACAGTTTATTTGGATTAAGTTGGCTTTTTATAATCTGCAGGGGTTGAATATTTAAATTGGAATGGCTTTCTTGCAGAAAGCCTAAAATCTTGATCTGAAAATTATATTTCTATTCTCTAAGCACCCTGTTATGATTACAAATAAACAGAAAGGTCTAAAGAACCTCTATAACCCCAATAAACAGTTTGTCTTGTTGAGTTTGTAGCTTTAAAGGAGTCTAACCTTATGTTGTTTCGGACTTCTTCTCCGTACAGGAAGTGCTCCTGGGTGACCATGATGTAATGGGTTGTCAGCTGCTCCGATTGGTTCTTGCTGATGGTGACGACAGGGTAGCCCATCTGCAGAGTCCATCTATCCATCATCACTCCGATGTCAATGTCCCGCCCTTCTGAACGCATGGCCTTTAGACAAAAACAAAGAATGTAGCGAAATGGTAAACCTGTGAGATGAGTGAACTTTAGGTAAATTAGATGTCTAATTGGCTGCCTGTTAATCAACGAATTTCACTTGATGATTAGATTAAAAACTTGTTGTTTAAAGGCCAATTGAGGAAACAACTCGCTCATGTTACCAAGGCAACAAACTTTCTCCATCTCATCAAATCAGTCTTAACGAGCATCTCTCTGGCTTTCATTAGAATTACTCAATAATTACCAGCTTCAGTGAGCCGACCTGCTCTCCTAGAGAGGCTAATGATCCATAAAGCCTTTGAGCCAAACAAAAAAACTATATGGTTTAAAACCAGACAAACGGGGGAGACATACCTGGGTCAATTTGCTCCATAGGTCGTCTCTGGCTGCGTTGCTGTACATGTGGCTCAGGAGATAATCCTGAAATATGGGAAAAAGAAAGTTTTCATATAAATAATCCATTGGTAGACATGGAGATGCTGTCTCTAAGAGTAAATGCCAGTGTAGTGACGACAAACAGCTTGAAACTAACATTTGACACACATTTAAATGTTTTCATCAAGTGCCCTTAAAATGTCCTTACTGGACTCAAACCGAGACCAGAACCAGTCATCCACTCCTGATTGTGCCTTGATGTTTTTACGCCTTAATCTCATTGTTATCCTAACGTTTCTTAATTAAAACAGGTCATTACTGATTTCAGAGATGCAAAATTTTTCTGGCACAACTTCAACTCCCTTGGTGCATGGAGAAGGTCAAAGATCTGGTGAGGAGAATACTACAGCAACAATTGAAGTACTGGAAAGCAACTTAAGAGACAGACCAACATGTCTGGGCGTGTGGCATTCATCAAGGTCATTGTGAGATTTCAGAAATTTTCAATAGTCTTTGTGTGGCAGGTCCAACTCAACTCCCAAGTACAACATCTCCAAAGACAACGACACAATTTTAAGTCAAAGAGAAATATTGGAGATGCAAGTGCAGTTAAGGTCTCGGGTTTTTGTGGGGCAACTTGCATTTAAGTATCAAGTGTCAGAGACAGTAATTCAAGTCAAACCTCCGAGTTCTGAGAAGAAACTCTAACTCCAAAATTTACACCGGGCACATCAGCAGCGTGTTACGTGGTCAAATAGTAACCATTATAGTCTATGGAGTGGTTTACACCTGTTGAGTGGCAACACTCCACTAAATACAGGATTGGGTTCAATCCGATTTAATCAGATTCGATATGATTCGATATAATTCGATACACTTATATGTATCACATAATTTTCTGAAAGATTTAAAGAGGACAGAGGCATTATGGTGACATTTTATGAATGTTCCATTTAATTGGATTTAAATAATTGAACTGAAAACTAAAAACATCAGTTACACAATATATGTATGTGGATGGAAAGAGTCTACAGCTTACAAATGACCCATATTGTGATACTATAAGTAAGACGAAATATTGTGATTTTTAATACCGAATTTAATTGTAGAAAAACTGTTAAAGCACTCGAAACACTTCAACCTATTTCATACATAACAAATTCAGTTTTATTACTAGATCCAGTTGATCAACTGGTACAAAAAAGGTGAAAAGAGCCACCAACTAGTGGTCTGACTTTAAAGGAGGAGGTAAGGACTGAAATTTCTACAGTTATGGGAGGGGGTGGTGAGTTTAAAGAACTCGTCATATAATAAAAAGGCTATAATGATTAGGCTAGACAACATGATCATACAATTCTCTGGTGATTTTGTGATCTTGTGAGCCAAGCTCAATGGACCTTGTCACAGCTTTTCTGTGCTTGAAACGGTGGGGAATGGCGCGCCTCGGAGTTCGTGACAAAACCGCACCGCTGCCCTGAAACGCCCGGTGTTAATTGGGACACAAGTTCTAGTCAAATCTAAAGTCCTTGAGCTGGTGCAGTAATGCTATATCAAGTCCTAAATATTCAAGGGGCAAGTCCAACTAAACTTATGGGTATTTCAAAGCAAGACAGAGTCTGTTTCCATTTGTTTGAGACAACAGCTCAAGTCAAATCTAAGGTTTTAAGGGGAAAGTCCAAGTCAACTCTCGAGTACATAAGGGTATGTCCAAATCTTCAATGTCGAGGACATAATTTCAGGTCTAGTTATAACAACTAGAATTACTAGAGGAGCTACAATTCAGGTCTCAGCTGTCTAACGGTCAAGTCAAAGTTAAGTATCAAGTGTCTGAGACACAGGTTGAGGTCAAGGCTACAGCTTGACCTCAGCTTCAGCTACAGCTTCTACACCTCAAGCCCAGGTCCAAGTCAAGTGGTGTTTGTGTTAATACCACTTTCCTAGTGATTAAAATCATTGTATCACTTGTGTTAAGAATTACTGAACTTATGAGCATAAATATATAATGTATTCATGTGAGTTATCTATAAGTTCATGTCAGTTTTATAAATGTGCATGACACTAACATAATTTAAGGGTAGTGTATACCAAATGTGTGTATGAAACTTATAAATTAAAGTTGCATGTACTGAAGACTTAATCGGTAAGTTTAATGTAATTATAATTAGAAAATATATTTAACATAAACTCAAAATATTTAAGCTTTGATATACTCAAATATCTGAATTTATGAACTCAAAAAATATCTGGCAACTGATTGCCTCACTTTTTTTTAGTTCTGCCTACTTATTCGGGTTGGCAGTGCAATATCAAGTTAGTTCCCAAGTTTTTAGAGTGGACAGTACAATCAGGTCAATTATTTAAGGGAAAATCTAAGTGAAGTTTCAAATATTGGAGATGGAAGCTCAAATCATGTCTTTCAGGGCCATTTCTAAGAAATCTTTTAGTTGACACCGCAATTCAGTGTCAACTCCTACATTTTTAAGTCCAACTTAACTCTTGAGTCTTTGAACGTTTGTGTTTGAGACAATTTCAAATCAAGTCTCAAGTCTTCATTGGGCAAATCTACATGAATTCTGTAACAACCAAAAACAAAACCCAAACAATTTTCTCCACAAACCCAGAACTTCTAATGAGCTTAAAAACTGCACTGATGTGTTTCAAAGATAGGGACCCAAACAATTCGTCCCCAAGCTCGATTTATCATGTGTAGCAGTTTTTTTTGCCACTTTACTTCCCATCACACCTTCGGTGTTTAGACACTCATACACTGGACCCATTGGACTCTCGGCCCCAATGGTTCCCCCACTTACAGCTATAAAGCACTCTTATCTGAATTTCTGTTGTATTTTGTTGAACAGCTGAATAGGAATTAAATAGATTGCAATACAAACATATTATTTGTATTTTATGCTTATCTTGATACAACACGGGAAGAAAATGACAAATGTAAAAACATAAATAAAAACCTTAAATATATGATTAGGGCTGAAGCTAATTTGAATATAAATCCTTTCAAAATGTAAAAAGTGAATGTGGACTTTAAGGTGTAAACTCTAGGATGTTATTATCTTTTATGTTATTATCTCATTTTACTTTCACACACTTTTCTCCTAAACATAACAAACAGTGAACCAGAAATAATAGTTTAATTTTTAGGTTTTGATTGATGATGAACTAAAGCAGGAAATATAGCTACAGATGATTTTTTTTTATTACAGCCGGCAGAGGAACTTTAAAGTCCTGAGAGGATGCCTAATTTACTTCTTCCTCGTCTGTTTTTTCGACACGATGATCAAAGTTGGCTGTCACCACCGCTGCTGTATTCCAGGACATCTTCATGCTGCTGACGCCTCCTAAACACGTCTCTGCTGTGAAGCTGTGAGCGACTTAACGTCACAAGTAGCAGAGCTCATTTATTATGACTTCACTGCTTTGTTCACCGTCTGCAGGCTCTTCCGCCGAGCTGCAGACAGAAACAAAGAGCTGCCAGTTTCGATAATGTCTGACTTGTTGCTTGGATTTGTAGAACACAACCAAAGCAAGAACCATCTCATCTCGCTGCATCAAACCGAACACAGAACAGAGCAGTTAGTGAACGGGATCCGCTACTTCTTCAATCATGAGTTCAGAAGCAGAGTGCTGGTGATTGTAGCACCCACTACTGGCCAAATGCAGGTAAATATATAATTTGTACATTTAAGAGATAGAGCACCATTTCCACAGTTTTCATGTTGCGGCCTTTGCCCCGGTCTATCTAATATAATGAGGGTAGAAGAAGAATCTTAAATCAACACTGACTTAAATATTTTACACGCTTGAATCAAAATGTGGACGTTTACATAAAAAAATGCTTCTAGCGGCCAAAATAGGTAAACTAACTGAAACTCTGTGAGTGGAGAGTAGTTGTAGCTTCAGTGATCTTCGCCTAAATCTGTTTTAGCCTCTTAGCTTTGGGGATGTGAAACAAAACACAGGAAAACGCTGAAGTAATAAGTCTGTTTCTCACATTAGAAGTGACTTATTACTGTTTAACGGGACTTCAGAAGACTTTTCCATTGAACATACCTATATTATTCTAAAGAAATGCAGCTTGGGAAACTGAAATACCTAAGTGCAATGCTACTTGACTCAGTGTATGTGATCAATATTCTAAAGGTTATTTCTAATTTTGGGTTTGTGGCTTTTTAGCAACACTAGGCATATGAGGATGGTGAATGAGTAATACTAGTATAAACTAGTGGTACATTGGCCCCCAGCCTTGGTGCTGGAAAATAACTGAACTATCAACAGAAAATTCAACTGTTTCATGGATTTTCCAAGCACAATATTTGAAATATAAATTTTAAAATGCAGCTTGTGAAGCTGAAGCACCTGGGCATAATGCTACTTGACTAGATACTGGCTGCTGATTGCTTAGTAGCCAATCCAGTAGCAGCATTTATCTTAATTTGAGCTTGGATTGGTAAATTGTGGATGTTAATTTCTTAGGGCCTATTAATGCATATTAAGATATATTTAGCTTTAGAACTATTAGATCAAGGTCAAGGTCAATTTATTTATATAGCGCATTTGAGAGCTGGACTTCATGGTTCTGGCAGGGGCATAAGCGGTCATCAGCTCTGGGATATGAAATGGGGCCAGGCCATGATTTTAAAACAAAAATAAACATTGTAAAATGGATCCTGTACAAGACAGGAAGCTAATGAAGAGAGGCCAGAAGTGGGGTTATGTGATCCCGCTTGCTGGTGCCAGTCAACAAGCAAGCTGCTGCATTTTGGACCAGCTGAAGCCGGTGTAAAAAAGACTGGTCCAGGCTAAAGTAGAGGGAGTTGCATTAGTCCAACCGGCAGGAAATAAACAGATGAATGACTAGTTCAAGGACATTAGCAAGAAGGTATGGCTTAACCTTGGCTAACTGCCTTAAATGAAAACCTGATTGGACCACTGCACTCACCTGTCTATGAAGAATAAAAGAACCATCTAAAAACACGCCAAGGTTTTTGACACAAGGTTTTACAAAACAAGAACAGGGACCAAGAAGACTAACAAGACCGTTTAAGAGATCAGGATTGCCGAAGAGTAGAATCTCGGTTTTTAGTTTATTAAAAAAGGCAGTAATAAGCATTATTAGAGGGAGTTTCATGTATTTGTTTTTGGTTGTGGTCCCTAACCTATGTAAACACGGGGCTTCTACTGTAATTCTACTGGAGGATGTTGTTGGAGAAAACGTAACGAGATAGTAACTCGTGTGCTCAAGAAGCCAACTTTTTTTTTGTTTGCCCATGTCCCCTTAAGCCTAGTTTATACTAGTCATTTTTTTAACACAACGGAACGCCATTATCCATTGGGGCTCTCCGTCACCTACGTAAGGACAGATGGAGTTGAGCCCTATTTTCTAACTATTCGTCTCCGTGAACGGAGAGTGTATTAATGCAGTGTTTGGCCACTACATGCTCTATATTGAAATGATAATTTATCTATTTTGGTGTTTTGGTGATTTTGAACATAGGGTGGTGTAGAATAACAGGCCGCTGTATTTGTTTACATGCGTTTTAAGAGTATTCTGCGAGCTGCACTTCTAGTAAAAAGCTTTACAGCTCAATTAAAACCTACTTTCTGTTGCCCATGCTCCTTGAGGTGGAAAAAACATTCACAAGCTGAAGAAAAACCTCAAATTAACAAGAAACTACGATAAAAATACACTATGAAACGTTAGCCCTTCCCGCTGTCCTGGTCGGCAATTGCTTTGCAACACAGAAAAAAAAGGAGAATGGAGAGACAAATTGAGTAAACTAAACGAAAAACGTCTCCATCAATACGTCTGCGTGAAAAGTCGCTGTTGAAGAAGTATAAACTAGGCTTTAGGTGCTCCGTTCTTCTCAGAAGTCTGAACAAGCAGTTTCCGGACTTGCAACCTATTGCTTCAGAGGGAGGAAATCCAACATTACACTATGCTCCTACAACTGGCTCTTGAGACCATGTTTATAAGCAAGGCAAGGCAATCTTATTTGTATAGCACACTTTCAACACAAGGCAGGTCAATTATCTAACCAGATGCACCAGTTGCAGTCACAGTCAAAAGCCTTGTAACGCTTCAAATCATTGTCAGCCCTTTGGTTAGCGAGGTATATTGACTACAGGATCCAGATCAGAGACACTCAGATTCTCTCATGAGAATCGGTTTTCATTTTTTAAAATTTATTCAGTTACCTGTACTATGTGCGTAAAGTTTAAAATGGCTGTGCATGTGCATCAAGTGGTCAGAGTTGTGGATGGGTATCTGTCAAAATGTTGGATGGCCTTCTTAAAAAAAGTCAAATGTTTTTAAATCTTCGTATAACTCGACCCTGTGTTGGAGAGAGGGATGTCTGGGGTTCAGATAAGGGGAAAATGATGAATGGACAAACATGTTTTTTTTAAAGAAAATTGCTTTAAGGGTGTTTAGGTGAGGACTTTATGTGACTGGCTGTGGAGTATCAGTGATCCAAAGAGCCAAAGGTTGACTGGGGAGAATCCTGACCAGGAAGCAGATATCGGTGAGTGGATTCCATCATTCCTGGGGCCCACCGTATCAGTGGTGTACAGTGAAAAGCTTTCAGATAAAAGACATGTCAGAACACACAAGTTTAATTTTTCATCTTGGTGACATGGTGAGCATCACCGTGGTGAGGGGTTGTGAGCAGTTTTAAGAGCTTTTGGGCTCAATTCCAGACAGTTTTCCAAGCCGATGAACAAGCTGGAAACTCCAAAGCTCCTAGAGAGAGCCTTAAAAGCTCTGGGGAGGTTTGTGTTTCTTTGTCACAGCAGAGGATTGTAAAAGCTTAGAGACGTGAGAGGTTTGGATGAGTTCATAATCCCACAAACAAAAAAGGCAGGAAGTGGCACAAGATAAGCCGGAACGTGGACAGGTCTTGAGCTCCTTTCACTGCTCTGGGCTCTAACGGTGATGCAGAGGGATCGATAAGCCAACTGGCATCCAGATGACATGATAGCAGCTCACAATGTGTACTTGAGTTGGACTCTGACACCTTTACTGTCAGAAACAGATGTACAGAACGCAGCGCACACCCTGCCGCGTCCAACACAAATAGATTCAAAGGCAAACAAGCAGCCGGTGATAAATATGGGCCACGGGAATCTCATTAGGAGAAATCTGTCGGCAGCGAATGTGAGAATAAAGGTGGCAGATTTATGGCGGAGCAGTTTGAGCTTCGCAGTCTGTTAATGAGGTCTTGTTTTCCTTTTCGAACGATCTCTGTCAACACAGCAAACACTTCAGCTGCCACTTTCCTCCTGCCTTCAGATTGCTTCTCAGTCAGCTGGTATTTCCGTCAGGTGCCAGAGGCCATCAATGGGTGTTAACGAGGAATTCATCCCACACTCACATCACGCTTAACATCCTGACATTACCTGCTTCTGATCACATTTCTGATGGAGAACTTTGGCTGCCAGACATGAAATGGTTGAAATATTGATGCTTCATGCTGCTAATTAAGGTCAAACATGTCTGTGGATCCATATCATATATGTGTAATTAAATCTATGTCCAAATGGAAAACAAAACACAAACAGTTATCTCTCTGAGGCTTTGGGATCTGCAGGATTGATTCTCTGTGTCTTTTTAAGATGCTATGCTGGATGTGTTATAGGGTATATATGAACCAGGTTGGAGTGTTTAGAATATTGTGACAGCTTCTCTACAGTGAATTTCTGTTTTAAAAACCACAATATATAGTCTTACTCATAGTACTGCAAAATATTATATCACCAGATTCTTGCCAATGCACATTTCTGTTATTCAGGGATGTTTTCCTCCATGGTGCCGTTTTGTTTCTCTTGAATACATTTCATGACATTTTCAGTCTTTCAGTCTGTAAAGGGTTACAGAATAATTTCCAAGGTTTGGGGACACCAGAGAACCACAGATAGAACCATGATCCACTTATGGTAAAAATATGAAGCAATTGAGAACCTTCCAAGGAGAGCATGGCATCAGCAGTCTCTTTCAGACAGTTGGAACCTTTTTGTGGTTCCTATAACCTTTTCAGAAACCAGGCAGGGTTTTTTCGTGGATTCTGACTGATAAGAACTAGGAACCACGACTCTCAGTTCCTGGAACCATTTTAGCATAAGTTCCATTTGAACTCATGGTGTTGAACTCATAACCTACCCCCTTTCTAGATTTCTGGTTCTTTAGGCCACGCCATAAAAAAAAAGTAAAATTAGAAAAAAATAAACTATAATTTTTTTTACTTAAGCTGAACTTTATCAAAACATGTGGTTTCATCACAGCCTATCAACGTCCCTAACTCCTGTGTGTATGAAATCTGAAAGGGATGGGTACTTCAAAAACTAAATTCCAAGAGGATGGTTCTGAGAACTTCACTCTTAGAACGCTGCCTGAAACTACTTTTTCAGGAAAAAACAGGATATCTAAAGGTCTGCAGGCCTCACTGCCTCAGTTAAGGTCAGGGTTCAAGATTCAACATAAGAAAAAAGGAGATTGGACAGAAATGGGTCACATGGCAGAGATCCAAGCACAGTACCTTCATATCTACAGCCCAGAGGTTGGGTTAAACATTTTTTGTTGTCCGTCACTTTGCTTGAAAAGGGTAAAAAAAAAAAAAAAATTGTATTTTTACCCCTCAATTTTTCAGATAATAATAATAATATATGTAAAAGTAATCATATTTAACTAATTTTAATTAACATTCAATCCAGATATTGTGCCATCACACAACAAGCAGATTAATACAAGTAAAATATAGGGCTGGACAATAATTCGATAGCAGTATATATCGACTGATAAATTTGTGGTGCGATAGGAAAAAAAAAACTCAGTTCAGAGTCAGTTCCTATTTCTCTCCTGCTCCCGAACTGCATGACGTGCTGTCAATTCAAGGGCTAACCTGTTTTCTCTTCCTACAGTAGGTGCTTCTGACCCGCCCTGCTTTACGCCCTGACTAAGGTGGCATTCCAGTGGAGGAACGTTCTCCACGTCCTGCTACCAACTTCTGCTTCTGCATCAGTTCTGTTGCTCTTTCTGTGTCTCTGCTGCCTTCTCCAAACCCAGACGGTCTCGACAGATGACCGCTTATGCTGAGCCTGGTTCTGTTGGAAGTTTCTTCCTGTTAAAAGGGAGTTTTTCCTCTCCACTGTTGCTTCATGCTTGCTCAGTGTGAGGGATTGCTGAGAAGTCACGACGCAATCTTCTGTGGTTCTCCAATTCCTAAATTAAACATTGTATTGTATTAACTCTTCTTGTAAAGTGCCTTGAGATGACATCTGTTGTGAAACGGCGCTATATAAATAAACTGAATTGAAATTGAATTAAATGTTAGTGGCTCAGGTAAAGGTTGCGTCCCATTTTGAACCGATCCTTGACGCACTAAAACACTAAACGTAGCAATAATAAACTAAATATAATACTACAATGAGCTGTCTTAACCAGGACTCCCCTCCTCCGGCTCGCTGCACTGCAAATCTGTTACAGAGAGACACAGAAAATTGACCAGGTCGAGTTGCGCTTCTGAAACCACCTGTGGCTCGCCCTGCTAACAACCCCTGTGGCTTTTAAAATGTCCCCTCGTTTCTGTTCCTAGTGCTCAAAACCAAAAACACTTTAGAAAAAACACTACCGGCTTCAGCTCTCAGTGAGTGGGCTCAGTGTTCTTGGCTCTGTCTACACTCTGATGACTAGCTGGTTAGATTCAGCCAACAGCTGAAACAGAGCTGAAGTGAATTTGAATAAGCTTTATTGACAAACTAAACCAAAGGTTTCAGCTATTAATATTATAAAGTGTCATAAAATGTTTGAAAGATTAAAAAAGCATCAAGACAAGCCTTTAATTTTAATTACTAACATAATTAAAAAATATGTATAATATGACTAAGTATAATATTACTTTTCTTTGTACTTACGGATGTTACTCAAGTCTCTTGATTTGTTTCTGTCCAACAAATTTAGTTATTATAAAAAGTGTTTGAAAAAATAATTGAATTCTTAGTTAAAATTAGTTCATTGAAGAAGAATAAAATGACAGAGAAGGCACTTAACATATATATTTTACGGTTTGTGATATTTATCCATAATTATAGTTATCGATCAATATGAATATTCCTTTATCAATATGCTCTTTTTATATATCGTCTATCCATTTTAAAATATTCTCTACAGTGACAAAATCCACCGACAGTTACTCCAGTCACAAGATTAAAACAATGAAATTAAATTAATGGTCTGAAAATATGAAGTTTTCCTGCTGTGGCCTGAACAGACAGCCTCACAACTTGGCCGGCAATGACCTGAAATGCGCCACTGCTCGTACCTCATTGAATGTTTCAAGTGGGATCGCTGCAGAAGTCTTGGACTTTCCTGAGATTTTTCATGTTGGTTTGATGTTCTGGAGGGTGAATACAACCCACTGGCGACTGAATTATGAAGTGTCACTTGAGCCAAATTTTCAGAATCAGGGAATTTTTCTCTTATTAAAGGGATAAGAAGTCAACACAACCCTATGAACACTGGTTTTCCTGATCTCACAAGCACTCAAAATATCCTGTTGCTTGAATTTCCTTCAGCGCTGGTCTGTAACTCATAGTGGTCATAGATGTGCTCCCAAGCCTCCATCCGTCTTCAACGTCAGCTGCCGGTTAGCGAGATGCATTAATGACGGTGTTCAGGTCTGATATAATACTCAAATGCTTTCATCTAAATCGTTTTACTTGTTGTTTGATTTAACTACGCCTACTTTGGGTGTAAGGTTGAAAGACTCTGCGCGTCTTCACCAGTTGCTCAGGGGTTTGAATTGTAATATATCAAAATGGCAAGTGACCTTCAAGTTTTTCCATTTGCGTTTCAAACAGTCAAAGACAGAAAATATACAATTAATGCAACATCTGCTACAGTCAAACATGGTGGTGGTAGCGTTATGGTCTGGGGCTGCTTCAGGACAATGACAAAGAACTTGGCTCTCTAGCAGAACATCCGTAGGACCGGTTGGCCGTCTGTTTGTGACAAACTTGGGTTATGGAGCAGGACCAATATCCCAATTTAGACACTACTAGACCCTTGCTTTCCACCAGACGCATAAATAGCGCATAATCTCTGCAAAGTGTAATAGACAGCTAATACCCGCCATGATCAGTGGAACTGTTTCCAATGGGCGTGAATCGGACACATCTTGGAAGCCTTGTGTTGGGGCTATCTGCTAAATTTACGCGGTGGGTCTGTTTCACTTCTGAAATGCATCACGCTCATGAGTTTAGATCAGACCACACAAGTAATCTGACATGGGAACAATTTAAAGCATGTTGAAATTTTAAAAATAAAAGATAGATTTCCGATTGCTTAACTTCAAAAAATGTATATACACTCACTGTTCACTTTATTGGCTACACTTTTGTGTTCAGAATTATCTTAATCCTTCGTGGCACAAATTCAATAAGGTACTGGAAATGATCCTCAGAGATTTTGGTCCATATTGACATGATAACATCACGGAGTTGCTGCAGATTTGCCAACTGCACATCCATGATGCTAATCTCCCATTCCACCACATTCCAAAGGTGCAGTATTGGATTGGGATATGTTGACTGTGTAGGCCAACTGAGTACAGTAAACTCATTGTCATGTTAAAGAAACCAGTCTGAGCTGATTGGAGCTTTATGACATGGCACATTATACTTCTGGAAGTATCCATCAGAAGATGGGTACACTGTGGTCATAAAGGGATGGACATTGTCAGCAACAATACTCAGGTAGGCTGTGGCGTTGCAACAATGACCAGTTGGTACTAAAGGGCCAAAAGTGTGCAAAGAAAATGTCCCCCACACCATTACACCACCGGCAGCAGCCTAAACTGTTGATTCAAGGCAGGATGGGTCCACTCTTTCATGTTGTTGACACCAAATTCTGACCATTCCATCTGAATGTTGCAGCAGAAATTGAGACTCATCAGACCAGGCAACATTTTCCCAATCAGCCTGTACAAATTATAGCTTCAGTTTCCAGTTCTTAGCTGATAGGAGTGGCACGCGGTGTGGCCTTCTGCTGCTGTAGCCCATCTGCCTTAAGGTTCGACGTGTTGTGCATTCAGAGATGCTCTTCTGCATACCTTGGTTTTAACAAATGGTTATTTGAGTTACTGTTGCCTTTCTATCAGCTTGAACTGGCCTTGCCATTCTCCTCTGACCTCTGGCATCAACAAGGCATTTTCGCCCACAGAACTCAACTCGCTGGATATTTTCCCTTTTTCAGACCATTCTCTGTAAACTCTAGAGATGGTTTTGCATGCCATGCCACATTTCAAGTAACTTAAATCACCTTTCTTCCCCATTCTGATGATCGCTTTGAACTGAAGCAGATCATCTTGACTGTATCAACATTCCTAAAATAATTGAGTTGCCGCCATGTGATTAGCTGATTAGAAATTTGCGTTAAACATTTGGATAGGCGTACCCATATAAAGTGGCCAGTTGGTGCATACTGTACATCTATCCTATGACACCAGGATCTGACCTCGGTCTGTGTGTGGGTCTAAATTGTTGGTTTTAAACATGTACGACTAGAATTAAATCCTTGATGTGGAGAGTTATTCAACTTATATGATAAAATTGATAATTTTTAAAAGGAAAACATGAAAAAGAATTGCTTTTGAAGTGGAAGGTGAGTTTATGATACTTATTAACATAGTGTACTTTTTTCCCCTGTGTACTACCCTTTAAGTAATGCAAACGCAATTTTTCCGTAATTTTGGGGTGTCTCGGGACCACAGGTTGCACTGAACACTTTTGCAGCTGATACAGTATGCGTCTGGTGGAAAGCCGCTAATGCTGGAAACCTCTCCAATGTGGCGGAATTGAAACAACTGCTCAAAGCGGAGTGGGTCAAAATTGCCACAGTGGTGTAAAAACTTACAAAGGGTACGATAAAAACTATTAAGGGGTAATTAGCGTCTCATCTATTGAATGGTGAAATCATCACTGAAGAATTGCATTTTAAATTCATCTGGTTATCCTCCTATACTGAATTTTTAAAATGTTTTTAAAGGGGACATATTATGAAAATTCTACTGTTTTAGCCCTAATTGCTGTTTGTTGTGCATTTACAGTAATATATAGGGAATATGTAGGAATTCCCCAAAGCATAAGTTAGTCACCCCAGGTGTGGTGGAGATTTTCTTGTAAACTTTTTTTTGTTATACAGTATTTTTCCAGCCGTCTAGTTTTCTCCATGATCTATTACGTTTTCGGAACTGTTACGTTACAGTACTTGCGCAGGAATAGCTAAATGAGGCCATGGACTTCCAGCTGAACATAGAGTGAATCAGGCATCTTTATTTCTCCCTGCAAGTTTGTAGTCCTAATTCAGGAATGCCGAAAATGCTCGTCGTCAGATCATCAAACCCAAACGATTCTTTACGCCGCCTTCCAGCACCAGAACCTCTTTCAAATGCCTGGTTATGTTTTATTTTTCAGTGTAGGTTACAAGCATCTGTGGGGAAAGTGTTTCTTGTTTGTGGAAAGGATGAGAGCTTCATTAACCTTTGCCAGCATCAAGAAGTATTTTCTGAAAGTCTTCGTTTTATTGAGTCAGTTCCTTCTAACTATGGAAATGATGGGCACACTAAAGAGGTAAGCTTCAGATAAAACTGGAATGATGGCAAACTTTATTCTAGACTTCCATTTATTGCCTCATAACTATTGTTTTGTTAACATTAGCATCTGACTTTTTGCTTGTGTTAGTGCTATGTGGTTGGTATTTTTGCTCCCCGATGACTTAAGTCTTTTAGTAGAACTACTACAGAAACAATATTGTATTATTTTTCGGTTTTAGTCTTGGAGAACTCATGATCCTAACACATTCAATGACGTTAGCTGGACGCTAGCAGTAGCACACTAACAATCTCGAGGTCTTGTGTGGAACTTCTGTTGTGAATCGGTGCTATATAAATCAAATGAATAGAATTGAAGACGTATTCATCTAATTAAAGTAGCGTTACTGTAATTACAGGGTATCTGATAAGTGGTTTGTGTTAAAGTGCTGTCAGTGATTTTTAAAGAAGTACAGCATATGTTACTGCATAATTACTAAGAGTTTTCCTTTGGTGTTTTTCATGTCGTCTGCTTGCTTAAACACACACAATTGTCATTTAGTATAGTCTTTTTCTTTATAATTTAAGAGACGTCTTTTTTATAGCTTTTACGTTACACAGTGTTGCTGTGTTAGTGATGCAGTTTTGGGCCATTAAATAGTCATCTTATATACAGTTAGTGGGTAATATTGGGTAAAAAGTTGCGGCAAGACGAAAAACTCTTCTGAAATCTTTTGAATATAAAGTTTCTGCTTTCTGCTATGTATTGACATATCTCTAAGGAACTACAAAAATGGCCGACTGGGGGGAGTGGAAGGTTTTGCGACCTGGAGGGGGGCAGAGTATGCAGCGCCCCCATCTGGATATAATGAGATTGCACCAAAACAACTAGTTATTCAGACTCCTTTAAACAGGGGTGGAAGAGGAGCCTGTAGAGCTACAATAATGAGGATTTGCAGTTCCACTTTATATAAACCATAACAGAATGTTTAAGATGTAAAAGTGATTAATTTAAAAGCATAATATGTTCATTTAAACACTCTTTTCTAAGGATGATGAACTGACTACTCTCTACAACCCACTCATGTACAAACTAAGCCATGTCGTAACACGTTTGTTTTTATTGTGTTGTTGCATTTAAATCTCCTTTCATAGATGCTGCAATTTTATGTCTGGGAATCGGCAGCTTTTATATCTAACCTGCTTTCCTGAAAGTTCTGGGTCACCCAAATTCCTGCCGGAAAATCAGGACGCAGCATATATTCTCTGTGTGCAGATGAACAAAGCATATTCTTGAGCCTATTTAGACAGAATAAAACTACGTAAACATCTTCAGAACTCTCTAATCAGAGTCCTGTTTCTGGCTGTAAAGGAAACTTTGGAATGATAATGATGATTTGCATTTGCTGCTGGCCTCCATGTTCTGGACAAAGCTGATCTATAATGAAATGTGGCCACATAGAGCAGATGCACAAATTAAACACGTGGGTCTCTAATTACCGCTGCAGTAGCTGTTTATTCTTCCGATATTTATCTGTTTCAAAATCAAACATTATGAAACTTCTCCAGAAAGTTATTTCTGTGACTGAATCCCTCCCAGCTTGGGAGGGATTCAGTCACAGAAATAACCTGCTGACCTGGCTGCAGTTATTCATTAAGGTTAAGGAGAAGAACATTTGTCAACAGAAATTCTGATAAACCTGCTTTGTGACCTGACAAAGAAGCAAATCTGGGCACAGATAAGAAGAAAAACACTCTGGACTTTGCCGCTCTGAGGCTTTTCTGGTACTCTGGGTCTTTTTGGAATCCAAAAGTATAATTTTTATACTTCAGTTGATCATCTTTAGGTTAAGGTGTTTCATGTTTGGGAATGATTCCCTCTGGTTGTAGATGCAGAGCAGCATGAAGGATGTTCACTTATTTTTTTCATTTTCGCACAGGAGCTGTGATACGTAACCGTGGCAACAAGTTGTCGTTTTTACAACTGGCAGCAGTTAATTAGCATCTCGAAAGCCCACTTAAAGCTGCAGTGGGTAACTCTGAGAGGAGAGCAGACTTTGCTTGAAAATCTGAACTCAAACAAGCTTCACATAACTCCCCCTCCCTCTCCGGTGCACTCATGGCCCGCCACCAAGGCCCTCCTGCTCCTCCCTCCTTCCGCTGCGCAACCGGCGTACCAGACTACCAGTTGAGAATCTCAGCTGACGCGACTTGAAGCGGCAAGCGTAAGCAATGGAGTGCGAACCGGTAAGAGCAAAACATATACTCACCTCCACACAGCTAGAAAAGATGTTCTAGCTTACTCCTAGCTTCGTGCCGCTAGCTGTTCTGACAGACCTTGGCCGGTTGCGTACATAGTTGCGTAGCGGAGTGAGGGGCGGGTCGTGGTGTGTGTGAGGAGGGATAGACAGATGTCAGACACTCCATCAGACGCTGCTTAGGCTCTGATTGGGTGCTTTCTACCGGGAGCGGTGGATTCTTGCAAATCGCAGTAGGAGCAGTAGGCGTGACCAATGGAGCTGCTTTTTTTTCACAAATTACTAATCTCATTTCCTACTTTCAGGATTTATGGACAGTTTTAGGAACAATCACAAAAATGTGACTTTTATTATAGTTACCTACTGCAGCTTTAACAGCTAAACTCTGACATAAAAATCCCGTAGGAGTTGAGAAGGAGGCATCGTTGATGCATAGCAGGAACAAAGAGGAGAGAGAAGGAGAAAGGTCAACCAACCCTTCCATCCAACGTATCCCCTACTCCAACCTTTTTCTAAACAGCTTTCTAACCATGAAACAGGATTAAGTTAAAATTAAGCTGCAAAAGCAAGTGAGGTGGATTAGCAGTGCTTTTAAGATACGGTCTATACTGCTCTGACATTAAGATGCTAGCATATCAAGATAAGTTACCATATCTAGATGAGTTACAAAAATATTGAATGTCCCTTTGGGGTAAATAAAGAATTTCTGAATTTAATCACCATTCAATTTCTTCAAGCCATTTATTTCCACTGTATACAATCTGTAGTGTATCTGTTGCTGGGTAAATATTCCCGGTATTCTGTCAATCATCTATTAAACTCTGACACTTTGACATGTTTTCTATTTACTTTAAATTATACAAAAATGCTAATTATTATATTTATCCACAACAAACTTATGTTGAAGCTTTAATAAACCACAACATGTCATACTAGAGCAAGAGCTACTGTCTAATATTCAAACTGGTTGACTATAGGGGTTGGATGTAGAACGTTCATCAGTAGACACATTTTCCCTACACCTCAGGATCTCAGGCTGATGTCACGGTTTGTATTCCAACAACACCGGATGTATATCGCTTTTAAATCCTTTAGTGAAATAACTTCACTTCGCATCAGTGGAGTCTATTGTTAGAAACTAAAACAGCAGCACACAGACGACCATCATCCAATCTGCTTAAGCTTCTTTGTTAAAGAATAGGGGAAACGTCTGAATAAGAAAAATAAACCCTTTTTATGACTGTTAAAGTGCTTTAAATCAAACCAAAGTGGGTTTTACAAGAAAAAAAGTGGGAAAAATCTCTGAAAGTGCCTCTGTAGCCGAACCCCACAATTATCATAATCTCTTAACAGTAAGAGTGTCTTCAAAATATGGCTTATAGCTGGCACCCTCTCTCCACAGTACGTCTGTCTGAAACCTTCAAGTTGACTCGTTGACAAATCTCTTAAGAATACTTCAAAGCCACCAACCAGCTGTCGGTTCAAATATTAAAACCTCTGGATAGACGGCTGCACTTACGTTGAGTCCTTTCTGGAACAGCGGCTGTCCCATCACGTTCGCCAGCATCCGGATCAGCGCCGCTCCCTGCAGACGCCACAGAGGAAGTCAATAGGCAATCATTTCAACATCGGTAGATAAACTGTAAAGTAAGCAGGCAGATTCTCAGACTGGTTTGTGTTTTGTTGTGCCAGATAAGTCTTGGTTTTGGGTGATAACCCACCGATTTAACAAGATAGTACTGCAAGTTGATGTTAGGGTTGAAAAAACTCATTAAATTTTTTAGGAAATGATAAAAAACACCCCTCCTTGGGCTGCCACCTTACCGCGGTGGAGGGGTTTGAGTGTCCCAATGATCCTAGGAGCTATGTTGTCTGGGGCTTTATGCCCCTGGTAGGGTCACCCATGGCAAACTGGTCCTAGGTGAGGGATCAGACAAAGTGCAGCCCAAAAACTCAATGCGGTTTTCGTCCTGGCCGTGGAACACTGGACCAGGGAGTTTAGGTATCTGGGGGTCTTGTTCACGAATGAGGGAAAATGGAGCGGGAGATCGATGGACGGATTGGTAAGGCGTCTGCAGTTATGCCGGCGCTGTACCGGTCTGTCGTGGTGAAGAGAGAGCTGAGCCGAAAGGCAAAGCTCTCAATTTACCAGTCGATCTACGTTCCTACCCTCATCTATGGTCACGAACGCTGGGTGGTGACCGAAAGAACGAGATCGCGGATACAGGCGGCTGAAATGAGTTTCCTCCGTAGGGTGGCTGGGCTCTCCCTTAGAGATAGGGTGAGAAGTTCGGTCATCCGGAGGGGGCTCAGAGTAGAGCCGCTGCTCCTCCACATCGAGAGGAGCCAGTTGAGGTGGCTCGGGCATCTGGTCAGGATGCCTCCTGGACGCCTCCCTGGTGAGGTGTTCTGGGCACGTCCCACCGGGAGGAGACCCAGGACCCGCTGGAGGGATTATGTCTCCCAGCTGGCCTGGGAACGCTTCGGGATTCCTCCAGAGGAGCTGGCCCAAGTAGCCGGGGAGAGGGAAGTCTGGGCCTCTTTGCTTAGGCTACTGCCCCCGCGACCCGACCCCGGATAAGCGGAAGATGATGGATGGATGATAAAAAACAGAATATTAAGCAGAAAGTTTGGGGAATACTCGTCTGGTTAGAAATACTCGTCACCTTCTTGTAGGCGATCCAGTCGAAGACCCGGTCGATGTCCGTCGCCTGCTCCACCTCCTGAGAGATGGGGTGGGAGGAGCTAAGCCCATCAAGCAGCATCACTTCATGGAGAACATCAGTCAGGAATCGCTGCTTCTCCTGGAAACACAAGGAAAAGTGTTTGCATCCTCCCGGACTGATGTCGAAATACAAGAACTAACAACTGACACAGACATTTTAAAGTTTTCCGCTGGGCTTTCCTCAACAAATCAATCAAATAGACCAAAATCAATTCTCCTCATGGTCAGAAACCTCATCGTTAATTTTGACGCATTAGCCTCTAGACTTTTTTCTGCCCACTCAGCTCAACAGCTGGAAATTGTTTAATCAGAGTAAACCCCAAATACATCTAAAACGATGCAATCTGTCTAAAATAGACCTTGTTTATGATCATCTTCTGATGTTCTCTCCATCCATCCATTCCCAATCTTTTCTGTCCCGTTGGGATAACAGCCCATCTCCCATGTTCATTGGGTGTCTTATTGGGTTTTTACTATCAAATTAGTTATTTTTATTTCTGAACACAGCATTTCTATAATTTTGTAGAAAATTGTGTTTAAAATATTTTAAATGTGCTAATCAACACATAGTTTGATTTGAATTTGAGATCAATTGGGTAAAATGTACCCATCTGTAACATCTGGAGGGAGGAACTAATCATGATTGGCTAAATTTGGACTCCCTTCATCTCATTGGCTGCTGTTTTTTTCCCAATGCAGACTCAGAGAGGTCATCTACTGTTAAATTAATATTACTGACGAGACTGATTTGGTTTGCTTATTGAACCAATGAGAGTAGTCCCTTTAAAGCAGTTTCGAAGAACCCTAAAAAACAGCACATTTTAAATGAAAGGCTTTTAGATACAAAAAGGATATAATTTATATAAAAATAAAAAATGCTTCAACAAGTTCTGTTGTATTTCTCCCAGAATTAATCTAGAAATTGAAGGTTTAATTTGGTGATTAATAGTCAATTTTCTACACTCCGTTTGTTTTGTTTATTGGTTTCCTTTAAGTATTTTTTAGCAACTATTGTCTCATTTTACCGCTTCCTTAAACCAGTTGAACTTTTATCTTTAATCCTTCTCCTAAATTATTGTTTTCTGTCGTTATTCCTTTTCTTCTTTCACATTTCTAATTGATCTCTGCCAACATGTCTTTAATGAACTTTACCCCTGGGATCAGGTTAAATCTAATTTATGGATGAGAGTGTTTACTGAGGTGAAAGTGCTGCTCTGTTGTGTAAAGAAAAGTTGACCTATTACGTTTGTAACTATGAACATGTAAAAAAGGAGATGGTACGGTATGGTACGGAATGGGTAGCTTTTGCCGTGTTTCTGTTCGAAGCGTGCCGAAGCGACCCAACACAGCCACCTATAGACTGATTGGTCCGGTAATGTGATATCCCCCTCACTCCTACCAGCGCCGTCTAGTATGTCCGTTGTCTCTAATTAATGCCGCTGACTCCTACACAGTTGTGGTAGCCGCTTATTGGTGTGGAGTTGTTTGTCTTGGAGTAAGCTATAGTTTAAAGTTTCAAATAAGCAACACACTACAGTTAACTGCAAACAGCCTAAAATTACAAATAAATCAATGTGAGTCGTGAATTGTATAGGCTTTAAACAACGTGGAGATTTTCTCATTATATATAATATTGAATCCATTCATATCACCATGTTGTTATGTTGGCTGAGTGGTTGGTGACTTCCATTCGGTAGGTCCAGATTCATGTCCCGCTATAACTGTACTGAAATTCTTTTTTACAATAAGTTCAGGTTGACAGACATTCTTCCTGGTTTCTGAAAAAAGACTTTTTCTAGATTTAAAAAAATATATTATTTACATTTTATTTTTAAACTAAGTTCTGACATCAAGACAGTGGCCTGATCAGTTCCGTATGTTCAGTGCTAAACAGTGTGGACGGTCAATAAATTAATGAAGATGGAAGGAATAATAATTCTGTTGATTCATTTGCTCCCCTAAAATGCACAAGGTCTTCTCAATCTTCATTGCATTGTTCAGCATGTATCTCAGATAATCATATTTTTACAGAGATGTTGTAAAATCGGGAAGGAAAAGATGCTGTGGTGGATGTTTTAAGTTGTGTATTTCAATAAATGAAACCAAAAACACAATTTTTATGGCAGAACAGTAATTTTAGTTTAGTATTTCTTCTATTTATTTTTGTGTCAAAATATGTTTCCTCTGGCTAACATTATTAACCAAGGGCCAAACCCCTGTTATTTTACAACAAATAAAGGCTCAGAATAGAGGGTGAATATTTACAGAAACACTTGGAGGTAGAGCTGGGTGATATTGCTTAAAAATTACATTTCTGATTTTTTAAATACCAAATCTGATTTCAGATTTTAATAATTTTTTTCCTACTTGGTTTTTTCCGTAAAAATAAACTGAAAATGATAAATATAAAAACAAAAACTGCTTTTATTGCAATCACCCTGCCATGGAGTTGACTTGACTTTAATGTTCAACTAAAAACAAGCTGCAAAGTATCCTTGTAAAACAAGATGGATAGATTGACATCACTCTGAGCTATGGAAGTCTAAGTTGTACACTGGTTAAAAAAAACTCTCTATTTTCCAAAAATGTAATCTTCAAGAACAGAAGAGAGATGCTTTTTGCTGGAGCTTTTGCTAAGCTAAGCCTGCCCACGTCCTCGCCCACTACAGTTCTTTTGAGATGGTAATGGAAACACAACGTACACGTTCCATACTGTACCGTACTGGCTCTAGTGGAAATATGGCACAACTGCTGGGCTACTATAGATCTGTGCAATTATGGAATTAAGTCTCAATAATAACCACTGCAACTGTCACAGCTGATCCTGTAAAGCCCCGATACGGATGTTTGCACCTGTTGATAATGTTTTATTATGGAGATGTATAGCTATGCTTTGCAGAAATGCTAAAAGCCCCCAAACTCTGTTACATTTTGTCCGTTACAACCACAAACTGTAAGTTATGCCTATATCGATGACATGTCGGGTGAACAATCAAAGTAATGTATAGCTGTGAAACAAATAAGAATTAAATAAATCTGGAATTTGACTGGGCCAATTCAACTAGGAGTAACGAATCCCAGCTACCTGAACACATGCAGAATGTTTAAGTGCAGAACTCGGAGCGCAGTGTGACGTTTTCACAGCACAACTTTAAAAAACTGATAGCAAAACAAACCAGAAAGGACTCCCAGCTATCACTAAACTCTGCGATTGGGGAACACTAATTGTTTCTAATGCAGCTACAGTAGAAAAATAAGCATCCTGCGACAGCAATAAGGTCCATAACATGCTCTGCACTCAACTGAACAGAATGACTCACCTGAAACAATGTCAAGCTGAATGGAAACATCACTGATACTGGAGAAAAAACAAGCTGACGTCACCATGGCTACTAGTAGGATCCAGTGAGCTTGAACTCCTGATTCTGGATAAAACTGAGGTCGGGGGAATCCCTGTTGATCGTAAGGGATGTTCCCAACAGCTGCCCATGCTGCCTTCAAGTACACCTCGGAAACTAGCCTCTCGACATATCAAAACAACTCCAAAGTGATCAAAGCATGCTTTATTGTCAGATATGGGCAAAGTACAATCCGTGTATTCAAGTGTTTATTGTTTTTTACTCTGGCTATGTCTGCGTGTACTATTTTTTAATAAAAATTTTTTTTTTTATTCAAATCTACAGTAAGTTCTATACACTCAACTTTAAAGGATATAACATAATAAAACAGAATTAATTTTCAATAATTGAAAGGAATGAATTCAGAAACTATTTGTTTGATGCTGATCAAAGTCAGGAGGCGTAAAGCAGGATAGTCTAGCTAGTCTACATTTTTTTCCTGCTCCTTGAGGCAGAAGGTGTGTTAAAGCAGGGAATCATTTCAAACATGCAGGGCAGTGTGCACTTACAACCATGACGGCGCCAAACATAAGCAGGCAAAAATGGAGGCTTGCATGTAAACCAATGTTTTATTAAACAAAACTTGGATAAAAAATACTAGAGCTGTCAAAATTAATGTGTCGAATAATTTGGAGGGCTTTTTTAACGCATGCACAGAATGAAGTCCCCTGTTTATCCAACAATTCAACCTGTGCTACATTCAGTATTTGTCATGTAAACAGACCCGAACGGTTCCATGTGAACGCCTCTTCTCAATCGCAGGCCATATAGAGCGACAATCACATCACTCTCTACTCTACTATGCCTGTGTCTTGTTCTGCCACTGGTTGCACAAATTGCTTTGATAAAAATAACAAAACGGGCAACTCTTATTGAACTCCTCTGACTTGTAACGCTTTTAAGGCAAAATTAAGACGTCTTTGGTTGCAAGCTATGAAAATGAACGAGAAGATGATAAAAAATGTAACAATCTGCAGCGAGGACTTCATATCAGTTAATCCGCCTAGGCTAACGAACAAGCTAACATCGCTAGCAAAAACTGCAACTGCAAAAGAACCACAAATATGGGAATCTCAGCTATGAAATGGTCTTTACATTCAGGAAATGTTAACCAGTTAGTCTGCTTTAGCAAGAGGCTAAACGATGAACAGCTTCAAAACCCCACTTGTAAATGTGATTGTGAAGTTCAAAATAAAAGTTGCAGGCATCTCTCCTGTAATTCCATAAAAAGAAGCAAAGACATCAGGTTTTGTCCTCTATTTAGGAATGTTGATTAACTGTGATAAATTATGATTAATTTACAGCTACCCAGTGTTTAATTAGATAAAAAATATTTCATCGTTTGCCCACCTTATTAAAAACAAGTCAATGCGAATGAACAAAGCCCAAATGTTGAACACAACCCCTTTACACTTAATTTTTGTACCGCCTGATTGATTTTACTCCTATTTAAAACTGTATTCTAGTCGCTTTATAATAATAAAACAAGAATCTCCCACATTGAATCTTGGGATAGAGTGGGCTGAGAAAGAAACACCTGACTTGTCCTTTCAGAACCGGAGGAAAGAACGACACATTTTGAGGAGCCTTTGAATTTAAACAGCCTTCATCGCATCGCTCTGACCTCATCAGCCTTTAAAGCATGGATTTGGACACTTGGTAGTTCTGAAGGTGGTCCATCCTCTTCACCTTCATATGGAAAGGAGCTCTGGGAGATGTTTAAAGCTAAAGAAAAACTGGATTATTATTCAGATTGAGCTACATACAGATGGACTCTGAAAGCAATTGCTTGCACTGCTTCTTCGTAAATCATTCTGTAAATAAGGTTTTTTATGAAATTTCCTACAAAGTAAATTTGATGTTTCAGTCTAATAGCATGTTGCCATGGTTATTCTCTGGATCAAAGCCTGTACTTTTCCGCATGAAAGGACGGAAGCGTTGATTCGAGCAGAAACCAGATGTGTTCCTCTGAGAGATGGATTTGTTTCAGTGAATCTTTTTAGGACCAAAGGGACAGCCTGATCCGACTAATTCTTGGATTTTCTAGATATTAGAACAGGAGATGGATCTGCTCCTCTGCGTCGGGCTGATTATCGCCCTCGTTATGTTCATCAGCCCAAACACAGTGAATGTAAACACACAGAGGAGGGTGTCCGCCACAAATTTAGCTCATTAGTTAATTTGCACATTTGGAGGAAATCGGATAGAAGAGTGAGACTAAATGAGATATCAGCTCTGATTAACTGAGACTTTATATCACCTGGAGTGGTGGAAACAGGGAGGGGTCCAGCTGCTCCATAATGACCAGATGGATTTAAACTGGGCCGGTACAAAGACAGATGCCGGGTTGGGGTCTGCTTATTCTCCATCAACTCCAGAGTGTCACTCCTCCTCTCCACCTGTTCTCCTTTTCCAGCATGGAGCTGTTTAAACTCGTTTGGGTAATAGATTGCACGCCATAATACATAGGCACACTTTAATTATCACGCCACGGCTAAGCAGAGCTGGAGTTGTGGTTTAACCGGCACATGACTGTTTGAGATGTTTTCTACATACACTCTGATGCTTTCAGGTCAAAAACTACTAATTTCTCTTTTTAAAATCTAAGATAGTTTGTAACCTCTTCATCTGTTCAGACTTGTTTTTCTGGTCTAAAAAGGAACAAGTTGTATTTCCTCAATGTCAAGCATTTATGGTATTCCACAAGGTTCCAGGCTCGGCCAATATTTATTGTTAGTTTTAGACGTCTAAAAAATGTAGTTGCAGTCCAGTTTTTACATTCTAATTAATGTAAAAAAAAATTGTTTAGCGGTTTTCAATCAGGTTCTAAACTACGGCATCGAATCAAATTTCAAAAATCAAAACGATTCTGATTCTCGGGAGTTAGAATTGATTATCACGATTCGATCCGATTCAATGTGATCCAGCTCAATATAGATACAGTATGGGTCAGTACTATTAAAAACCTTTTTTTTTAAGCTGTTATCTTAAATATATGCCTGTAATTCAATGAATTATCACTGGGTCAGTAACAGTTTATAAAAATAAAAAAAAAGAACTGAGTTAACACGTTCAGAACTTAACCTTAAAAGAGCTGTCTGGATTATTATTTCCTATTTTAGCAATAAAAAAGGGCAAACTATGTTAAACAAACCAATTTTTCAACTTGTGAATCGATTCATATCGATTCTTAGAATTTTCATATGAATCAATTAAGGATAGATTTTTTTTTCAACACAGCCCTACACTAAACCATACTATGCATTACATTATTAAGGAAATAAAAAATATAATCCAATTTAGCTCTTTGTAGAAAAATAATTGTCCCCAAAACCTAATAAGTTATTTTTTTCCTTTGCATCAATAACTTGTTTGAGCCAAAACTACAACATCTCTACCTAATTCAAGTAGAGACTTTGACCAGGACATTCAACAGGTATTGCCAGATATTAAAGTAAAAAAAACAAAAAAATCCATTGTATATTGTCGTAGGTTATTGCAAGAACTGAGAAAAAAAAACAGGAAAATTCCTTTGAGACAAAAATGTTACTTTCATAAATGATTATAAAATAAGTCAAAAACAACTTAGTTTGAATATGAAAAATTTAGAATCTTCATGCTATTAGCCTTTAAATACTGAAAGACAACTCGAAATAATTTCAATTTTAAAAACTAACCTACCCTAGAGGGTTGTTTTTTTTTTAGAACATCCTTCTTCATTATTAGTCTGTTGCTGTTTGGAGACCTATTTATTGTATGTTAAAGCATCTGTCCAAGTGAAAGCAGGGATTTAAAACTCAGCCACAGCAGGCTGTGTGCCTGCAGCAGATAAGGTGTCTCGGTCCAACATATTCAGTGGTGGAGGTAAATAACACTGCACTTGAGCAGAAACAGAGGACTCCATTTCCTGCAATTTAAAGTTCTGTAGCATTCAGAGCCGAGGACGTTTTTAACCAGATCCACCTCATCATAGAGGGGAGGAAGGAAATTTGTAACAAATATGATGAGAAATTAATTTCTAATGTAGCCGGATTCTGTCCCATTATTCCGTGCATTTTTGTTTTCCAACGTAAGCGAAACAATGGAACAGAAACGCTGAAGACTCGCGGATAAATATTATCTGCTGAGCAGCAGGAAAGCAGTGTAAGGAAAAGGAGGGAGCAGATATTAATCCGTGGCAAAGGAGGGAGGTGGGAGAGTTCATGAGCAGAGCTTCACCTTTTAACTTGTGTTTTAAATTATGTCACATTTTAAACAGAGTGAAGAGAAAGAGCAGCAAGAGAGAGGTTGTTTCTGCTGCAGTTGGTAGAATATTTCACCTTCTTTCCAGTTTATTCATCCCCAAAGATTTCACCCTCTACATTTTTTACAGAAATAAGGGTGAGGTTTCTGTTTTCACTCCTTAAGAAATGTACAAAAAAAGATTTAATTCTGAAAGAAAACCATCATTTGTTCATGTTAAAATAATTTGTAAATGTTTTATTGTAAACCCCCCCCCAAAATGTCCTCCTGAATCTACCTTTATTATTATTATTATCATCATCTTCACCACCACCACCATCATTATTATTAATAATAATAATAATAATAATAATAATAATAATAATAATAATAATAATAATAATAATAATAATGTTATGTAGAAATCAATATAAATAAGAAGTTATACTTTAAAATGTACATCATATGCAAATACAAATATTTCATGCCGTTTGTATTCTTATACCAACGTAGAGAAAAGGTTAATTAATTGTTTTGATAAGGTTAATACTTTCAAATTAATCTGTAGACATGTAATATTGAAAGCTATTTTTTTTCTTAAAACATTATATTTTCTACAAATTTTTCAGTTCTATATTTTTCTAATTCATGAATTTCTGAATTATTCGACAAGAACCCTAGAAGAACTGGTCATAAAATAGTTAGTGGTCAAACTTTCAGGGCAAAACTCTTCAAATTGAAACTATTACAGTGTCACACTCTTCCTTTATGGAATACCGAATTGTCCAAAATTAAATAAATAAATAAAACAATATGAATTAAATATCAGCAAGAATATTAAATATATAATGTGACAGTGAAATAGTCAAAAAAGGAATTCAGTTCCAATAAAGTAGTTTTGAAAGAATTTGTCACAAAAAGCTACCTTGGAATTGGAACTATTTTTTTAATTGATAGGAAAAAATGAAAAATTGAATTCCTTTACTATAATCAAGAATATCAATTGACAGAATAGTTTTAATCGATTCCACTCACCATGTTCCACTTTGGGAAGAGGAAGTCTGTGCCAACATACTCGAAGAAATGAGCGAAGCCTTCCTTCAACCACACATCCTCCCACCACACCGGAGTCACCAGATCTCCGAACCACTGAAACAAACAGTGAAAGAAAGGATGTGTGACGATTTTAAAACGTGTGAAATTATTTCTTTTTTCATCAACTCCTGTAGGGAACCTTAGAGATGGGGTTAGTTTTTGGTTTGCTATGCATGTAATACACTAAATATTCATTGTGTGATGCTTTAAATATAGTTTACAGAGGGTCTTCACAAAGTAGGCCATAATAGTACTGACATACTGCTTGGCGTTAGTAACCATTACCATCAGGGAACTACACTTAATAGAGCCCTGCACTGGAGCCCTAGGCCCAAGGGTCCGACAGCCCGAGGGCCGAGATTCGCCCGACGACCGTATAATTACCTCGGACACGGGCCCTTTTATTTTTCAGTTGACCTTTCGCCAAGCCACGCCCCCCTTAGTTACTGTTGCTACGTCCGACAAACAAATGGTCAAACATGACTAGCGTTACAACGCCGTTACTGGGGATGTAAAGTGGGGTTAATGCAATGTTGCTGAATGAAGAACAACACAGCGCAGTGCTGTCAGGCTTTCTGTCAGTCACACTTCAGCTGCAGGGAGAACGCAGGCATCGGTGATGATGACGCCGCCGCAAATATGATGATGATTTGGTGAGTGGGCAGATACGCTCAGTGCTCTTGCTGTCTGCATGCTGTGAGAAACTTAGTTGTGAACTTAGTTTTAAGTTGGATTTTAGGCGGACATTCGTTTCATTAATGCATACGTCCAACGTCTCACCCAGAAATGCGTCAATAAAACGGCTGCATCGCCACTCGCTCCTGAAGGCGGTGGGTTTGGTTTTCAAAAAATCTCCCTACAATCCAACAAATTGACCCAGAAATATTAATAGTTGCTCGACACCCGAAGGAACTTGACACACTGAGGTTTCTTATGGTACTGTAAACTAAGAGAGGGAGTGGGGCCGTCCAAACGTTTTATCCATTGCAGGCATCGCTCACATGTGTTTTTCCGGCTTTGGGAATGGTAAGACACATGGGAAAAAACACAACTCCTCCAGACAATTTCTCGGTGGTATCTGCCTATAATTGACAAATTTAGTGGGCGCAGCGCTTCAGCATCTGGCTTGGAGTCAATGTTTGATGGAATTGCGAATTGAAGAGTGTTAACAACACCAAGGGAAAAGCTCGGTTCTAGAGTAGGTTTAATCTTATTACAACCCTTCAAGTTGAGCCAACCATGGGTGTTCGGTGTGTAGCATGCAAAGCTGTCATATGACCGCAAAAAAACAGGTTAATCACATCTCCAGAGACATTTTGAACAGTCAAGGGGACGGATCTAACCGAGCACCTATTGTAACCTGCTATTTCGTCCACTTTGATCTGTCAGAAACTATTCGTTTATTCACAGAAAATTAGAATGCTGTTTTTTTCTAACTACAGAGCGTTCGCATTTTCAGAGCGGCAGATTCAATTTACGAACGCACCCTGTGAATATAGCGTATCACGCTAAAACATTGTTATGGGAGGCTAAAAAAAAGTCGCACTTGATACGGGTTCAGGCCTGAGAATTTTGAAAACCTTTCGGACCGGGCCGGGCTCGGGCCCAGATAATAGGCCCGTGCAGGGCTCTAACACTTAAGTCTAGTTTATGCGGTTTTGACGGAGATTGAATCAACACCATCATCCGTCACCTACGCAAGGATGCATGGAGTAGAGCCCCATTTTTTAATTATCTGTCTGAAACGACACTGTCATAGTAGGAAGAGACGCCATGAAAAGTTAGCACCCCCTGCTGTCCTGGTCGAGCAATGCTGAAAAAACAATGGAGAGTGGAGCGGAAAAAAACGGAGAACCATAAACAAAAAACGTCTCAGTCAGTACGTCTGCGCATGAGTGCAAATTTGCCGTCGGAGAAGCATAAACTAGGCTTTAGCCGCGGCTAACCATACCATGTTTGGCAAGCTGAGCCATCTTTTTGTATGCTAACAGTTAACATTAAAATTAGAATAGTACTTAGTACATCATTGTGTTTATTATTACACATGGTGTGTTTTTCATTGTTAAAAACAGCTTGTTGTTGATACTAGATTCCTTTTACTTGAACGAGATTTTTTGCTAATTAAATGTTTAAAAGTTTCTGTTTTGGTCAGATGTCATGATGGGCTAAAACAAGTAGAAATATTCTGCTTTGATAAACACACACATTAATATTTTCTTTGTTCTTTGAAGGTGGTTTGCTCATCTACATTTGCAGGCAGCCAGCCCAGTGTTCTGTGAGCCTTTGTTGGAGCAAACCAGCAGTGAAGTTTAATAAAACAAGCTGAACACTGCAGCCATGTGAAGAAGACACGTAGAACTTTTTTTTTGCGCCCGACGCAGCCTGAATTTATATGTTTCTGTCCGCAGAGCCTAGATGTTCGGAGCAGCGCAGAGGCCAAAGAAAATATGAAACAAACCTTTGAATTCTTCTCGAACCAAATCAAACCCTCGGTCTTCAGAAGAGGCGTACTGCAGGTTTTAGCTTAGGTGTCTGTCAGCACCCACAGTCTGACTGAACAAGAGCGAGCTTCTGTTTCCATAATTTGGTCTGGAGATTTAATCTCAAATCTCAGACCACCCGGAGCTCATGGAGCAAACCGTTTCAAGGTGAATTTGTTCTGTAGGTGAAGGAGGAACACTCAGCTGAAGAGCAAAACCCCTAAAAGCTGGTGTGTTTGTGCAGCAGCAGGGGTGAGAGCAGCCACTTCAGTGGAGTGCAGTCAGCTGTGAGGCTCAGAATGAAACCAGCTGCTGTGGAGATGGTTTTTATTGTTTTCATGATGATTGTTTATGCAGAAACAACATGAAGAAGCCAGTGCTGTATCCATATAAATGAACTCCAGCATGTTTGATGACACGGAAACCAAAAGTGTCAGTTAAATTCTATTTTTTGGTCATATTTGAATAAATGTGTTCAATTTTTCAATAATTTTCATGCACCTTTTATGTATTTTTGTTATTCTTCTGTTATATTTATATTGTGGTGCTCTTTAAAAGGTAAAAAAAAAAAATCGGCTTGCTGCTTTTATTTCTCTTTTTGTGAGCAGGGTGTCTACAGGTGATGATCCATGGTGTTTCTGTAGAGCTGTTCAGTGATGCATTTAGGTTCAGACGAATGCAAACACGGTAACAGCAAAACACGATCGTTCTGAGAAAGAAAGCGCTTTTCTTCATTCCTTTTTTGTCGTCGTACTTCAGTTCAGTTTAGGTTTTAAAAGAAGAATTACACATAAAAACAAAATAGAAAGAATAAAGGCGACCGCACAACTTGCGCATTAAACCTCATCTCAGTGGATACATTACAAGACATGTTTCATTAAACTGATGTTGACTTCAACGCGAACAGAAACAAAAAAAGGCATCAAAATATATTTTTCTAAAGTAAGTTTTCTCATCTTCTTTGGGATCCGTTAATGATCCAAGAAATAAATCAGGAGACTTCAAAAACAGAAACTCGCACATGTTGTAAAACATACATGCATATTTACCCATCAATTCTATCTTCTACAGTCCTTCCTGCCAGTGACATATTGACAGTTTATCATCATAATGTTGCAAACAGTACATGCTAGTAAAGGTTATTTTAAGTCAATATTTATATTTAATACTAGTAGTCAGGCAGCATTTACAGTAACTAGGGTTGTTAGAGAAGTGTTTGTTAATAATGTGTTATAATTTACTTATAGTTGCTGTTGCATCCTCATAATTAATCAAACCTTTGGGACAAAATACTAACATCAAAAATAATCAAGGGCTTAAAAAAACAACAAAAACATGCATTTTTGTTTTATCTGCTTCACAACATATTAGCATACATTATTTTTAATAAAGTCAGATCTTCTTTAGGAAAGGATATGTAAATCATTGTAGATCCAACTATTAAAAACTGTTTTGTGCATTTGCCTCATTAGTAGGGATGTGCCATCTCGGTTGCCTCATGATTCGATTATTAATTGATATTTTTTTGTTGCATCTTCCCCCACCCCATTTAGGTTTTTGCTTCATTCCTTCCATGGCTACTTTTAACTTTTACATCCATTCATTGAAATATCCAAACAAATGTACATCTTGTCTTATTTATTTGAAGCCTTTCATCATCTGTCTGGAGTTTGCTTCAACATGTTAAATGGAAGTAGATTTAGAGTAAGCAAATGAAAAAGGTTGTAACAAAAATGTATTTAGTAGTTTATAGTGAATAAAAACTGAATAATTCAGAGTAATGGTTAAGCAATATTTTATCATTCTTTAGTCCTTTTGTTGCTGTGTTAAGTCCTCATTAAAATTATTTAAAGTGTCATTCTATGTGGATCACTTCCTAATCCCTGCAGTTATTGTGGGAGTAAAGACATTTAATTGGTCCAAATTAGTTTAACTTACATCAGTGACAGATTGAGTATATTGAATGTAGAATTTCTATTCCCAAATCCCCAGCTATTAAAACACCCAAAAATACAAAAACAGAATATAGATACAAACCCTTTCATTTAAACATCTAAATAAAGTGAAACTTGTAATTTTAATAGTTAGATTACAAAGCATTCATCATAACAATGACACCCAACATGCTGTTTATAGTTTCCCTTAAAGTAAAAGCTCATTGTATGCAGAATATATGGAGAAAAATGTAAGAAGTAATTTTATTAAGAGAGACTGCATTATATTATATGTTGATAAGAACAGGAGCTCTCTCGTATTACACAGACTAAAACATGAAACCTCTGCTTTAAATGCAATGTAAAGATTCTGCCCTGTAAAAATGAGCATTCTGTGTGCATAGTGAGGGGAAGTCGATGAGAGTGGAGTCGACTGAGTAAGCCTGGCGCTTCTTTATGCAGCGCCACCAAGCAATGAGCTCCAGTAAACGCATGTGTCTTTAGAATGAGCCACGGGCTTTTGAACCAGGCTCTGCTGCTCTGGGTTTAGTTACTTGGAGAACGGCAAAGAATCCATGACTTACTTTCTGAAGGTTCTCAGTTTGTCAATATCCTTAACTACTTTATCCCCTGTAAACTCACAGAAATGATTCAGAGGGTTAGATAGTATAACTTAAAAACATAAGCTTTTTTAACATAAAAATTGCTATTTTTACATGTACATTGTTTTTTAAGTTGATAACTTATTGTAAGAAGTTCATCCAAAATTAAAAATAGAAAAAGATTTCTTACTCAGATATATATTGAGTCTGGATGAGCATAGCTGCCTTCACTTAACAAGGAAAAGTATTAAGTTAGTGAAGCTTAATAGTGTATAATAATATTAAGTTAATGTATAAAACCTGTACTTTTTTATTTATTTATAGAAACATATATAGTAAATAACATAACTCTTATCAAACAGTATCTGCTTATTTTTTTAGTTACTGAAACACAGAATTTTGATGCATGCCTAAGTGATCAGCTTTTAGGGATACATCTCCAAATCTGATAACAGAACGCGCGACAGGCCTGCATAACTAGAGGTGGGAATCTTCACAAGTCTCATGATTCAATTCCATTACGAAGATAATGTCATCGATTCGATTCGACATCTAGGTGCATCGGGGTTATTTCCTTTGGGTTGGTTTTCAATAATAACTATGTTTTAATAATAAATGTTTCCAAAAATAAATAGATGTCAGACATTTGTTTTTTCTGACCACAACATAGCACCTCATAAAAAAACATAACGGGAGAACCAGTACATTTTAAAGCACAGACAGACAGTCATTATAAGGATTTTATTTTTAAATTTTCAACTATTTTCATATTTTCCGGTTTTTAAAAGTCTTCTTTTATCTGGGCCTTTCTGCAAACACCTACAGTAAATTTATAGAATATTGATGGATATAGGTTATTATAGGTGTCCCTTAAATGAGACAGAAGCAGTTTTTACACGTCACATAATTGCTTACAAAATGGATAAAGTTATAAATCATTTTGATATGCTTAACAAAATTTTTTTAAACTATAGAATTCAAGTGTTAATTTTATTATCCATCCATCCATCCATCCATCCATTTTTTATACCTGTCCATTCTCTGCTGCGTCACGGGAGTGCGGGTGCCTACAGCTAAGTGAGCACACAGTCGCATGTGACAGAAGACATAGTTTGTTTATGTGTTTGTGCCTACATCTGTCTCAATGTGTGCCCAGATTGATCGTGTTCTTACGTTAGTGGCACAAATATTAACCCGCTGACACGACTGCGTGGATCATGGTGGAGGTGAAGCTTCAGTTGTGCATAAGTGCGCGGGGGGCGGGGTCGGCGGCAGGCCATTATGGTGGGATTCTGCTGCGATGCAGCATCGTTTTTGTCCACATGGCAATGGATCGATTAAATGATTGATTTCAACAGCTCTATGGATAACGTGACAAAATACGCATGATTTCAGTTCCAGGACTGAGGGAATCCCCACCACAAACCTTCAACATTCAGCGCCTGCTCAGGACCGAACTTGTCTTAACCTGCGCTGCAGTGTGCCAGGAGGACGATTCCTCGTAGCTATGTAGCTGGGCTGCGGGGCATAGTGACGCCAAGTGCCCGCTGGGAGGGGTAGGGGGTTAGGGATCCGGACAACTCGGTGCAGAGTAGTGGGTGATTTCGCTAAATGTTTGGGGAAGGGGGATTCCCTGACGTACGGACCTTTCATTTGGAGACGTATCCCCAAAGCTGATAGTAAGGTAATGTGCTCCTGCCATGAAGCAAAATAGTATTCTTTTACATACCATAAAATCAACTATCTTCAGTTTGATAAGTGCCTTACTTTGGATGTTAATAAAGATAACACACGCATGTCTTTATTTTTTATTTTTTTATTTTTTGCGTGTCTTTAGAATGAGTCTCGGCCTTTATATACCTTTATATAAATTATGTAAGTCATCACGTAGAAAAGCAAAATCAGATGCACCGCTATTCACTTGTTATCTAACGGCTATATCCCTTTAGTTTTATCCACTTCAGGGTCTATTAGGGAGATTCCTGACTGTCTCTGCAGTGTCTACGGGGTTTTTAAGTTGTGTCACTGATATGGAGCGATATCAGCCATCTGTTGCGGCCCCGTACAATCGACTAGCCAGTGACACCTCAGAAAGGGCCCTGTGCGGGGCATTTCTGAAGGAGGATGTAAAGCAGTTCCATTATTTTTTTGTCATGCTGGCACCGGATATCGGTACCCATCCCCAATCCTCACTAGAACCAGAAAAGTAAAGCACATCACCCAGTCGAAAGTCCTTACACTTATTCCTTGTTGCTCAGAAGACAGGCTTCAAAATACTTCTACTAGTTTATAAATCAATGAATGGCCAAAACCAACCCTTCCAGACCACTCAGGTCTTCTGGTTAAAGTCCACTCTGCATATCCAAAATGAGAAGCAAACATCCGGAAGCAGCATTCAGTTTCTATGTTCCTCTAATCTGGAACAAACCTGCAGAAAACTGCAAAACTGCTGACAGCGATTACCTTTAAATCTAGGCTGGAAACTCCTGTGGTCAATAATAAGTTGAAAATTATTCATAGTGTGGATTAAAGGTTTTCATTACTTCTTTTTATATTGCGACTGTAATGTAATTGTGTTGTGTTTTATCATGTAAAGCACTTTGAACTTCCTTGGCGCTGAAATGTTTTATTCAAATAAACATGACTTGAATAGGATGGACAAAATGTGACTGAGTTGAATTGGTTTAGGAGCAATTGACATGGAATTGAAACATCCCACTGACTTGACATTTTCTGGGTCAACTCAGGACCTTCTCGGCACACCCTAAAGAAAAACGCACATGGGCAAACATTCTTTTAACTTAAACTCAATCCAGTCTACTGCAAATCTGGAACATGGCATCAGCTAAGATGAGATAAATTACAAATAAGATGCAGAGGACAGAATTTTTAATGTTTGCCAAACTTTGGAGGGACAACAATGCTCATATCCACCAAAGCCAGCAATATGATTTTATTTAAAGCTTAATTTATTGGAGTGGGAATTAAAGAAAAAAAATTGTTCTGCAGTAAAATGCGATTTCAACACTTTGATGTTTTCTTTTTATGTAGAACAAACTGCTGGTGAGCTGATCTATTAATCAAGATGGTGTACATTTGAGTTTTGTTTTCCAGCCTCAGAAAGGATTTTACTTTTCATCCAGCTGGTTGTTAACATTCCAAGTGGGTTAGTAGGGTTTTCGGTTTGCTCAAGCTTCCTGACGAAGAGAGAATACAATTATTTTCACACTGCTGAGGTTTTTAGCTTCATGCTGATAGAAATAAAATCTTCTATAGCCCCTTTCTAGTAATTAAAAATGACAAATGAAAAGCCGTCTTGATTAGCTTCTCAGTTTGCTTTCTCCAAAGCTGAGCCTCATTAAAACACAAAAACGCCTCCAGTAGTTTGGACGTTTCTGCTGAGGAAGTTGACTGAGGTTACTGTGGGGATTGTGTTGTCATGGATGCGTTTGTACGTAGTGGGCGGAGGTTTACAAGCTATAGCCGGGAGGAAAAAGATGCAGAGTTGGAGGGAAAGACTGCACACAGTGAATATCCGGGCAGGAAAAGTTTAACTTTAAGAAGAAGGATGATAGAAAGATGTAGAAAACCCACGTGCTGTTTCACAGTTTAGACTAGCATTTTCTTCTGTTGATCTTGATGATTTCACAGCTTAAAAATCATCAAACTTTGACCAACGAGGCAAATTTTAAAAGTGGTAACAGTATTGATTTTCATATTCAATTTCCAATACTTTTAATTAATAACATATAAACAATAAAATGTAATAATTCCACTAAAAATCCAAATAGTTTACCTCCTGTCGCCTGAACATAGTCTCACACCTGAAATTATCATTTCCATGTGAATAATCAAATAATGAGATTGCTGCAGAGGTTATTTTCATGAGGTTTTGAATTTCTGCCTGAGACAGATGATTTCTCATGGGGGGGAAATTAACCGCACTCTGTTGCCACTCTGGAGAATTATATTTCATTGCCACAGGATTTTGAAATCAGGGAACATTTTCCCAGCTGAATTGATCAGAAGTCGGAAGGACTTTCTGAACGAGCCGTTTCCTGACCCAGAAGCTATTGCTTCAGTGGGAGAAAAAGGAAAACAGCATTTACCGCTTCTGGACCAGTGGTTGGCACATCTGTAACCATCCGTTCTGGTCACAGTCGCACTCAAAAGCCTCCGTAACTCCCGGTGGGTGAGATGTATTGACTGCAGGGTCCAGGTCTGAGATGAGGCTCAATGACCCTTTCCTGCTTTGCGTGGATGTGAAATATGCATCTACTTCAACGTAATCACATGTTTTAGGTGGGATTGCTCCAAAGGCTACAGCAATGAGGTTTCTGACTTTTCAGCGGGTTTGGTGTTATTCTGCAGGCTGAATTCCTGCTCTGCTGCCACATCGGAGACTAAAACTGCAGAGAGATATTTGTTTAAGAAAGTAAATTCTTTACAGGTGAACAAAAAGGGACAACCATTTTTATAATGTGCAATGTTCATTTACACTTCAGCGATAAAACATACATTGATATCTTTGCACCCTAATGATTCTCACAAGCCTCCTTTTTGATTGTTTAACCAAAAGTGATCAAACAGACCTTGTGATCACAGAAATATTAATCTAATTACAGGCATGCCATTTTTGACCAGATCTCTAAAAATAGGCTAACGGCTTAACCATGTTGATTTAAACCGCTGTATTTCAGCTCTTGCATTTGCCTCCTACAATAGCTACCAAGCTATTCAGTCCTCTGTTTTCAAGCCAAACCTTTAATATAGACTTTCCCAAGAAGAAAGAATATGTATGAAATATAAATGATGATCTGATTGAAAATCTTTAACCAGAGGCTGAAGCATATTACTTTCACAGGTTTGCAGATCAGGCCAAATACTTGTGGACACATTTCCTTAGACTGTCCCCGTGTGGGTGAGGAGGCACCAATCAGGCATTTCTAAAACTGTCTCCCAGTTTTCTTTCTGGTCTGACTTGTTGATTCTTACTTTAACACACTGAGCATTTCTCTCTCTCCAAGGACTATAACACACAACTAAGATGTACTTCAGATTCCCTGATGGAGAGAAAAGTTTAAAATCTAACAGGAAATTAAGGAAATACAGGATAACCCCTATTTAGGCATCCAACTGTATTACTCTTACAGTTATCTAGTTCTTCCTAAACTTTAAAAACTAAATCAAAGTATATTATGCAGCCAAAAATAGTGAGAGTTCTCACTACTGAACACGGAACAGAGCCAGTTGGCTGTTCCATTTTCTGGCCATTTGATTTGTACAACTACAAGACATGGACTGAACAAATGCTGCCATCTCATTTGACAAAAAAGACTAACTAAATCGAATCATTCTGCACCATCTAGGCATATCTAGGACTATTTAAAGCCTTAAATTAGAACAATTAAATATAAGACCTTGAAGAAACAGCAAATAATCCAAACTAAGAATTAAAGGAAAGATTGTGGCAGTCTTAATTTGTTTCAATGTCTCTACCTTCGTTCTTCTCCTCCTTCACCTCCCTCCTCTTCTTTTTTTGTTCAACTCTTTTCTGGAACAAAGCGGATCTGCGCCTTTGATCATCATCGTATCCTTCCCCTCTTCTGGCTCTCGCTGATAAATATTCATCCAGTGGAGGGACTGAATCTGATTTTCGCTCTCTGTTTGGGTAGAGAAGCTTGCAGCGTTGTAACAGCCAACATCGAATGTTTCCCGGCTGTTGTTTCAACTTTGAAACCGTTTACGTCCACACAACTGTGGCGCTGTCAATACTCTCAGAGTGTCATCAGTCCTGATTAGCTTCATGTAAAATTAACCTCATTGATGGGGGGAAAATGTCAAACTTCCTCTGTTCAATTTAGTTTCTTTGAAATCCTGTTTGGTTTGGGATTTAAGGCTGGGAGTTCATCAGCTTGATTGCAGATTTAGAGTCAATGACAAAGACACAGGAAATCAGCTAAAGTAAGATGGGTCATACCAGCTGGGCCAAGAATAACTGCAGCATTGTGAAATGTTTTTTTCTCTTCTTATTCCTGCTGCCAGTAATGCTTTGAAACATCAAATATTTTATATCATCATTTCAGACCTGTAGAAACAAGAAATCTTCTAGAATGCTCCTGTCTGAACACATGTATTAGTCAGAAAGATATTAACAAGCCACAACTGGGTTAGTGACATCTATCAGTCTGCAAAAAGTCACAGAGCCACAAATGGAATCTTCCAAAGAGTGGCTTGCCAACCAAAATTACTCAAAGAGCTCATCAAGAACCCAACAGAAGAACGCAGATTAAAATGTCAAGCTTTCGTGTCTTGGTTTAGGTCAAAGTTCATGATTCAACAATAGGAAAGAAACCAAAAATGGCATCAAATGCCAGAAGCAATGCTAACCATAGAATATAGACTGAAAACATTTATTTGGCGCATCACGTGGCACAGTAGGTAGCATGGGCGTCATGTACACAGAAGTTAAATTGTCCTGTCACTGGGGTGGTACCTTCATACAGTAGGTATTATTTTTGTAGCCTTAACTGTAGGTACCTATTTGTACCCCTGTAGTACTTTTATCAGTGCTACCTTGACAGCCAATCATTATTGACTTCACATGATTGACAAATCACCTGACCACAATATAGCCAATAGTCACCATTTGTTTATTTGCTTGATTAATCATTTTAAAAAATAAAATGAAAAATGTGTTGACAATAAACCTATGAAGTACATTTACATAAATCTGGCTTTGCTATTGGACGTATATTTTAGTGAAAAAGATGATAAAGAGAAACTTTACCCTATCCAAGAAATGGTACAAAAATGTACTTATCAGTACTGAGGAACATGTAAGTAACGGTTCAACAGACAGTAAAAAGGTACAGATAATTACCCTGAGGTCCAATATTTGTCTTGATTGACCGTTTTATTTTTTTTCTACCTTGGGCCACAGTAATGTACCCATTCTATACCCCAATTTCTGACAGTGTATGAAGTCCTCGAAGCCGTTGTCACTGGTTGTCCAGTCTGGTGGAGCTTTGCTGCATGTGGTCCCCCACTTCTCTCTCCCCTTTTTATGTACTGTGGTTTCTATGTACCATCGATTTTGTGGACTGATGAGACAAAAAAATTACTTTTTGGAAGCTTTGCATCGCATTCCATCTGAAATAAAACAAAACCATACCAATCATACACAGGACTGGTAGTGTGATGGTTTGGGGATGCGTCCCTGTTTCAGGACCTGGAGAGTTTGAATAATTGTTGGAACCACAAACTCTACAAAATACTGAAGGAAAATCTCAGTCTGTGACTTGAAGCTCAAATTCAGGAAAATTTAAATTTACACTCTGCCTAAATACTGAGTACCTATCAGATAAATCCAAGGAGGTTGCTTAGGGTTGTGGTCCCAGAAGAACCCGCTTAAGTCCCTCTGATTTCTTAATAATTACTATCCATGATTAGTTCATTCTATTTGATTTTCACAGGTTTTGTTATGATAGTATTAAGCCGGTTTGTTCAGACTTCTAGGAAATCACACATTACTTTGGCTTTTTTCAGTGTAATTCAGAGTTACTGATTAAATGTTTAAATACTGAAATTTCTGCAGATTGCTGGACTTTCCCTTTAGTCCTACATTATTTGCTTTATGAAGAATGTTTTTGTAGTCATTTTCCAAATTTTCACTTATATGCTATTACTGGACTAGAAGGTAAATATATTGGTACCAAGGTTATAATTTTTAACGAAAACAAACGAAATAATGAAAACTAGAAAAACTATTAAAACTATTACCTACTAGTGAAACTAGTACAAAAAAACCCTTAACCATTAAGTGAAATAATAAAAATAGAAATTTGCACCAAAAGTACTGAAACGGTAAGGAGTTCACAAAACTAACTAAAACAAACACAATTTATTGAGAACATGTGCTTAGTTTTTGTTTCTCAAAATGTCTCATAAAGTCTAGAAGAATTATTTCTGTCACTCCCTGCCTACTGCAGGGCTCATGTGTTGTGGGTTGCATAAATCGCTTTGATAAAAACAACAAAACGGGAACATTTTCTAAAATTCCATCGACTCGCTCCTTTTAAGGCTAATACAAGACGTCTTTGGATTGTAAGCTATCAGAAGATGCAATTGAAACGATGATTCCACAGTACGCAGCAAAAACTTCATAATAGGTGAGCTAAAAAACAAGCTAACATTGCTACCAATACTGCAACAGCAAATAATAGCAATGGGAGCCTGGGCTGTGTAGCTGGCGTAGGTTGTGCGTGTATCCGCTGTGTTGATGAAAAAATAATCCCTAGGTACTAGCTGTACTGCATTTTCCCATCATAGGGGTAATGTCAGTGAAGACATCTGTCTAGCCACTGTTTGTCTAGCGTCATGTCAGCAAAGGTTGAGAGAAAGCGCCAGAGTCCAATTTGGGATTACTTACTAAAGATATCACTAAACTCTGCTATTTGGGAACAATAATGGTTTCTCATGCAGGTACAGTAGAAAAGAAAGATGGACCTTTTTATGGTATTTTTTGCACTTTTGTGCAGCTGGATAACTGAAATTCCCCTGGGAAAGCAATAAATATATATCCATCCATTTAAAAATGATCTTACTCAGCTGCACATTTCTTTCAATCTTTTAATTTGCTTTTTCTAATACCTTTCAAGTTTACTCATAGTGTATGGTCTCTCATTTTTATTTACTTTTGTGGGACTCTGCATGCTTCCATTTATACAGCTACCTGCTGTAGACCTTACTGAATTTCCCCACAGAGGGACAGTAGCAGATATTTCTCTGTATTTCACTTCAGCTTTGATCAAAATGCTAAATTTGTCACAACATCAGTGATGATAGTGTGAAATTTCCATCTCATCCTTTCAAGCCTTTACTTACGTTAAAAAGCTCTAATGGGAACAAGTCTCTGTTGGAGGTGTTTGATGGTTTTTGTCCTAAAAACCCATAAAATCTTTATTCTGATTTAGTCCTGCCATAATCCCATTCTTATGTTGAAGGATAGTCAAACACACTCTGGATGTTCAGACCCAATTAATTAGAGGGAGCTTTAATGTCTCCCTCTAATGGTTTCTCTTGCAGTGTTTCTCCATATCCTGATGTCCGAGGGCTCGGGTTGGGAGGCAAAAGAAATCGCAAACGAGGAATCTTTGATACGCTACAACAAAGCTGCAGAGCTCACCCAGTCTACGCATCTGTTTGAACCGACGGCTTCTGTCAATTAAAAAAAGGAACCAGGAGGAAAATCAATTAGAGCAAAAACCCTCTGAGCCTGGAGACAAAGCCCAGCAGAGAAATGTACCGACTCATATCATAAACCACAGCCTATGGAAAAATCAATCCTGGATGAATCTTTTACTCTGATACATTTGAATAAAACACATCTGCTGCCATTTTTACCCACTCAAGATAATCAGCTGTGATTACAGTGATGGAGGAACTTTGGCTACAATCCCAAGGGCCTCAACATTTCTTCCACTCTCATCCAGAAAGATTAATCATTTTGATTCAGTTTCAAGTCACCAAGTTAGACCAAATTTCATCTCAAGGCTCGTGATGAAGAAACCCAGTTCATATCTACTCATACCGAATCCAATTCAGGCCAAATTCTGTTAAAATCCATCTAATTCATTAAAATACAGTCCAATTAAGTCATCATCTTCAGATTCAATCAAACGCAGTGGCCTTTGGTAATATGGTAGGGTTCAGGCAAAGCCACTGGCGTCATACGACACAGTCGTTTGAATGGGAGACAAAGAAAGACGTTTGGGTCAAATCACACCTGCCCAGTCAGTTTAACTCAAGGTGGCAACGCTTTGTTGACCATAAAAGTAGCATAAAATTACACAAAGATCACTGTTCAGTACGTTTGCGGCACACTTTAATCAACAAAAATAAGTACAAATATATATATGACATTTCGTTTGTATTTTTTCCCTTTTTTTCAGCATTAAAAAAGGAACCTTTTAGCTGAATTCATTCCTATTAATAACTAAGATTAAACGTATTTTATTATATTTATTTATTCAATGGTGATTTGGAGGACTCAATTCTTATCCCTGCTGCTTCCCACTCCATTCAGGACCTCTTCCGGGCCAGGGTCAGGAAGCGGGCCAGAAAAATCACCACAGACCCCTCTCACCCTGGCCACAACCTGTTTAGGCTCCTCCTCTCAGGCCAGCGTTACAGATCTTTGTACGCCAAAACCACCCGACACAAGAATAGTTTCTTCCCCCAGGCTGTCGCTCTGATGAACTCTGTGTAGCCACAGAGTGTGAGTCCATTCACATACCAATAAACTAAAACTCTGCACTGCTGTATATACTCACTGTACAATAACCCCGGTTTGGTGTATATATTATCCTTTATTATTTATTTGTATTTATTTGTATTTCTTTTTATATTTCACTTATTTAAGTTCTGAACTGGAGAGAAAAGTTGCTGGAATCAAAGTCCTTGTATGTATCATACTTGGCCATTAAAGCTGATTCTGATTCTGAGATCACAACCTGGAGATGCCGACAGAACATTTTCTTCAAATATCAAAGATAAGAACAGAGGATCCTATTTTGACCTCTTTTCGTGCATTCTGATGTAATCCATTGTATTACTGATGTTTTTCAATACAAAAAACACAGGATTAATGTAAAAGGTCCCTCTGAGGACAGGGAGCAAAAGTCAGACTTCCTTTGTAGGCTCAATGGATGGGATTAACTCTGGGAAATGGGATTTAGATTTTTGTGAGGTTCTTTACCATAAACAGTTGTCGTGAGTCAGTGTAAGGGGAAATAAAGCAACTGGATTAAATATCAAAAGCATCCAGGTAACAACTTATATAAAAGGTCTTTTATTTAGCCTAATCTTGAATGCTTTATTCGACACGTTCCTTTAAGGTCAGTTTTTAACAACCAGAACATTTCTTTAGATTCAGATTTATCTGATCATAAACATAAAAAGTAATGATTCCTTCCATCTGTTTTTATATGAGGGTTGTTAATCTGATTTTTTTTTTTACAGAAAGAGGAAAAGCATGTTGGCTTTTTAATTTTTATCTTATTGATTAAAAAATGCAATAAACCCACAGAGGCTTTCAAGGGTTTTCATTTTCAGCCAACCGGAACCAGACAGAGTTAAGCCTGTTGTCCAGCTTTCTAAACAACATATTTTACACGGAAATTTAAAGGGAACATACCCAGACTTTGTTTGTGGTTCATCGTGACTAATTAGCTTGTTATTTGTTTTAAATGGTTAAACCATTTTCTTTTCTGTGTTTTATCTCTAGTTGAGGCCATTAGATTGTGTTAGATCTTTGTTTCTTTGTTTGGTGTTGGTAATTAGTTGCAGATATGAACGACTGTAATAACACACAGATGCAGTTAACTGAGCCACAGTCACCCTTAGAAGCTGGAATCAAACCTAAAACCTTCCAGTTGCAAGAGGACTACCACTGAGCCATAGTCACCCTTGGAAGCTGTATTTGCACCTACAACCCTCCAATTTCAAGACTACTACAACAGCACTGAGCCCTGGCTGTGTGGAAAATACTTCTTTGGGATCTCGATCACAGAGGCAGTCTCTAACACTATGCACTATTGATGTAGCTGCTATATTAAAGTTGACTATATAGGTTAATTTTCTGGCAAATTATTGGCAAAAAATAGCCTAATCTCAAATTTTTTTGTAGAGCTTATCTGAGATATTCTAAAGAAAATCTATTTTAGGAAATTGGAATGTTTTGGTGATATTATCTATGATATTAGCTGGTGATATTAGCTATGTTATAGCTAAGCTAATAGCTGATTGGCGCACTGCGTTAAATGCATTAAGTCTGTCAAAAGTTCGGCTAGCTGAACTTCTTCATTGCTTGTGTTTGCTACTTTGCTGCTTTAAACCAGCTTAAAAAATGTACACAGCCCATGCACATAAAGTGCTGCAGAGACTCTGATGGACTATACCATAGACTTTATGTATAATCCTGCTGCACTTGACGCTGATGTTTGGGGTGATGTGAATGCACCATCAGCTATCCTATAGCTATGCTATTAGCTGGTGATATTAGCTGTGCTGTAGCTATGCTATTAGCTGCTGATATTAACTAAGCTATAGCTATGCTATTAGCTGGTGCTCACAAAGCAGAGCGCAGTTCAGCTCCATGCAGAGCACTCAACCCACATCAGGTAAAATGTTTATGAATAACACATGTAACTTTTTATTCTGCTTGATATGTAATGGAAGGATGTGGAACCTCTGTTCAGTTTGTTTGGATTTAATACTAATTAGAAGAAAATATTAAATACAAGTAATTATATACAATTATTATTTTATAAATTCATGATTAAATAGATTATAAAAGTTTTTTTTGACCCCATCGGTAAAAAGTTGACCTCTGGTCCACAGTGAATCCAGTTCCACATCACCACAAAAAAGGTAATTCAGGCTGTAATGAAAGGAGTTTGTTGAGGCTTAACACTGTACCAACTCTCAAACAAAGCGTCTGTTTCACTGTACTGGAGCTTTACACAAACAGGATGGAACAATGGAGATGGTCACCCCTCAAATTTATAACCAAAATTCAATTCATAGATTCAGTCACTAGCTGCAGCTTGATTTAATTTAAATGAATACTTGAATGTTTTTTTTCTCCAATTCTTAGCCAGAACTTGGTTAAAAACGTAAAAGATGGGATCTAGCTGATGTTTGATTTTCACTCCTATCCCCATAGAAGGATCACAAAACCAAACCTAATTTATTCATAGATATTTACAGAGTTTTTTGTCAGTCTTCTGGAAGCTTGGTGAACTTCCAGAATCAGAACAGATGGTATGGAGGTTTAAGGTCAGAGGTGCAAACACATTGCAACAGAAATACAGAAAGTAAAGGAGATGGCGCGCTGAGCCTCAACGTGAGATAAATATTAAATAAAACAAGAGGGGAGCGAGGAGGGAACAATGAAATGATTTATGGCTCCCTGTATTGTAATGAACTCTATGCAAACACTGACTGCAGCAATAAATTATCCACTTTGAGCCCAAACTCAGCAGAGGAACAAATACAACTCGACAGCTGCTGTTCTCGGGAGGACGGAGTGGATTTCTGAGTGGGTTCAGCCAAAAGCAGATGTGACAGCATGATGAAAAGGAAACTTGTTTCAACAAATGAACTGCTCCTCTTTGTTTTCACAATAAACCACTTAATGTCCCTGAGCAGAACAACAAAGTTGGGATTCAAAGATCTGAGGAGAAAATCCAAAGCCAGCTTCCAAGGTAAGAGGTGGTGATGGTTAAGCAACTGAAGGTGAGTTGTGTCATCATTCTGTAACAAAAGCTGGTTCTGGTTCTGATCCATGGCTGGCAGATAATACCAGTTAATTTCTATTCTGGGAGCAAAAAGCAAACGAACACTAAAATACATTGACCAATTTTCATTCAGGTCATTCAGACCCGTGCAAAAAAAATTAGGACTCCCATGTCATTCCTGAGTTATACTTACATGTAAAAGTTAGGACACCCCACCGCCTTATAACTAGTGTTACCACACTTTGTTGTCGTCTACCATCTCTGGTAGTTTCAGCTGTGAGATCTCTGAGGAGTTTCTTTCAGATTCAGCCTGTTTCAAGTAATCCAACTTTCCATGTCTTAATGATGCGTTCGATTTGAAGGTTGAATTCGGAACATTTTCATAAAAAGCTACATAGAAAAAATAATACCTCCATGGGGATTTTAGAGGAGTGCAGAAGGAAAGCACAACATTTCTTAAAAAAATTATATTTAAATTAAAACAATAAAATTTAAATTTTAACAGGCACGACAATGATGCTATGTTTAAATCTACCGGCCAGTAGCGGCCGCCATTGCGGGTTGACAGATAGGGTCTCTATGTTAACCTCTATATGGTCGGCTCAGCTCGGCTGGCACTGGCAGAAATGGTGGAGTCGGCAACTCAAGCATCTCCTTCAGAGTCAGGAAGATATCGTTATCCATCTAAGGAGAGGAGGGACTGCAGTAGAACAGAACCTAGAGTAGTTTTAGGTGACGCCTACTCTAGATGGACCCACATTAAATATTTCCATGGCATCAAAAACACGCGGAAACTTTCCACCTGGATCATTACACTAACTAACTTCTAACTTGGCAAATGTTAGCTGTCAGTTAAACTCCTCTACGATACATTCCTCACTGGACACTGTTCTGGTTGGTCACTGGGTGTATCAGCAGCGAACCAGGCAACCCAACAGCTGAAATTATGTTTTTGTTATTGTAACTACAACCTAGAAAAGCTAGATGTCGCTATCGTGCTAATGTTCCATATCCAACCTTTAACTTGGAAGTTGGGAAATCAGACCTCACATCTGACTAACAGCATTCCAGTTGAAAAAGTCAATATTCCAGTATGGCGACGCCCAGGTTGCCATTGGTGCTAGTACCTCTTACAAACATCGTTTTAGGCCATACTTTCAATATGCAAACACCAGTTTAATGTAGTTACATTTAGAGTCGCGGGCTCTGGATGCAACACGGATTTTAGGCGCACTCTTACGGTTGTGTCTTGTAAAATAAATGTTTTCACATTAATGTACTGTTGTTGACGCAATGAGTGGCCATATTGTATGCTGGAGCAAATTTGGAGCAGGAAGGAAATCTGAAACTCTCAGAGTAGGAAGTAGGACTTTGGTGAGCATTCTAGTTTATTTATTCCCACTCGAAAGATGGAATTTCCAAGTTCTGACTACAAATGGAAAACATCGTTAACCTGGACTTTAACCTGGACGAACTGACTGACACTGTGACATCTTACATCAGCTTTTGTGAGGACATGTGTGTGCAGACCAAAACCTTCTGCACGTTCAACAACAATAAACCATGGTTCACTGCAGAACTGAGACGGCTACGCCAGGACAAGGAGGAGGCATACAGGAGTGGGGATCGGGACCTGTACAAGCAGGCCAGGAACAAGCTGACAAAGGAGATCAAGGCAGCAAAAAGGAACTACAGTGCAAAACTGAAGGAGCGTTTTTCTGTCAACGACTCTTCTGCAGTTTGGAAGGGCCTGCAGACCATCACCAACTACTGGAGACCATCCCCCCACCCTGTGGGGAGCCCCCGCCTGGCTGAGGACCTCAATGACTTTTTCTCCAGGTTTGCAACAACTTTCACACCTTCCACCTCCCCCACCATCTCCATCACAAAAGGCCTAGCATCACCACAAACCATCCCCATACTTGACCCCCAGCCTGTGCTGACGATCTGTGAACAGGATGTGCGTCAACTATTTCAGAGACAGAGGATTAAGAAGGCATCAGGTCCTGATGGAGTGTCTGTCTGAAAGTCTGTGCTGACCAGCTGGCTCCCATCTTCACTCAGATCTTCAATAACTCCCTGGAGCTGTCTGAGGTCCCCTCCTGCCTCAATCGCTCCACCATCATCCCGGTTCCCAAGAAGTCCCCTGTCACAGGATTAAATGACTACAGACCAGTCGCCCTGACATCTGTGGTCATGAAATCCTTTGAGCGACTGGTGCTGTCCCACCTGAAGGAAATCACGAATCCCCTGCTAGACCACCTGCAGTTCGCCTATAGAGCAAACAGGTCAGTGGATGACGCAGTCAACATGGCTCTCCACTATTTCCTGCAACACCTAGACTCTGCAGGTACCTACGCTCGGGTCCTGTTTGTGGACTTCAGCTCTGCATTTAACACCATCGTCCCAGAGCTCCTCCACCAAAAACTGTCCCAGCTCACTGTGCCTCCCTCCACCTGTCAGTGGATTACCAGTTTCCTGACTGACAGGAGGCAGCAGGTGAAACTGGGTAACTTCATATCCAGCACCCGGTCCCTCAGCATCGGCGCCCCCCAGGGATGTGTTCTCTCCCCACTGCTTTTCTCCCTTTACACCACTGATTGCACGTCAAGAGACCCTTCTGTGAAACTCCTGAAGTTTGCAGATGACACCACCGTCATTGGACTCATCCGTGACGGCGACGAGTCTGCATACAGAAGGGAGGTGGAACAGCTGGTCCTCTGGTGCAGTCAGAACCACCTGGAGCTAAACCCACTCAAAACTGTGGAGATGACAGTCGACTTCAGGAAGAGACCCCCATCAACATCTCCTCTCATAATCACCAACAGGCCAGTCCCCACAGTAGAGTCTTTCAGGTTCCTAGGATCCACCATCACACGGGACCTGAAGTGGACCTCCCACATTGACTCTATAAGGAAGAAGGCCCAGCAAAGGCTGTACTTTCTGCGTCAGCTCAGAAAGTTCAACCTGCCTCAGGAACTGCTGACCATATTCTACACAGCAATAGTCCAGTCTGTCCTGACCTCATCCATCTCTGTCTGGTTCGGATCCGCCACCAGGCAAGACAGGGACAGACTGCAGAGAACAGTCAGGTCCTCAGAGAGGATCATATGTACTGATCTTCCCTCCATTGAGGACCTATTCCGGGCCAGGGTCAGGAAGCGGGCCAGAAAAATCACCACCGACCCCTCACACCCTGGCCACAATCTGTTTAGGCTCCTCCCCTCAGGCCGGCGTTACAGAGCGCTGTACGCCAAAACCACCCGACACAAGAACAGTTTCTTCCCCGAGGCTGTCGCTCTGATGAACTCTGATGAACTCTGAATAGTCACAGAGTGAGTCCATTCACATGAACAAACTAAAACTCTGCACTGCTGTATATACTTACTGTACAATAACCCTGGTTTGGTGTATATATTATGCTTTATTTTTATTTGTATTTATTTTTATTTCCGTTTTAATTTCACTCATTTAAGCTCTGTACTGGAGTGAAAAGTTGCCGGAGTCAAATTCCTTGTATGTGTCATACTTGGCCATTAAAGCTGATTCTGATTCTGATTCTGATTGACCCAGTCCCCGGTGGATTTCCTGGTACCTTTGGGTCATTATGATCTTGGAGGTTTGCTTTTTCTCCATCATCAACTCATCTGAGTAGAAAAACATGGTGGTCATGTCCTCCTACAGAAAAAGCATCCCAAACCATGATACATTCAACTCCATGCTTCGAGGGTGGTAGGCAGTTTTTTTCACTCTGCTGAATTTGGTTTATACTAAACATGTCCTCTGCTCTGTTGCTCCGTGTTCTTTCCAACAAATTTTAGTCTGACTTTCATGTTCTTCTTACATTGTAAAGATTTGTCTTCCTGCATACATCCCATTAAAAAGGATCAACATTTTAAATATTTAGGTATTTTATTGAGTGCCCCATAAAGGGTTAAGTTCTATGAAATAGTACATTTTCAAGGCATACTATTTTTTTAAAATATTTTTTTATTAATTTTTATATATTTAAAAATTATTTATTAATTAATTTATTTTTTAATTGTTTTGTTGCATATAAAGAGGTTCAGGATTGGTTTTACTTGTACCTTCTCAAACTGCAGAACAGTCAGCTATGTCTGGGACTTCTGTTCTGACACTGAATGTGACTTATCTTTAATTTTCTATCCACTTCATTATTGCAACACTTTCTAATCTCTCTCTCCACCTCAGACTCCACCTTTATGGATAATCTGGTTTTAGAGTTTTCATCCACTCATGATCCTGTTGGAAATCAGCAGCGATCTCCAGAAGACGGCACCATGAGTTAGCGGTCTGTCTGACAGCTGGGTCGGAACCAGCGCTGTGAGTAGACTGTGAGTGAGACTGGCATTCGTTGGTGGCTTTAATCAGTACAGTAGCAAATATTTATGTGCGTCGGTTGTGCTGTCAGCTTTCCAGATCTCATATGGTGCTAATTCCTCCTACATATGGCTGAATTAATGTGAGAGACGGGGAGGATCAACACATGTAGAGTGTCAATCTGTTCTCTTGAACCCCGTCTCACTGTTTGTAGTTCCTGTTTTAATTATGAGAGCTGGCAGGAGTACAACGAAGAATCTGTCCTAATCAGGAAACATTCAGAAGGGTCAGGACTGGGTGTGTTTTTATTTGACCTGATAGTCCTCCAGAGGGAATTATAGTCACTGTAAAAAAAAAAAAATAATGATGCATTTGTTTTTATGAGAAGTTTAGGATAAACTTTGCAACATTCTCAGAACCACATAATCAAAACTTATCTATTCTTTAGTTTCGAAGACATTTACAGGTAACATCCCAGATAATCTCTGCAAAATTATCAGTATTTTGGTTGGTAAATGGTTTATATGGTTTTATGAGGCTGGTAATATCTGCTAATTTGTAAGATAATCGATAAATAGGAAGAAAAAAAGCCTGCAATCACGCTTGAACACCACACGAAGACAGATAAGGTTCTCAAGGAGAGACTCATCTCCAATGAAGAGGTTTTCCGCTCTTTCATAGATGGCGGTTTACATTTCTGTCGGTACATCCATACTGGCCCGTACCCTCCTATAACCAGCCTTAGTCACAGTTTGAATGTGCTGTAAAATACTTGTATATATTTTGAATCTGGTCTATTTGGACTCAAAATTCAGTTGCTTCTAGGTTCTTGAAATGGAGATTATATCGAAATCCATTTGGGGAAAAATATAAATAAATCAAACGTGATCTGACACCGGATAAGCGGATGAAGATGGATGGATGGATAATTCAATGTATTGTATGTATTTAGTCACAAAATAAATAATGTATTACTCTACATGAGAAAAGACAAACTGTGCCATTTTGGAGACCTTGCCTGAGAGGTCTGTATAAAAACCTCTCTGAAATATTTTTTTCCTCCTTTTAATAGAACCAATCTTTGTGCAGATATTAAAATATTTAACTATGATTTCATTGATGTTTAAAGAGGCCTGTGCATTCTACCGGACGGTCATTCATGGTAAATAGTAAATGGACTGAACTTATATAGCGCTTTTCTAGTCTTACTGACCACTCAAAGCGCTTTACATTGAAGCCGCATTCACCCAATCACACTCGCATTCATACACCGACACCCAACATGGCTCGGTAGGACAATGTAGAATTTGGGGGTTAAGTGCCTTGCCCAAGGGCACATCGACATGCGACTGGAGGAAGCTGGAATCGAACCTACGACCCTCCGATTGCAAGCCAACTACTCTACCACCTCTGGACACTGTCATGTCAAAAGTAACTTTTATTTAGGTGAAAGAAAAAATATTTTTACAGTGTTCATGTTCATTTAAACTTCAGCAATAACTCACAAACTGATACCCATCAAATGTATTTTCATAAGAGTTCCCTTTATTCTTTGACCAAAAGTAATCAAACAAACCGGGGTAGTTATAAAAATGTACTCATGTAATTGCATGTAATTATTTTTGAAAAGATCTGTAAAAACTCCGGCTTGGGGTCCAAATGGTTAAAAACCCATAACCTGCCATGTCTGTGTGAATGAGTGAGGTATCTTCTTTATAGAAGATCTTTGAGCGTGCTGATCTCTACAATCAGTCGGCAGAGCTGCAGTTTACCTGCTCATGTTGCGCATAAATCTTTCAGTATCATTAGACTCACTGTTTGATTCTGCATCAAGGTTGAACGATTTTTGTATTCAAGGCAATGTCTTTTTGAAAGTTAACTATTTTCAGCTAAATTGTCTCTATCATGCTGAATATAAAACATTACAATGAACAATTTCCATTTAACTTCCCTAGAATGTTGTTTCTCACTGCTGCCATTTATTTAATCTGCAGATAGGGGTACAAAAACTAAAGATAGTCCACAATCCCAGGTTTAAGATGTTTTCTCCATCCTCTAATCACAAATCCATCAAAAAAAGTCTCTCTCTGGCTGTGCTCAATTCCACAAAATGTATATAGTCTGTTTGAATATTGATGGCAGGCTGCTATCAAACATTAGTAGCTTTCAATTTCTTTGAAAGGAAACTCGCCTAACCTGGAGGGGTTTCCAAATATAGGTCGCCAATGCGCCACCCAAGTTAAAGAAACTTCCACCCACACCTACTCCCATTAAATCTTATTTATGAACTTTGTACCAACTTAGAAACAAATTTTGTTTCATGGGCCTGTTGAAGGACTCTGGAATGCTCTTTGAGTACAAAACAAAGACATTCAGACAGACGTTGCAGTCGATCCCATGTGGGTGCTTTGGGATGGTGGATGATCGGGTAGAAGATAGTTATTATGATTGTGGGTTTGATGGTAGGTTTGTTAGTTGGATAAATGGGTGGATTTTGAGTTAAAAAGTGGATATGATATTTAATTGGTGTGCTTGAAGTATAGTTGGTGAGATGGATGGAATTTGCGATACATTTTGGTGGTTGTGTTGGACGTTTATGATTTTGGGTTGGTTGCTGGGTGTGTTGGACATGGAAAATTGGGTGAATTTGGTGAGTATGGGGTTAGATGGTTGCTCGTCTGTGAGTTGGATGGTTGGTGTTAAGTATGGTACCTAGCTATTAGTTAGTCAGGTGGATGGTTGGTTGGTTAGTGTGTTGATGGTTCATAGGTTGGAGGTTTAGTTATGTTGTTTATGTGGTGGTTGGTTAAGGACGTGTTGGATGTGGAAAATTGGGCATACGTTTTTAGATGGTAAGATTGGTTGGTTATCACGTGAGTTGAATAGTTAAGAGTTTGAATAGTAGGTTGGGGTTGGATGAATGCTGGGTTGTTAGTTGGGTTTGAAGGTATGCTTGATGGTTGGTGGGCAAGATAGGACATTGATGGGGAACAGATAGAAATGGGTTGGTAAGCGTAGGAGATACGATTGGTTGATGGGTTGGATGTTTAGTTGGTTTGTTTGCGGGTTAGCTGGTTGGATGTAGGATTTTTCTTAATTGGCTGTACAAAACTTGGTGGTTTAGAAGGATATGGGATGAATGGAGGGTATTTTTTTGGATCAATGAGTGTGAGCTGGATGCTGTGTTGGATGATTTATGCTGTTGATCTTTTTCTGTGTTGAGTTGCCGGGATGTTGGGTTACATTAGTGGGTTGATTCGTGTGTTATTTGGTGAGGCCTGCTAAAGGGAAGGATCTATTGTGGTGAGGTTGGGTGGTAAAGGTTTAATGTTAGATGGAACGGATGGTTGGTTGGATGCCAGGTTGAGATTTTTACAAAATGTGCTTTCTGACATTCCTCCATGTACCTCATTATGTCCCCGTCTTGGCAAACACAGACTCAGAGAGACGAGATGATGTGACAGATGCCTAATGGAACAGGACTTCATTGCTTAACGGCTTTCACTTTAATCCAGCTACAATTAAACTTGATGGGTGATGTATTTGCATACCTAAACTAGTGTTGTGTTGCTGCACTCTGCTGCTTTAAACATGTCAGATAAGTATAAAGGCTGTTTTTTGGCATCTTACATATCATAAATAAATTTACATAATAGGATTAACACGTCATGGCTTGTTCAACTGTCACTGATAAAAAAAAAGATTCCTGTTTTTTGATCATCTGGCAACCTTCCTCTTTAAATTAATCTTAGACCATAAAAAACTCTAAAAATGATTGATTTTCAGATTACAGGTAAGAAGATAACGAATAAAAAAATCTTGATTTCTTTTGCACTGGAGTATATGAACAGCCTTGGAAATATGATGTGGTTATCAGATTTCTTCAACGCCCTGTTTCAGAGAACTGAAGATGTAGATTTTAGGTTCTGCATTCAGAGGCGGATGGAGGAGTCGTAGAAGTAACGGTAAATATCAGCCGTGTTTGTCTCATTATCTAAACCGACACTCTTAGAGCCTCCATCTGTGTTTGCTTCAGCTGATGAAGTGAAACAGCCACATGTCATCCATCTGTTCACCTGAGAGCAACAGCAGCAGCTGACGTATGCATACATGCATGGATGACTCCGAACTGCAGCAGAAGCTGTCCAACAGGATATCAGCATCACTCTGGGCTTAATGCTGAAGATTATTGGGCCATATGTGTCAGAATGGACTGCTGTGTTTAAATATTACTAATAACATGCTGTAGTATGTAAGCGTAATTGAGTGTATTATAGTGATTCATGACCTGGAACACTTCTAACAGCCTATAACAGTTTAAACACTAAATATATCTTAACCATAGTGGCACCAATGCAGATGCTAATATTTACAGTATTTTGTTATCACCACTCTTGGGGTTTTGGCCAGTCAGCAAAAAGGAAAATGAACAACGCTCTTGGATTGGTTGTGTGGCAAACACAAATTCATTATCGATACTAAGAAAAATACACAATACTTAAAACATTTTGATACTATGGAAACATTTGGTTGAAGACGAGGGGTTCTTACAAGCTAATATCAAAAAGTAATAATCACAATACAGCAATATTTTAAACCTCATTAATTAGGGGAAATCAATAAGTGGGGGATGACTCAGGCCTCTATTTATAAAATGTGTGCCGAGGATAGAAGACCTAAAGCAGTGTTTAACGTTACAGAGGGAGATGGATCCTACATCTCTATGGTCCCATAAGGAATATTGGAATTGTACCTGGTGAGGGTTAAGGCCCTGCCTTTCTCCTCTCTGATTGGCTAGCCTGGTTGATTTATTACTAATTTAACATTAGAGGAGCATTAGTTAACTCTAACTTAACTAGTTTCCCAACCATAACATTCCAGAATCAGTACTTAAACCTAATGTGATCCATCTGTTTATTTTAACATTTAGGAGCAGTGCCAAATCATAATCCACAGAAGGTGGGACCTTGCCCCTTAACAGCTACAATTCCAATATTTGTGTCCCGTAACTATCATAAAATGCTTTGAGGAGATGTAGACGTGTTTCGCACATCCAACGTACGGATCTGGTTTCCAGTACGGCTCGAGTAGCGACAGTACCTCTGAACAACGCTTTTGTGTTCCCCTTGTTGGCTAAAGAGAGTCTCATATGTTTCTTTAAAGTTTAAGCCTTCCAGCTGCAGCTATCCCACTATTTGATTATGCACAGGTTGGTGAGCATTTCAGTTTTCATGAAGAGCAGGAGGAAGTGGTGGGACTATAGCTGTGTTGGAAAGAATAAAAAAATCCATTCTGAATCGATTCTTGTAAAAAATGTAAGAATAAAATCAAATCCATTAACAAGTTAAAAAACTATTTCATTTGTTTAACATAGTTTGCCCTTTTTTACAGCTAAAATCCGAATTAAACATCCAGACAAGCATTTTAAGGCTTAGTTCCAGATAAACTGTTAATCACCCAGCATTAAATCATTGGATTACAGACATATAATAAAGATAACAGCTCACAAAACGTTTTTATTAGCACTGACCCATATCTATATCGAACTGGATTAAATCGGATCGGATCGTGATAATTGATTGCAACTCGAAATTTGAAATCATTACCTAGCCCTAGGTGGGACTGTGCATTCAGGCCACAACAGGTGAGGTGTTCGTATAAGCACAATTGTTATTTTATAAATAGACCGGTAAAAATAGATTATGAAAAGATTTCTTGTAACTCCGCCCAGCAAAAGACGAAAACAAAAAAAATACCTAGAGTGACTTCAGATGGAGATATTATTTTGACAACCCTGGTGGCAAGGTATTTCTACTTGCAGAGCTGCATTTTCTTTTGGAATATTTTATTCATGCTCTAAGACAAAAATCATCAAATTTTTTTTCACAAAAATGCTTCAGGTACCAAGCCGTGAATAATCTGGGTTCCACTGACTAATTTCCATTTCATAGGTTTATTTCTGTGGATTATGATTTGCGTCAAGTTTCTGTCTACAACTTTATATTTAAAAAAATTAAGATATTAGTTAACTGACATTTTCCCGGATTTAACATGGACATGTATGAAGAGCTTCTACCGGTGAGAAAAAAAAAATTGTTCCTTATGCTTCTTACAGCAGAACATAGTGATTATTCAGTTGCTTCATGCGGGAGAAAAATGGCTTCAGAATGAGACGAAGGGCAAAAGTCTCAAACAGGACATCATCAGCCTCCTTCCTTCTTGCTCAGTTCTCTAAGCAAACTCAGCGGCTGACGAACGGCAGAAAGTCAAAGCCTTGGTCCATAACAGCATTGGTGCTTTTTATGTGAAATGTCATGAAAGATTAATATGCTGTAGAGCATCACCCACACAGGCGACTAATATTGCTGTTCAAGGTGTTTTCACCGACTCAGCAGAGGAAGGTGTCGATGTGGATCCACATCCCGGAGCTGCAGATTCCCCAGCACCGTGCCGACCTGCAGAACGCCGAGGCACGAGAACGATAAAAAAGTATGTGTAAAAGCTTTAAAACATGGAAGCTGCCAGATGTTAAAGGCACATGATGCTCCCGGTTCCAAAGCTCCATCCAACAGAAGCTCATCATCTCCTCAGCTTGAGGAACAAAAGCTTAATTTCATCCCAGCACTCTCTGAAGAAATAAATAGTGAGTAAAAAGGCACAGAGTAAATCACCATCTGCAGACACACACATCGCCGGGTTTCATGGATCATCTAGAACTTCTCAACTAGAGGCTCTGCTTCAGAGAAAAGGGCTCCAGGATGTCCAAAACCGAATCAGACTGAGAAGTGCTCTCTAGGACCACTAAACCACCACAGCAGAGCTTGCTGAACCCTGCCAGTGGGTGGCTGTGATTTCATCAGCAACCGCACTGAAAGCAGATTCAGGACAGGAAAATCGTCTTTCCTGGAACGTATCTGAATGAAATAAACCCGTCTCTGTCTTCAGCTAAATGCATAAAAAGGCTAAAGAGATGATTCAGCAACAGCAAAACATCTGAATGTTAATCTCATTTTTTAAACAGGTCATTAATATTCTAAAAATGTGGAGCAGGAAAACATACAATCACTTAAAATTGCAGGAATTTTCAGGATAAGAGAACCATTAATCCTGTATAATGGAGCACTGTGTGGTAAAATAATGAGGAATTGTTTTATTATAGTCAAGATGTCTAAGTCAGGGACAGGAGCTACAGAGATCCACAGCTCAGGTGGGAGAATCTGTTCCCCACAACCGCTCCATGATTAGTTAGTCCTGTAGGGAACAGCAAACCCTTGGCAGTAAGAGCTCTCGTCAGATTGGACCAAAGGTCCTCATGGTGGAACATGGGAGTGGCAGCATGATGCTGTGGATGTGCTTTCCTTCAGCAGGGATGGATGAAGCCACATACAGCACTGATAAAAAGAAGGCACACTTTCTTTTTAATAGATTTTATGGAAGAGAAAGAAGAGCAAAATGAGAGAGCAAAGGAAAATGAGGACAAAAAAGGAATAAAAGAGAGGAGATGAATTGCTAAGGAAATGAAGATAAAGAATAAAAATGAAAAATGAAAAAAGGAGGAAATAACAAGAGACAAATAAGAAGAAAGCTAAAATAATTCAAGGACAGAGAACCTATTTGAGAGTGAAGAATACTCGAGACTGGGTTGGAGATTCTCCATCCAGCAGAACAACCACCCTGAACATACAGCCACAGATATTATGGGATGGCCGAGAGCAGAGGTCTGCAACCAGCTGCTCTAGAGCCACCTCTGTCCCTTCCAAATAAGGTGTTCTTTTCTCTTTTCTTCCCAGAAACATTTTTTTTTGTGGAAGCGAGGGAGAAAGTGGCTCTCTGAAGCCCATCCCTTTCCTAGAGCATGTTCGAGTGCTAGAATGGTTTAGTCAAAGTCCAGATCTACATTAATATAAAATAAACCTGAAAACTGATGTTCTGTGATGTTCTCCATGGAGGGCTTTCAATCTCTAGTTGTTGGTGGAAACAAACCTAAAGACCCTGTAACTAAAGGTGGCTCTGCGAAGTATTGACTCAGGGGAGTATAAATGCAGCCCACACTTTTCAGATTTTCATGTGTGAAACAAATTGCTTTCCGGTTCCTCTTTGTGTTATTATCTCTTAAAATCCCAGTCAAACATGACAACGTCAGGAAACGTTTCAGGGGTGTGAATACTTTGCATGTTGCTGAAAATGTCAGAATGCGAGCAGCTGGAGGCAGGATCACTGGATTCTTCTCTCGTCCATTTCTTCCTCTTATTCAGCACCAACAGACATCATTTTCTTTCCCCTTTGCTTCCTCCCTCCTCCTCCGTCTTTATTTCCCTCCCGTTTCGGACTGGAACCGTGGTATTCCCTCCTGCTTCATCATGTTTTGCCTGCTTGTCGTGTTTCTCAATGTCCGCAGGCTGAGGGGCTTTGAAACAAATCCACAAACACACAAAGCTCATTCGCGCCGGATTCAGAGTTGTTCTGGCTCTTGTCCTGTTCGCTCCGTTTCCCAGTGGATCATCTGCCTTGGTTAGAGGCAAAAATCTGATTTTTTTTATAATATTTTTTTACGTTCAGCCTCAGTGATTAAAGTGTTTTAAGCTCTCCCGACGACTTCGGCAGAGGAAACCTGTAAACGAATGAGTTCAGGAGATCTAAGCTGGACTTTCCACCTGATTTCACCCAAGAATATTTCTTCATGAGTTGAAAACAAACAGAAGTTATCAAAGCTTTAGCTCCAGAATCAGAATCAGAAGCGGCAAAGTTAAACGTTTTTGCAGAGCAGAATTTTGTGGATCAGGTAAGATATTCCTGAAGGAATCTGGCAGCTTTGGACAAAAATCTTCCTTGATACTGAAAGGAAACTCGAATAGCCACCAACATGTGAACATACAGTGGGTACGGAAAATATTCAGACCCATTTACATTTTTCACTCTTCGTTTCATTGCAGCCATTTGCTAAAATCAAATAAGCACATTTCTCATTAATGTACTCTCAGCACCCCTTCTTGAAAGGAAAAAGTTCCACCAAGTCAACTATCTCTGCAGCCCTCCACCAGTCGGAGCTTTATGGCAAAGTGGCCTGAAGGAAGTCTGTCCTCAGTGCAAGACATATGAAAGCCAAAAAACACATGAAGGACTCCCAGACTATGAGATATATGATTCTCTAGTCTGATTAGACCAAGATTGAACTTTTTGGAGTTAATTCTAAGCGGTGTGTGTGTGGAAAAAAAAAAACACTGCTCATCACCAGTGTTATCGTTAAAGAAAACGAACGAATAACGAAAACTAGAAGTAGCTGTTAACTGAACTAAAAATAAAAACAAGAATTTGAAACAAAACGAAAATGAACTGAAACTGCAATGAGTGTTCACAAAACTAACTAAAACGAACAAAATGTAATGAGATAATGTGCTTAGTTTTCGTTTCATACAGTGCCTCATAAGGTCTAGAAGAAATATTTCTATGTCGCTTTCATGCTGTCACCAGACACAGATGCGATCATCTGTGTTGTAGCTTTTTAGTTAAACAAATTGCCTTCATAAAAACAAAAGAACGGGAAAGTTGTATACAATCCCATTGACTCGCCTACTTTCAAGGAAATAATAATTGGATTGCAGGTGATTGAAATGATGATTAAACAGTCTGCAGCAAAAACTTCATAACATGTGAGCTACGGCGGCCAACAAATAAGCTAACACTGCGACTGCAAACTACAAACAACAGCAATGGGAGACGGTGTTACACTGGAGTTGTGTAGCTGGTGTAGGTTGTGTGTGTATCCGCTGTGTTGGTGGACAAAAATCCATCTCTAGTTTCTGGTTGTTGGTGGTTTTTACTGGGTGTACTGCATTATCCCAACATGTCAGTAAAGTGGTCTGTGTTGCTGCGGTCCAACTAGCGTGATGTCAGCAAAGGTTGAGAGAAAGCACAAATGTGCAAAATGATCAAAGCCATCATAGTACTTAAAGGCACAGTGTAATTTTCGGCCAGTAGGGGGCAGTGCATAACGACATTATCACAAGCATGCGGTATTTGTGTCTTCGAGTAAGAAACTCAACAACGAAGGTCCAACTAGTGCTTTTTTCAAACGCTCAATTCCCTGAGAATTATCTATTTGCAGCAACATGACGAGCACATCAGTCTCTCTTTCATCACTTGGAACTAGCGAAGAGCTAAAAATGTATTTATGGCGACACTTTCTTGCATTTTGAGGGGAAATCAATGTTTTAATAGTGGGCGTGTTCCGTGTGCTTAGTCCGTCCGGGCTCTTGTAGAAGTAAAGACGTCATCTAATATGGCTTTCCCCTGAAAAGAAGACCCACGCCTATGTATTTTAAAACCATATTTTACAATATCGCCAATATTTTCAATTAATTTGCTTTACGTAATTATTATTACATAACATTTTAATGGCTATTTTCAAAGATGTACTGCAAAAACTACACAGTCACTTTAAGATAGCTTGGCTTTTTTTGTTGTGTTGCCACTCAGTGTTTTCATCGACCTTTAGAACCTGCATTAATTTTTGGGCTTTTTAATGCACAGGTGCTGTTATTGTGCGCCATATTTCTTTTATACTTGCCTGATTTGTATGGTTGTTAATCTGGCCCATGTCAATACAGTTTAAAAAAAGCATAATCATTTCTAAGATTTTGCTATACTTTTTTTTTTGTCTTGCCCAGGTACACAACTTGTTTAATGAAAAGACTAAAACTAAAACTGAAACTAATAAAAACTAAACTGAAACCAAGCATTTTCAAAAAAACTAAAACTAAACTGCTTAACAAAAAGTAAAACTAAACTAAATAGAATTTGAAATCTTAATTCAAAACTAAATAAAAACTCAAACTAATGCAAAGTTTAAAACTATTATAACCCTACTCATCACTTCCCAATTCAATCCCTACAGTGAAACATGGTGGTGGGAGTATCATGCTGTGTTTTTTTTCAGCTGCAGAGACAGAACGACTGGTTGCATTTCAAGGAAAGATGAATGCGGCCAAAAACAGAGATATCCTGGAAGAAAACCTCTTCCAGTATTCCGGACCGCAGACTGGGCCGAAGGTTCCCCTTTCATCAGGACAATGACCCTAAGTCAGATGGGGATTGAGTGTCGGGAGAAGCAGGACACTGCGTGCTCCGCAATACCAGATGGTCCGTTTGGGTGGTTCTTGATTCTTAAATAAACGTATCATCCTCTGGCTGATTAGGGTATCTGCCATACTGGACATTGGCATAAGAGACGCAGGTTACTTGTGGGACAAATGGTAAATGGTAAATGGACTGAACTTATATAGCGCTTTTCTAGTCTTACTGACCACCCAAAGCGCTTTACATTGAAGCCACATTCACCCATTCACACTCGCATTCATACACCGACACCCAACATGGCTCAGTAGGACAATGTAGAATTTGGGGGTTAAGTGCCACATCGACATGTGACTGGAGGAAGCTGGAATTGAACCTACGACCCTCCGATTGCAAGCCAACTACTCTACCACTGAGCCACAGTCGCCCACAAGTCTCCTGCACTTTCTATGTCTATTCCCTCTGTCTCCTGCCGTATTTTCAGCAGTTTGATCCATTAATATGCAGTAATTTAGTTTTCCTAAAAGTCTTTTAACGCAGGAAGCAGTCGATCACAGACAGGTGGTGCATATCAGCAGAGCAGCATGTTCAACAACTGACCCAGATCCAGCAAAAGGCAGAAAAATTTGGACATTTTCTCCACACAAGCTGTAAGTTAAATTATATTGTTGCATGCAGATATTCTAGTTAAATGATAACTAAATAACTAATGTCAATATATCAGGTTAGGCTAGTTAACAATACTAATGTTTTACATCTCTTACTAGTCATACTGCATGATTTGTACTCAGTGTTGGTATTTACTAACAAGAAAGAGAGAGTAGTAGACAGGGTCAGGGAGGGTCTGCACACGTGAAAAGAGAAAATAAGTGGCTGAGAAAAAATATCTTCGGCAAAAAAGGGGCTTGAAGCTAATTATCACAATTATTTCACTGCTACTCATCCACATTCTATTATAACATTTTAATTTTCACATTTTCCCATCTTTATTGTTAGAAAAGAAAAATCAAAACCCAGGAGGAGACTTGGGACTTGAGGCCAGCAGCAGGGAAGATGACACAGATAAGAAGAGGTTAGAACTTTCTAAGAGAAAAAGATTCATTGGTTGGAGAAACCAGGCAGAAATCAGAACAAGATTTTAACGGATATTTCAGAAGTACTCTCTTTCCCACACCAAAATCTGTTTCATCTGTATTCTTACCCAGGATTAACGCCAATCAGTTTGTTATATGTGCTGACTTTACATTTACCAGTATAGGTGTAGAATAATGAACTAGGATAATGACATTTGAGTACAGATTATTTCAGCAGAAAAGAAATATACATTTTGCTGGAGAAATAAAGAGAAAAAAAACTGCGTGGGCAGCCTTTGTTTCATTATTTTACAATTTTAAATCACCGTATCTCACTCTAGATGTTTTGCATTAATCGGTTGGTGGCCTGGCATGGTATCAAATTCCCAGCCTGAACTATTGTCCCAGTCTGCCCCTGCCCTAAACACACAGCTAAAATAACAAAGGAGTTTCTTCAGGATAACTTTGTGACCTTTCTTGACTGATCTTAACCCAGCTGCCTTCTTCTGGATAGACTTGAAAATGGCTGTTTACCAACATTCACCATCCGAAGTGACATACTTGGAGAGAATCTGCAAGGAAGAATGGCGGAGGATCCCCAAATCCAGGTGGAAAACAATTCATTCCCAAAGCCATCATTCCCAAGAAGACTCATGGCTGTACTAGCTCAATGGGTGCTTCTACTCAATACTGAGCAAAGGGTCTGAATACTTATGACCGTGTAATATTTCATGTTTCAAGGCAATTTTATTCATAAAGCACAATTTCAACATAAGGCAATTCAAGGTGCTTTACATGATTCATTGTTCAAGAAACCAAATACATGATAACAGTATGAAAATAAAACACTTAGTAATTGAAGCATAAAAGAACATTAAGAACATAAAGAACATATGTAAGAGCATGACAATTAAAAACGGATAAAACACGAGAATCAATAAATTAAAATATTTAGCATTTAATTAAAAGCAGTAACAGTATTTAAAAATGAATAAAAAGCAAAATCATATCAGTTACGATTTGAGTAAAAAAGCAGTTTAGGTAAAGCATAAGAAACAAATATGTCAAAGTGTGTACACTAATACCAGATAAAACACAAGAATCAGTTAAAAGAAGTAAATTAAGGACAAAACAACATGAGTATCAATGAAAGAAAACATGAAGTATTTACTTAAACATTTGAATAAAAATCGCAATGTAGGACTCTGAATAGTAGAGTAGAGAAGAAAAAGGCTGCAACGAACTGAGTGAAAAATTTAAAGGGGTCTCAATACTTTCCGTACCCACTGTATCTCTCCAAGGGAGCAGTAGGAGGTCTTTCCACAAGGAAGGAACATCAGCCAGCGATGAAGTGTCTCGTAATACCCATCTTTTGCATCCCAAGGAGCTTACCAAGGATTTCAGGTTAGGTTTAAAAGTCAGAGAGGCTCACAAGTGCTTTTTTTATTAAAGTTCCAGTAAGGACTCAGGTCTCCAATGGGTGAAATGAACCCTCTCACATCTGAGACATTACTTTGAAAAGCTTTCCAGGGAGCTCCACCAGTTTTCTGCTAGCTTTTTTGAACTCTGCAACTGTTTAGATTAAAATAAAAAGCTTAAGAACTTTGCTGACATATCCAATTAAAAAATACTTTAACTCAAAAGGAAATTCAATGTTGAAACTCATTTCATCCTACTATCTTCAAAGCGTCATTGTGGATGGTGATGCTGTGGACAGGAAGTATCTCCTCTCTCTTTTCCACTACTAACCCACCTCATTTGCTTTTGCCACCCCTCTTTAAATATCTATCTGGACATATGATCAGAGAGAGAGTAGAAGATTTAATCCATGGTCATTATAATGGATACAGTAGAAGAGATGATTTAAACTTCCTTGTTCTTTCTCCCTCTCTCTGGTCCTGCTCTGCATCCATGATGCCTCTTTTTCAACTCCTCTGGGATTTGGGAGTCAGGCATCATTTGAGCTTTTGAGATGCTAATCAGCCGTCCTCAGTTCTTTAAAACAACAAAAAACAGTACCTTGTTCCCTGGAAGGCATCAAAACAGCAGTCTAAAAGTATGCACAAAATCCAGAACCAGAGCCAATAATGATCTAATTCCTCAATGCCTAAACCAGAAAAAAAAAGAAATCTAGAAGAGAACCAAAAAAATCTCCATCCACACATAACCAGATAAATGTGCTCAAAGGCACCTGTAGGGGGCAGTAGTTTTCCCAAATCCTATCTGTTCAGAGTAACTTTCTACTAACTTCGACATAAAGCAGTGATAGAGCTAAAAACAAGTGAACAAAGACCATCAATAATACCAACACAGCTCTGAGGGCATAAAGGCATGCAGAAACTGAAAACGGAGAAAATGCAGATCTTCACTTTGGCTGGAGTTTTTAGAAAAATGTATTTTTGATGGTGAAAATTTGCATTTACGTGTGGATGACAGGCCAAACCGTAGAAAATTATCTCCGTTTTGTGAGTTACCCGGCTAATAGTGGACAAGGCATCAGTGAGCTTCACCAAGATGTTGCCACCATGAGCGCCACTATTCTAGAAGAAAGTCACTAATATGGTTTAAACATATTGCTTGCATTCTTTCATTAACAGTATTCAAACATCAGTCATCCTGGATTTATAAGATTTTTATTCTGTAAATTATGTCACTAAAAAAAGCAGTTTTCATTCTTTTAGCATTAGAATGTGTAATTTTTTATTTCTTTCACCCTAAATCTGAAATTAAAAAAAAGGAAATCTACATAAAATACATAAAGATTCCTTTTTTATATATATACTGCTAAAGTCTCACTTTACAGTCAGTCGTCTTGAGATTAGAGACAATCTCGGAATGGACTATAACAGTTTAGAAGTGACTGACCTAAAGTGGCCGACCTCTGAAGACTCTAGCAGCTCGGTTCTGAGACTTGAGAGGAATAAAAAGTTCATCTGAGTCGAGAACTCAATGATCACAGGAAAAATCAGAGGTTTCATCTCCGTGCGTTTCTCAAACAGCACTCAGACCGAGAGAATCCTACCCTTTCTGGATCAGACAGCATCTTCAGTGACAGTCAAGACCCGTCAGAGCAGCTGCTGAAGAGGAAAACAAGACGGTCGGGCTGATTGTGAAGGACGACTGGGAGGAATCGTCATGTCCTGCACCTTCAATCAGACCAAGGACACGTTCTGCCTTCTATAGAGCTGCAGCAGCACTCCTGGCCTAACCAGTCAGAGCTGACAGTGAGGTGGAGGTCAGCCCGACTGGTGACGACTTGGTTCCCGAAAACTGGGAGTTCAGGGAATAACTGGTGATTGATGGGAATCCAAATCACCCAACTCAGACTTGATGCTCTTCAAACCAAGAAAGAAACAATCTGCACAGGTTTTCACCGAGACACACCTTACTTTTGTCTAACCTCTGACTGGTAGTGGGCAATATAAAAGGTAAAGGTAAAAATTATATAAATTTAGTCAAAGGTAGAGATTTTGACTATACCGCCATACTGTGATGATGTCATCAAGCTGTGCCTACATACTGCAGCTACGCAAGGAGGATAAACACTGATATTCGTGGTTTGTCTTTACCCTAGATACTGCAAGGCTAAAATTTGTTTTAAATTTTGTTTTCATTTAATGGAAAAGAAGCCTGTTGAACTTTAAGCACTTTTTCAATCAAATATGTGCAAGTTTCTTGTTGTGTGATATTAAATTAAGAATTAACCAGAAAAGCAGATAGTTTTGGACTTGATTTTCCTTACATTTAGCTTTTATTTGATTTCAAATAAATAAATAAACTTAAAATTCATAACAATGTTTTTGTATTGCATTATTTTGGAAAAGATTTTAGTTTTTCAAAATACATTTTGCACAGTAAAAATTGTTTCAATGCTGTTCAAAACTTTTTGAAGTTCTGCTGAAATTTATCTGGAAAGTGCTAATGTTAATAAGCAGTCATAAGTTATAAATACATTTAAAAATGGAATATATAAAATATGTATCTTTGACACACATACTTTAGATCATATTGCAAATGTACTTGAATACATAATCGACCAACCCTACCTTTGACCCTAAATAATTTTCTCACCTTGATGTAGAAGAATGTGCTAAATACAATATAAAACATGTAGCATTTCACAGATAATTGTTTTGTACTTTTGGAAAAGGTAATGCTTACATCAGAAACCCAATTACTGGCTGGTTTCTAAATCCAAACTACCCTTGAGTATCAGGATTATCTATTCACCATGGCAACCTTGGCGAGATGCCAAAATAAGAAAGCGCCAGGGGGAGACCGGCCTCCTGGGATTAAATCCAGATGAAGGAGAAGGTTTCAGCGTACAACCTCTGACTGTGGCTGCACAAAGATGTGTAGAAATATCTCCAGAATAAACTAAAGTGTGTCTTCATATGGAATTAAAGCAATCACTGGATAAAATGTGGTGTTCACATTTTTAGTTGATGAGTGACTCAAGATAGAAATGCTGATTGGATCTTCATATTTATTGACTATTAATTTATTGGCGACAACCAAAAGGAACAGCGGCTCGATTAATAAAAACTAATTATGAACATCTTACCCAAATCCAGTCATTATACCCAAACTAGAACAAACATGGAAGGGAATCTTCTCAGATCCAGCAAAACAGTGACCAATGCTAAGGTTATTTTGAACATGAAATGGTAAAGAAAAGCTAAGGAATCATGATTAAAGTCAAAGTGTTCACAGGGGTACGGCCAGGCTCTCGTCTGGTGGCATTTTATGCCACTTTTCTTTTCAAGAGGCTGTGTTATAAGTGCTCATTCACTAGTTTTTAGGGCATTTTTCCCAATCAGCATGCTGCAAGAGCAGACACAACTACAAGCTCCCTGATATTTGGGAAATGTCAAAAAGTTCTTTATCTTCCACTCGGCCCCTATCTTAATCCCTCACAGTTTATCGGTAAAGTTTGGTATGACATTCAACTCACTCTACTTGCTATTTTCTCTATAATAAGACATCAGTTATCTTTATATATTTGAGAATACAATATCATTGGATTACACATGACAACCTACATATCCTCTGATCGCGTCTACTCTTGCCCTGTACTGATTTGGTGAAATACCCTAAAATCTACAGGCTGACCGCTAATAGGAAAGCCTCCTTACGAGACAATTTGGGTAAAACCGCATCGCATTATTTACGTCACCAACTTACATTATTTATGTTGCATTTTATGACACCTAAGTGATAAAAAAAACAACTTATCCTGCAATTTATAGATTAAAACAATGTGATAGTATATCTATTTTTAATTCCGTGTTATTTGCGTCACAGCTCATTGCAATTTACAGTGGCAAATCAGTGTGCAAAAACTGTGTATTCAGTAATTTACAGATTAAAACATTTTAAAATATGCTTTATTTTTGATACAACTTGGTAGTTTCTAGCACATAAAGAAATGACTTATCCCATAACCTGCATATCAAAATAATCTGTTAATGCCTTTCTTATACCAATGGCTTGCGTTATTAACGTTATGATTCCCAAAGGCTTGGCGCGTAAAAAAGGTATTGTAATTTACGCATTAAAACATCGCGCTAATATACGCCTTCTTTATACCGACTTGCCATACTTTAGTGCTGTTTAACGTCACCATGCGTTACGATTCACAATCCGTTGTGCATAAAAAAAATTGTGTATATTGTAATTTGCGGAAAAAAAAAAAGTGTTAATATATGCCTTACTTTTGATGCATATGGCTTCCCAGAATATGGTGCGTTATTTATCTCACAATGCTTTGGGATTCACAATGCAATACTGTGTAAAACCAGTGTATCCAGTCATTTAAGCACTAAACACGTTAATGTGCACCTTTTTTTTTTTACACCAACGGCTTGTAAAACGTGCTGCCATTCGAAACAAATTAGACCGCAAAAAAAAGTATAGTAATTTCCAGATTAAAACAACATGCTAATATATATATGATTTTTGATAAAAGCCTAGTCTTGTGAGGAAAAACACACTACCGCCATTTTCATTCCTAACAATAACGTAACCTAGAATCTGTTATGGACACATCTCTGCAAATCCATCAAAGTGTGGAAGCACAACAGCGGCACATTGAACTCCTCTGTTGTTAAAATCTCTCTTCGTTCATTCGTTTTCTCCTCCCTATGTGGGCGTATACGGTTGCAACACTTCTGATGAGGTTATGACGTAGCACCAACTATGACTCAAGTCACTGGCTCCGGGAACACCAAACTAGAAAGGCTTCTTTTTTTGGTGGAAAAACACCTAAAATGACCTCTGTTCACCCCATTCATCTCATGGCTCTCAACATTCCCTCATTGGTCTGTATGCTCTTATTTCATGCCAGTTATCCCGCTTATCCCATATTTACCTGGACTCTTCTTACTTATAGATCCTGATTATCCTACCTATCTGTAGAAACTTTTTGGCACCTTTTTCTTTCTTCCCTTACGACCATAGCTTTCCTTTGACTCACTTGGAGGATTCCAAGATGGACGCTTGGTTCAGTACCAGGACCGATTTGCACATTGAAGCCATTTCACAGGAGAAATTCAGGACCTTAGTAGTATTAATGTGAATGACAAACATCTACTGAACAAATCTTCTGGAGCAAAAACAAAGTCAGCCATGTCTGAAGGCCTGTCGAAACTTTTCCCAGAGAAGACCCGACCCACCCCGTCCCTACCTGGTGGCAGATTTCATGGACGACCACCATGGTGAGCTCCATTTGATAGGACGACGAGGACACCTCGGCGTCCAGCAGGATCTTCTGCTCCACGAAGACGCTAAGCCCCCAGTTCTCCATGGCGGCGTAGGGATGTTTGGGCACAGCCAGCAAGTCTGCAAACAACACAGAGAAGACATTACAGCTTCCTGGCAGGATGACTGCTAACGTCGGAGCGGATCCCATTCCCGGCGTTCAAATTAAACACATGAGTCATTTTAACGGCCTGCCACAGAACCTCTTCATCCCCGCAGTGTGGATCTACGATGTTTTCTGTACCAGTCTACAAATATCTGCATGAGACAAAGCATCAGGCTGAGGAGGGATGGAGGAAGAGGTGTAGAAGGGAATTAAAGAGATGGAGGACAGCAATAGCTGGAAAATGAGAAAGTGGAGTTGAAGGACGTTTTCGAGGCAAGAAATCTTTGACCTCTTGGCTACTAAAATCTATTTTAATCTATTCTATCTTCTATTTAAATCTATATTGCATAAATTTGTTCCTTACATCATCTTTTCTTATTGATTGTGTCCATCTGTTAAACGTATATGTTTCCGTTTTTCTCTAATCATGCTTCTGTAATCAAGTATTTGGTATCATTATCACTGAATCATGTAAAGCACCTTGAATTGCCTTGTGTTGAAAGTGTGCTATATAAATACAATTGCCTTGTCTTGCTTATTTTAGTTGTGGGCTCCAAGGGAAGAAGAAAATCTATTTAACTGAAGTTAAGACCAAAACACTCTTGTTTAGGTCAATTAGAATCATCCAAAATTATCTGCTAAATTAACCAAAAGATGAGAGAAATAATATGACTGAAATGTCTTCAATATCAGAGGTTTACATACAGGATGATTATTATCTCTTTAAACAATGAAAGAAAGCCCTAATGATGTCCTGGTTTTAGAAACTTCTGATTGCTTAACTGACACAGAGTTTTGGCAGCTGACCTGTGGATTTCTTTTAAAAACACATCTGGAACACACTGCTTTCTGGTTCGACACGACAGGAAAGTCTGAAGACATTTCTGGTCTGAAATCTGCAAATGGACCCCAGAACCAAAGCCAAGGACCTTGTGAAGATGCTGCTGAAGTGTTATCCCCAGTCAAACGTATCCTTGTTCTGACATGAGCTGAAATATCGCTCAGTGGGGAGGAAGCCATTACTCCAAAGGAAACATTAAAAGTTTGCTAATACAGACAGGGATAAAGACAATCTGTTAGGTTCCTTTGGTGTTTGTTTTTTCAGTTTCAGGTATTTCATTTCCTTCTTTTGTTTCTTTTTGTTTTAGTGTTAGAACAGTTTGGTGTTACTGATTTTAGATTCCTTCTGTTTGGTGTTTGTTTGGTTCTGAATTTACTGCAACTTCTATTTTATTGCATTGATCTTTTAGTTATTTTTAGCTCTCATCTGTTGCCTCTGCTTTACTTTATTTTAGGGATGTCCCCGATCCGATCATGTGATCGGAAATCGGCCCCGATCACGCAGTCTCAGACTCGATCGAAATCGGGTGTTACCTCCCGATCGGGACTCATACATATGTACCTGTCAGTTTTTTTAATTCCTCGTGGGTGGGGCTATTGTATATCTCTACTCCTGTTCAAAAGTATTTATCTTTTATTAACTTTAAATAATATGCAATCTAAACAAGCTGAACAGAGAGCTACTTCATAAGGTGAGATTAAACAGTTGCATTTAGAATCCACCTCTTGCGGTTCTGCTCAACATGGAACCTTAATGCATGTCCGTGTGTAATCAAACAGTGTCTGTTTACACACGGACATGATTGCTGCAGAGGTTTTTGTCATCAGGTTTAGGATTTTTGCCTGGGACAGATGACTTCTCATGGGGATTCAGGTGTATGTCTGGATTCTGTATCTACGCGCTGCCGCACTGGAGACTGTAATTACGCATTGCTTCAGCCCAAGTTTAGAAGTGAGGAAACAGTTCTCCAATTAAACCGATCAGAAGTCTACAAGAGTCTGAACAAACAGTTTCCGGAACCGTAAAATACGCTTCAACTGCAGAAAAATCCGCGGGAGGAAAGGAGCAGCAGCAGGTGTTTGGCACATCGTAGATGCGTCTAACCAACCGGAAAGGCTGCAGTCACGCACCGAAGTGTCTCACAGAAACTTGCAGTAAGCTTCCAGTCAGCCATACGCCTTGTTTAAAGGGTCCAGGAATCTTTTGTTGAGTTGATTTATTCACCTGGAATCTGTGCGTAAAGTTGAAAATATCTGCGCATTTGCAACACGTATTCAGTTCATTATAATCTGTAAAAATGACAGACAGCCTTCAGATTTTTCTGTCACCGTTCTAATAAACTGGTCAAATGCAGAAAACATTAAGTTAACATGACCCCTGATATGTATATACACTCTAATTATTAAGTTTATTTAAGCTGTGGTACTACTTTTTAAATATTTTTTTATGTATAAGCTACTTTTGCACTAAAGTTCAAAAGTGAATAATTTGTTATTTATTACTTGATTGTTTAAGCTACCCCACAGAAGTACTCTGTTTTTTAACAGAATTGTTAAATGTTAAAATAAGGTAGGGATGCACCGATACCGATGCTGGTATCGGCCCCGATACTGCCTAATGTACTGGTATCGGTATCGGTTAAACTTAACCGATACCATGAACCGATACTCAAAATGGGGAAAATCTGCAACAAATTCAACAAAAAAGATCAATTTTTCACTTTAAATTTTATTTTTATGGTAATTTTATATTTTACATCTGTTATTTAGTCAGAGTTATGTTTAGTTTGTAAAGTCTGGTGCCTTTAGTATCTTCAAGAAAGGCACCAAAAGTTATACAGTTTATTAATTCAAAAATATGTGGCAAGGTACACCCAGGCAGGATTCGATCCCACGACTTCCTTGTGAAGGTAAAGTGCGCTAACCATTCAGCCAAAGGGATATCCCTGTGGCCAAGCAACCAGGGCACATCATCTATTGGAGCCATAGTGACAGGACCTCCACACTGTCACAATTAGTATCAGATCGGTATCGGGTATCGACAGATACACAAAATCCAGCCATTGGTATCGATACTGAAAAAGCTGGATCGGTGCATCCCTAAAATAAGGCCAATAAAAGAGGTAACATCCTGGATCAGTTTCTCCGCTCTTCTTTATTCTTTTTTTTTAATGCATTACCTATAGAAGTATCAGATCGGGACTCGGTATCGGCCGATTGTCAGAATCAAATAACTCTTACTCAGACTCGAGGGCAAACAAACCTGATCCGGACATCCCTACTTTATTTCCTTATTAGTAATATTGTTCTCTGATTTAAGCCTTCTCTAGAGTTACCTGTGTTTCTTTCAGTTAGGTTGCCCTCTTCTAATTTTCTTGTATGCATTAGAGCTTTTGCTTTAGGTTTCTCTTCAACTCCTCGATTCTTATTCTCTTAGATCTCTTTTATCCTTAGTTAGTTCTTACTTTGCTCTTCTAGAATTATTTTCTATCCAATCTTTTCTGTTTTTTCCCTGCCTGAGCTGCTGACTGTCTCCCCTGACCCAGTTTCACCGGTTCGGTCAGCAGGAATGGGCAAAAACTCCAGCCAACTATTGTGAGAAACTTGTGGAAGGAAACCCAGAACATTTGACCCAAGTAGAGTTTAAAAAGACAATGTTACCAAATACTGAGGAAATGTATGTAAACTTCTGATGATGAAGATCTGACAGATTCTGTCTTTACTGTGGCCTTTAACAAATAGAAACAACGTCAGAAAGAGAGAAATAAAAGGTTTGGTGTATGTAACTTCTGGTTGCACTATATCACCATGTAATTCCTAATTTTTTAATTTAAGTACAAACAAATCATCTCATAATTTTACATTCTTTCAAGACCAACACCTCCCCATTCTGTTGTACATGTTTATCTGGATTTCCTGTGGGAACAGATCAAGTTTCTCCATAAATTTTATGAAAATAAGGATTATTTCAGACAAAAGAAATGTTTGATGGTGGTTTGACTAATGGATAAATATGAGAAAAGGAAGAGCTTCAGTCTGTTGTGAAGACTGTAAATATCCTGATTGGTAATCTGAAGAACAGCTCCACACATGAAGCTCATACTAATGTGCCTGCAGACGATGTTTGATTTTATAGTTTGGGGCAGCAACTTTCAACCAACAAAATTATTTCTTGATTATTCAAAGGAATACTCCAACTTATCATAGCATTAATCAATGTAAATGAATGGGAACTACTAGCAAGAGGGCGTGCTAGTAGTTCCCATTCAGTTATACTGATTCAAGCTAAGCTAAGGTAAAGTATCCCTTTAAAACCAATGAAGCAGGAGCTCCAAGATGGAGTGCTTAGCAGCTTTATGGTTCCTCAAAACAGCAATTTAAGAGCCACTTTGACAAAACCGTTTCAGTTTTACTATTAAGTTTGTCTGAAGTGACAAGCAGACGCCACAGTAGGAGGAGGAAGTGTTGCTTTCAGTTAGGAAATCTGATTAAAGCGGAAAGGAAGATGAAATGGAATGAGGTGCAAAAGTGAAAATTGGCTTTCTCGCTGTAAAGGAAATTCAGTGTTTTAGAAGCAAAATGATCTTTTACCTCATGATAAAGGAGTGAGAACTGTGAGAGTTGCACTTTGAGGTTAAAATAAGAAATGCTAAAATCAGAAGCAATTATAAGAGCAGGAGGAAGTTCTATTAAAAAACAAAACACTAATTTATTTTGTATTACTACCACTTAAAATAATAAAGTAGTAAGGTTTTTATTCATTTCTAGTTTTAAGGAATAATGAAAAGAAAACCATGCTTCTGTTGTTGCAGCTTCACAAAGTCCCTGTGGACCCCCTTCACAGGATGGTCAGAAATGATAAACATTTCATATCTGCATCTTATAATAGCCTACATTCTATAGACACGGCGGCCATGTTGGCTCTTTCTTGCAGTTTTTCTCAACTGGAAACTTGGAATATTCCTATTTCCAAGTACAACAAAGACAGATCATGACAGCAGACTACAACAGAAGAAGTACACCACATTTCACAACATGCATTTCAAGTCAAATACTGCACATGTTGACTTTATTTACTGATAAGGTGAACCTGAGTGTGATTGTTTGTCATTCTTATTAGAAAATGGAGCTAAATTAAAACGAGCATCAATCTTTTAGGTCATTATAGGCGTCATTTACCTTCTGCCTCAAATTTATGCACTAATTTATGTTGGTCTTTTATATTAAAAAATCTATATTAAAACAAATTGCCATTAATAGTTGTAGGTGCTGCTTGTTAACATTAATTTCCCAGTGATTTCCACAATTATTTGTGTAAAAAAAAATAAGAAGTCCCAATTAAATGTGATGAATGAAACTGATGTGCTCGGCTTCACTGGGTCTGCACATTAACTCACTTAGGCACAGCGTTAGCTGACCCCCAGTGCATGAAAAACGATTCTACAACATTCACTTTGTGGAAAAATGAAGCGAGATAATAAGAGATAATAAACGAGGATGATATTAAATGCTTTCAGTTTAAACAGGAGAAGTTAGTCTCAGCATGTATCCATACTAAAAAGTGCAGCTTTGGAGATGCTACAGGGTCTCAGAGATGCTTCTTCTGTAATCCCAGCTTCATCCAGACGTTCAAAGGAAGCCCAGACTGCAGGTGTTTCACTTCCAGCTATAGTTAACGTCTGTAAGAACTACCTTATAAAAAGCTCTGGAGTCTGAGACGTGCCTGCACTGCAGATTTAATCTGAACGGCTCTCTGCGTTTCAGAGATTTATAATCCCGCGCAGACATCCAGGAGGAAGTTTTATCGCCTCTCAGGACAGACTCAAAAATCTCCAGCAGAGCCGATGCTGTTCCTGCTTTAATCTCAAAGAAAAGCCTCTTACCAACCTTTAAGGAAGATTTATCTGATAAATAGATCAGGTGTTATCACCTGGAGACAAATGCCACTGTCATGACGACAATACAGATTTACTGAGTTGACTTTTAGCAGATATATGGCTGTTCACACAGTGTCGGTGGCTTACAGGAGAGGTGGTGGAAAAATCGATCCACTACGATCGTTATAAGTATGTAAATTTAGCCAATAAAGACCGGAGAAAGAGATTTATTGGCACCTTTAAGAAAGATGCTAAAGGAACCTGCAGCAGCAGAATTTCTGCAGAAAAATATAGAAACAAACTCAGTGTCTGAGTTCGTTTATTCAGAAAAATCATCGTTGCTACTAATCAGTGGTACAACCTTCTTCTCCCAATAGGACAGCACTCTGTCTTCTAATATTACAATAGGTTGGAGAAAAAAAACACAACCTTTTCGGATCATGTAGAGTATAGAGAACAGTTTCATCCGAAATAAATGAATAAATGATTGAGAAATGATCCATCAATTAAATAATTATACCCAGTAAATAAGAAAATATTGAAAATAAAAATTAATAGGGAAACTATTTTGTATATTCATTTTCTTCATTTATTTCTTTTTAAGTTTATTTCTTTTTAATTTATTTATTTTCTTTTAATTTTTATTTATTAATTTTCAATTATATTTTTTTACTTAACACATATTTTATTGTCTATTTTTCCAAATTTATTATGTTTTCATTTAGTTAATTTTCATTTATTTGTTCTTTATTTTTTCTATATATTCTTCATTTAGTAATTGTATTGTATACATTTTAACTTATTTATTTTTATTTTTTTATTTATTATCTTTGATAATGGTGTTTTTTTATATTCTTTTACTTATGTTGAAAAGCTACTTCAATTTTTCTATTTCCTTAGATTTCTGTTTGACTTTGTAATAAATCAAAACCCTGACAATTATTAGAGGTTTTTCTTTTCTTTGCACATTAGCAAACCTTCAATCTGAGCAGATACACGTTTCCCCTTATGGTAAATAACACTGAGGGCTGCTAATTAAGCTGTTTTATGACAACTAACAACCACTAAACAATATCCGGAGCTTCAGTTTACAGAGAGTCTCCAACCACTGAATTGGTTTAAACCCAAACCAGACACTGTTGTGGAGTTATCACAGCCAGAAGGAGTCGGAGCAAGCAGCTAATGCAAAGTGAAATATGATAAACACGTTACCACAAACTCAAAGCTCCAAGCCTCAAACGTGATTGGCTGACAGCTTATTACCCACATGACTGAGCTTCAGACAGCAGAACTGATTGGCCGACAGAGGGGGAACGGAAATTTGATTGCTGCAACTTCAGGGGAATGCAAATGAGTTGTTGGGTTTTAGGTGAAACATGCAAATGAGACATTATACTATGCAGACATTCAAATTAAAAGGAAACGAGTCGCTTGACTTTCCACTGCAGAGCGAAACCTTCAGGAGGTCCCCGCACCCCACAACACGCAGACATGTGAAATAAATTACATTCACTCCTCACGCTGTCCTTATTCTTGTGCAGTTACTCAGGTGTTTCACCCAGATCTCTGAGGGGCTTCCTTTCATCGTTTTTGGAAGAAATTCAGAAATAACTCGACACTTTAAATACTCACACCACTGGGGATGAGTTTCTATCCTCCTAACAAAGGCATGAACTACATTAATTTGGATATTCAAGATTTATTTGAAAACTTCTCTTTCCAGGGCTGGGGGATTATGCAACAACCCATACGAATGACTTAAAACCAAAAAGAATTTGGTGCAAAACTGTAAATTTATCCCGGATTTCTCTAATTCACACAGGTTAATAATTATCCATACAGGCTCAAATACATAACAAGGCTGTCACCAGTATTTGTTTAAAGGTCTGGTGGAAAGCTTCCATATGTTGGTTTGACGTGTAACCGTTGTTCCTGGCAGAAGTGGAGGAGTTATTGGTTCAGCCTCATGATTCCATCCACTTTTTGAATTACTGGTAGTGAAACAGATCCACAGCCTAATGCCAGCATCGCCATGCATGACAGTCGATGTGGTCTATATCTCACCTCGACTTGTACAAGCAGCTTAGTCTGACTCTGGGTGAGAACCTTCCATGGTGAGCCGGGGTCACGCTAAATATTTTATTATTTTTGACCAACGGGATCAATAAAATCTGGTCATAATCTATTTTTACCCATCAAATTTTAAAATAAAATTTTAAAAAGTATTTGTTATCTTGTGGGATGTTTCTGTGGCTTTTAATCCAACTTCACTAAAACACAATTTCAATTAAATCACTGTCGTGCAGCATCCCAGTCCTGATCTGAAAAGGACTTTCATTCTGCGCTTTTTGTCGGAGGTCGGTTATTGGACCAAGTTCAGCTTTAACATGCTCTCTTTCTACTACCTAAGCAGACTCCCGCTGCCCTGGTAATGGCTGAGACATAATTGAAATTGCCTGTTGTGTAAGTTGGAATCGATTGGAATAAAAGCCTGTAAAACACCCTGGATGACAACAACAAAGCAACTCCGAGACTTTCCGAACTCAGAGGGGAATAGTGCTAGCAATTCACAAAAAAACAATGGCAAAATGAAGGAGTTTTGTAGCCTGCGTGCCAACCAAAGTCCCGCCCACAACATGATCTGGAAGTTCGGTCTGGCATTCCTCCGTTGATGAGCAATTATGCCCGAACAACATCTGTTCGGACCAATCAAATCAGGCTTACGATGATTGTCAGGTGAACATCAGTAACGTAATCAACCACGTCACCAAAAAGCACCTGGGTTGAATTTGTTTACCAGAACGGTTGATGCCGCTGGAGAACTGAGATGTGTAGATTCTGCCGTCGAGTCTGTTCTAGAAGATATCGACAGCGCATTCATTTTAAAAGAGGAATTTTAAGAGAGGAACAGATAACGTCTGTTGCTCAGTTTGATTATAGGTCTATCCAATTGAGTGCAGAGGCATTTCTTTTCCTGGTTTGTTTAAAACACGCACCATAATCACAGCCCAGTGGAGCAGTATCAGACTCACATTCTGATTAGAATTGAGTATGGCCACGTCAGGCTAGGAGTTTTGGGCAGATAATGCCTCATTTAGAAGCTGCACTTTGGTGGCCCCATTAACTCCCATTATATGGATATATGCTGATTGTGGCTGGATAAAAACTTCTCCCAAAGGACTCCAAGTCACTCAAAACAAAAACAAGGTCCATCTTAAAAAAAAAAAAAAAGAAGTACTTTTCCAGTAATACAGTTTCCTCATGGTAACATATAACCCCACCCAGTGTTGGGTCATTGAATCATAGTCATCTAATAAAAGGAACAGTTTAAAAAACTCAAACATTTTTATTAGCACTAAACTATATCAGTATCAAATTGGAAAAGAGTGGATCGGATTGCATTAATCTAATAAAAAATTATTAAGAATCGGAATCGAATAGATTCTTGAAATTTGAATGGATACCCAGCTCTAAAAGCTATTAATAAAATGTGAAATGAAGGACTGCACGTAAAATATAAAAAGTACACGTGTGGTTGCCTGAACACTTCCTCCTGCTCCTCATGGACTGAAATACTCACCCATTTGGCTGTAATCATACAGTGGGATTGCTGCAGACGTTTTTGTCATGAGGTTTGGAGTTTTTGCTTTGGACAGATGACTACCCGTGAGTTTGAGGTGTTTTGGAGGCTGAATCCGCACTTTGCCGCCACACTGCACCACTTCAACTAAAAAACCTGAAATAAAGGAACATTTCTCCAACTGAAATGACTTAAGTAACTCAACTCCGTGTGGTGAAAAAAAACTGACATCACTGTGAAAGTCACTTTTCCTTAAGTGTATTATTTACATTTTAAACATCCATACCTTCTTAAAGTATAGAGGTTTTTTTTTGTGATATCTTAGAAGGTTCACTACTTTTTCCTGGAGTCTCAAAGGTGTGAAATCAATTTTCAGACTGGTTTAGGTCAATGAGTTTCTTATTCGTTCTTAACTCTCTTTAGGCTGATGATGTGCTGCTTTTGTAAGTCTACTCCATGTCATATAGGTCCTATATTTATGGGATGTGATTAGCTTATCATACATAGTCAGAAGGGATAGTTACATTTTATTTGAATCCTCATTCAAAGACAGGTTATATTTACCTGGGTTAATTTTAATATTAAAACATCTTTGATGATCCAAGACATCTATCAGAGGCAAGAAAAAACACAGGGTGTTTGGGGGCAAACAGTTTTCTCAAAGAAGTTTATATAGGGCTCTTATCTGGAAGAAACTAAACACTGTGGAGACATTAATTCAACTGAGAAATCCCAAAGAGTGAATTGTTGTTTCCAATAAGTAAGATGCTTTTCCCACTCCGTGTGGGTGGATCAAGTTTGGCTCCAGCACCAAAACAGAAAAAGAAATTGAAAACTTAAGGTCTGAAAGGACATTTATCCACCCACCATTGGTATCAAGCTTTCCCTGAAGGTGGTGTATTTATTTTGTGTATACGTTATGAATAAACCGGCAAAAAACAGTTGGGTGTTATTCAGACACCAGGTTAAACCGTTACCAAAGGAGGATTTTATCGCTTGGAAATAATTGTCCATGTCAATTCAATCCCTTTGTCAGAGACTCTATGCTTTTGCTGCTGGACCAGCATGAGGACTGAAGTAGCACTGCAGGACTGAACCGACCAATCAGCGACCAGAAAAGCTTTCAAAACAATGAGGAGGATTTACTGATCCCCTTACTAGGTTCTTATTTTTTACCATTTTGAAAAAAGGTTCAAATCAAGCCAATTTTAATACCAGAAAAGGAAATAAAGTTTAAAAGAAAAGGAAAAAGTAATTGTCCCTCCACTTGATATACCATGAATTAACTGTGATTAACCAATTCAATCAAAGTCACCCAACATTAGATGAATTGACCTCCATCAGTCTGGAAAGGTTTGCAAATCAATTTGTACAGTTGTTGGACACCAGAACCTCAATGAGAACCATCAACCACAAATAAAACAGTGGAAATCAGAATTACTCCAAGAGCTCCTCCACGACTCATCCAGCAGGTTATACGAAAGACCTCTAAACAACATCTAAAGCTCTGCAATGCTCACTTGCTTCAGTTAAGTTCAAAGTTCATAATGCAACAAAAACAAATGGAGACTGGGCACAAATGGCCTTCATAGGAGAGTTCTGCTGAACCAAAAGAACAAAAGTTCCAATTTAGTAAAAGACATTTCGATGATCAGGAAGAAAAATATTCAGTGGACTGTTGAGGAGGTGGGTGTCAAGTTACATCAGGCAAAAAGCTAAGCATTTTGTATGTACAATCCAACATAGTGGTGGTAGTTTGATGATCTGGGGCTGGTTTGCTGCTTTAAGATCTGGACGAATTGCAGGACAATGAATTCAGCCCCGTACTTCCTTATTAGATTCCCATTAGTTGGGGACCTTAACTTCCGGCAGGCAGGTCAATGATCCAAAGCACATCAGCCAGTCCTCCTCTGATTAGCTCAAAAAATGGCCAACTAGCAATGTTGTGTCATGATCTTAAACAGACCCTTTATCATGGAAAACCCTCCAAAGTGGCTGATATATAAAAAAAATCGGAAAAACAGAGTGGGTCAAATATTCTTCACCAGTAGGCACTCAACAGCGACAGTTGTTGCTTCAGGTGGTACGACCAGACTCTCTGCAAAGCTTTCCTTTCTCTAAAACCCCGTTTTATGCTTACTCAGATTCATTTCATCACAGCTCACAAAGACTAACTATTAAGAAAGCTCAGAAGCCTAGGAGTTAATCAGCAAAGTTTAGCGCTCATGTATAAAGCAATTGTTAAGAGTATTTTGACTCTTCAAGGCTCGTTTGGTCATGTGCTGCAGGTCTAAGGCCAAACTCTTGAGAATTGTTTCAATGGTAGAGGAAATAGTTGGTATACCACAAAAAAAAAAAAAAAATCACCCAATTGGCTGCTGAAATGACAGCGAACATAGCAGAAGAGCCGCAACCTCCTCTCCCAAAAACGTCTTTTCTTTTCCTAGGTGTGACCAACCTGCATAGAGCCTGGTCTTTCCTTTTCTATTGGTGCGCTCTATTTGTACTCGGAACACAGAAATTCCGACTTTCGAGTGGGAAAAATCATGCTGAACACCCTCTGAAGTCGGATTTCCAACTCGGAAAGTCTGAGATTTTTTAGACTAATCTTAACAAAATAAAAGGGCTGATTGTGGGTGTAAAGTAGAGCTGAAAACAATGTTTGTAAGACCTACTACAAATATGGACACCTAGGCGTCACCATATTGTTATCCCTACCTATCCGACAATGTTATCTGGAACGCTGTTTACTCGCCCGTGATGTCAAACCCAGCTCTGAGATTTGAGGTAAACAGAATGCAACATAAGTCCTAGGCCTTTGTTTATTATAAAGTGTTGGGGGGTTCTTGCTCTAGTGTAGGGCAAGTGGAAAGTTACTGGGGCTTGACCATTCTGTATAAATCTGTTGTAAGCTTGGTTTTAGGTGGACACTGACCATACGATGTCATGCTGGTTCGTGTCTCCTTGCATGCAAGAAAATAGACCTGGGTTCAAGAAGAAAACAGCCTAAATGGTTTTTGTTGAAATCTAGCCTTACTTAAAGCTGCAATTTCATCTGCGTAAACAATGAGATCTATTCATCATATATAGTATCATCATCTGTCTATGTAAAAATGTATGTGCCAAATCATTTCTAAGATCTGTGCAACAAAAAGCAAAAATAGAAGAAAAAATGTAAAGGTGCCAATAGTCTGCTTACATCACTGTATCACAGATCAAGGAATAGATTCAGAAACGGCCATGTTTCTGTCATGAACATAAAATCCCTTTTGTTTCCTTGTAATGTCAGCGTTAGTAGACACGATTAGGTATGGACTCTGATATGAGGGAAGAAGACTTGTGGAAGAAAACCTCCAAATGACTGCAAAGCTGCTGAATCGTTAAGTTCTTTTTAATCGAGGACAAAAAAAATATCTGTTTAGAGCTGCCTTTGAGTAATGATTTAATTTTTTATGTGTTACACCTGATTTACAGTTAAATTTTTGTGTGGCTGTTTTTTACTTTCTTTGAGGTTGTATTTTTTTATGCTTTTCATATTTTGACGCTTTTCATGTTTTATTAAATGTATTGGTGCTGTCAGGAGGTGAAAATAATTGCAAGTGGTTCCTTAAACAAAGTACCAAGTCGCTCGCTGTTCGTTATTTACTCCGGGAGAAACTAAAAACGAAAACTAACGAGTGGTTCTTGGTTAGTAACGTACACTTAACAAAACAAAGTACAGGAATCAATTACTTGACCAGATGGAAGTCTGAAACGAGCAACATTTCACTTCCAGACAGTTCTTATGTCTTAATTGCTGTTTTTACTATCTATGCTTTTATCGTATGTTTGGTTTCTTTACCACCAAATCATGTGAAGCACCTTGAATTACCTTGTTGTTTAAAGTGGGCTATCCAAATAAAATTACCTTGCCTCATGAAATTTTCATGAGGACCTCGCACACCTGTATTGCTTCTACTTTGGAGTGTTTTTGTAATGGATTTGCTGCATTTACAAACAGATTTTCTGTAAACCACACTGTCATGTTGCCATCCTCCTCCACATGTTAGGGCAACACCCAGGGGTCTGCCTCCCTCTTGCTTCCGCTACAAACGTTCCAGATGAAGCAACACAGCAAGGAAAAGCTCCCATTTCACATCTTTGTCTCCCTCCTTGCACTCATTTTCTCTCCTTTTTTTCCTCTCTGCGGTCGAGCTCCACTTGTCCCCCAATTATCTTTTGCTCATTCAGATAAGAGCTGCTTCACATCGAACAGAGGAGGAAACCAGTGGAGAGAGTCTGAATGTTAAAACGCTGTCACAGCCAAAGCCTAACCTGCAGCTACAGACAAACCCTCTGCAAATAAACAGCTGCAGCAAGTGCCGCCGGAGGCTGGAGTGCTCATTACATTCCGTAATAAGAAAGAATTGTGCGGAATAAACATCATGCTGTTGACACGAGTGTTGTGGGAGGTTAAAGCGTAAAGAGAGCCCGAAGGAAGGCCTTAAATAAACCGTCTGGGAGGAAGTTTGGCTTCAGATGAGGTGGAATCTGTTCAGTTTAATATCTCTGTCTCAGAATAACTAAAATCAAACGATTCTAAAAATCAAAGATTATGTGCCGCTCTAAAAACCTTTTTTAGTTCACCGCCGTGAACTTTTTTAGTTCACGGCGATCCAACAAAATGAGCTCACATGAAGCGATCATTTAAACATCAGTTTAATGTTAAAGGAGACATGAAAGCACCATTTTTTTTAGATCTAAATAAGTCTAAAAGTCTAAACTTAATATCTGGTGTTTGCAATCATGTCACAACCGTATGCAGAAGGCATCAGAGAGAGGATGTATTAAAAACAGTTCTAAGCTTATTAAAGATGAAGTGTTTTTCAGAGATCATTTGAAATTTCATCAGCGGACAAGACCCATACCAGATGTTTTGGTGGGAAAGCCCAAATTTTGCCCAGTGAGATGGAATCAGGGTTTGTGTTAATTTTTTTTTTTTTTAACGTGTCCTGTCTAGCAGTATGCTACTCAGAATTGGTGTCTGAGTACCAAGTACAAGCCCAACAGTTTTACTTTCCCAAGCAGAGTATTACAGCTTCGCTGTAGTACGCCACTTGATGTATATGTATGAAAAATCTTTATTAGTGATTACTGTGGGTTCAATTTCCTGACGTCATGGACATTAAACTGAGACAAGAAGGGAGAAAGGAAGAAGGTGAAGAAAAGAAACCGGACCAACAGAGGGGCGAACCGATGACACAAGACAGGGAGGCAAATAAAGAACACAAGAAAACATCCCAGTCCTCCACCTCTGCCGGACGGCAGAGAAACAGTAATACAAAACAAAAACAACAAAGTGTACAGAACCAAACCAATAGTTCGGATCTGGTAGAATAAACAAAGAATTACACATTCACTACACACAAGCATTGATTAATGAACATAATACAAATGTTTCTGGTAAGCTCCTGTGAACAACTAACTAATGATGATAACCTCAGCTTAAGATATGTCCGTCCTCACCTATGTCCCCACACCTATGTGTGTGCGAGCATGCAGGTCGGAATAAGGTTTCCCCATGCAAGTGATTGATAGCTGGTGTAAGGAACCGTCAATCCGTCCTACAGGAATCGGCACAGACATGGAGGAGGCAAGAGATGTATGCATCCAGCGTCCCACAGAGTACAGAGTCCACAGGCGGATCAGCGCAGGGTCGATCACCCGCCAAGAGGGGAACAGATGGAAGCCCCAGGGGAGCACCCACCAGCCGCGATGCTGGGGCCCGAGAGATCGCAGTGACGAGCCCACGGGCTCCGCCGGTAACCGGCTACGCCAGGGCGGGCCCGGACCAGGAACCGGAGGCCACGGGGACCAGGGGCACCCCACCCCCCAGCGGGGCCCCAACCAGTGACCAGCCGACAAGGGTCCCCCGCCGCCGCCGCAGGCAAGGAGGACCCGCAGCCAACCGACGGACAACACACGCCGCCGCCACCCCGGACCAGTACCCACCGCCAACAACCCGGCCCGCCTCCACACATCCACACGCCAGGGAGCCACAGCGGATGTACGCCCTCCCCAGGCCGCGCCCAGCCGGCACCTGGACATCCAGATCTTCCAGCTCCAGGGTCCAGATCCCGCCCCACGTGGGGCGCCAAGATCAGGGGCCCAGCCAATGCCGGACAGCCCCACCAGGCGAACAGACCAGCCAGCTGAAGTCCTGGAACCGGCAGGAGGACTGGGCGCCAGGCACGGTCCCCACCGATCCACCGGACGGCACCAACCTATTCTACAAACCCGGCACCCCCATAAGAGGTGCCCCAGTCAATCCAAGGAGGACATCGGCCCGAAACAGCGGCCGCCCGACACACCGGACCACCCAGGACCCGCCCGACATGCACCAGGACCGAGCCGGGCCGCAACCGGGGGGGCCTCGCCTGTGGCGCCACACCGCCAGGTCCCTACATGTGCGTTCCCTGTAAATGTTGCAAGTGTAGTGTCTAAATTGCTCAATAAAATCGGGACCCAGGCCGCCACCGGGTAGCGAAGACGGAAGCTCCATCCCGCACCCCAGTGACGTGCCCACGTCCCAAGGCCTTGTGAATGGTAGAATGAAGGAGCAGGTGGACAGAGGCATGGGGATGGGGAGAAAATAACTGGGGTGACCATTGCCAACCCCAGGGAGCCAGCTCCCCTGCTGACTCCAATAGGCACCCCCGTTCGGCCCGATCCACCAGGGGTGGGAGGCCCCAGCACGTCCAGTCGGGGCCCACGGCAGCGGTACCGCCGAGCCCCATGGGGGCCCCGGCAATCCACCAGCCCCCATGCCAGGGGCATACCTAAATCCTCAGGGTTTGTGTTAATTAAACATAATCTATATATGACTGTTTTCTTTTTAAGGATGGTGATGAAAAAGCTGAAGGCTGTCCATCATTTTTATAGATTGGTTTTAACACCACTAAACACTTGGTGCAAATGTGCAGATACCTTCAATTTTAGAGTAGGATTACAAGTAAAATAAATTAGTTTTTAAAAAAAGATCCCAGACACCACATTCAATGCACCGGGCGCTGACTGCAGGTTGAAAAGTTACTGAGGCTTTGGAGTGTGACTGTGGTGAGCAGATATAAACAATGAGTGGAGGAATCCTTGGAGTTCCCAGTAAGAGTAGGAAATGTGTCAGTGGCCTATACAAAGGACAGCAAGTTGTATGCTAGGTATTTTGCTTTTTTTATTGTATTCATAAGCACTACAGGTCTTCTCTTTAAGCTGAAAATCTACAATTAATCTACTTTAAATTTTAGAAAATGTAAAGGTCTGTACAAAGTCCACAAAAACAGGAATCATTTCTTTCACCTCAAGGTAGCAAGAAACGACCCCAAGTTGTTCCAAAGAAAGATATTTCATATTTACAAAGAAATTGAGTCACACAATATTTGTCACACACTGTACAAACAAAAAGTTATGTTCACATAATGTCCCAAAAAAAAACACGTGTACCCAGTCTGTTTATAACAATAAAACTGAACAGTTGATGTGGGCAGGATGGTGGTGATATACTATTACAAATACATGGAGGCACAAGTACAGAACAAGGCTTAAAAGGCAAAGCTAAAAGAAAAAAGGCTAGCAAGCACTCCCTCCAGAGCAAGCACTAGCTTGGGTAGTTAACAGAACAAAAGCTACCACGCAACGCTAACAGAATAAAGGCTAGTAAGCCCTGCTAACAGAACAAGGGCTCGCCGGTGTTCTAACGGAACCCTATACCAGCGGGTAATGTGCACGAGGAGCAGTACATTTTTTGGAATTGCTAAAGTTTTACATTCAAACCATCATTTCAGCATACCTCTGATTAGTCTGCACCATTTAGAGAATAAAGGTTAGCTAACATACGCCAACAAAACATAGGTTACAGACAAACAACAATTTATTTCAGATAATTCGTAGTAATGCCTCCAATCAGGAAAACTGAAAAGTTAAGACAGTTTTCCACTTTTTTTCCTGGTGATCGCGAGTTGCTCTGCTGTGCTTTATAACACAGCAAGTGTTTACCATGGTTGAGTAATAAATAGTAGATCAAATGGCTGTTGCTATAAGCACGCTTCCAGAGTGGCGGCCCCGTCTGGTGATGACGACACGATCCCACGCCGTATAGAACAAAGGCTAGCAAACATTAGCCAACCAGTGTTGCCAACCGTCTCTGTAAGAAAGTAGCTGAAGTTGCCCCTAAAAGTCGCAAGATGTCGCCAGATGATGTTGCATGCTAATTGGCATAACAATTATGTCATCAGGTCACGCTGGCGTGATGACATCACTAATATGGCAGGGATATTTTCTTCCACAGCATCCAATACAAATAAAACCAGTTTTCAATAAAAAACGTCTGCAAAACCATTGTGTTCAGACATAAAAATAATAAAATGAATCATTATAAATGATTATAAATAATTATAAATAATAAAAGGCAGCCTTAAAAAGTTCCAGGAAAGATGACAAGAGGGAAAAAAACTGGTATGTGGCTTTTAAAGGAAAGTTGGTATAATGAGGAAAACAGGGCATAACAGAAATGAGGAAACTGTGGAACATGTTATATTATTATGAGAGAAGGGAAGTGGTATCAAATTTACAAGATATCAAATTATAACGGGACATCCAACACCTCTTAAGCAACATTTTCTAGTTCTGATGAATATATATATTTTGGTTTGTTGCAAGAAACACTTCCTCGTCTCACCTTAATGCTTTCTAAGACTTCAGGAACTTGTTTCCCCTCATCTGCAGTCTGTTTGTTGCTGTCAGTTATGTTGTCAGTTTCACCCGGATGGCTGAATTGTTGTGAAATCCACATTCCCTGGTAAACATCTGATCTCGTGGCAGTGTAACAAACCATTGAGATGGATCAGATAAGCTTTTATAGCTTCAGATCTCCATTCTTGTTATCATCTTATGTTAGAAATAGATGATCAAGGGATTTGTTGAATTGGTGAATGCGGTTTGTTTTTCTGTGTTCTCTAAATCAGGGACATTGTAAGTAAGAGAGGAAAATTTGTTTGCTGAACAGCAATTGAGAAGGACTATAAAATATATGTAAAAAAATATGTTGTTGAATGGCTTAAAGGTCTTCCCTAAGCTATTTTTCACCCCAAAACAAAAAGAAATGTTGTAAAAAATGTGAACACGAGAGTTTGCAAAAAACTATGTAGGTTAGAAACTCTTTTTTTAAATTGAATTTTAAGGTAGATGGTAAAAAAATACTCCTCCTTGAGATGACAAAAACCTAGTACAGTGAGATTTATGGAGAGGTTGGTATTTGTTTCACTATCATCCACAAAAACGTTTTACACAGTAAAAACTCAGAAATTCTAAAATTATTGAGTATCTGTCAAAATCAGGTCTGCACAGATAAAAATCATGGCTGGACTTCCTTCCATCCCATGTTTTGGGTCAAGAGAGCAACTAGAAAAGAGCAACTAAAATCTCTGCAAACCCCACACAACCTGGACACAAACTGTTTAGAGTTAATGTCAGTGCTATTTGCTAAAAAAAAACAGTTTCTTTTCCTTAACTGTCAGAGTGCCCAGATTTATACCACGCACACACACATTAATTCGACCTCTTCCTCCTCTTTCCTAAAAAAAAGAAACTAAAAGAGAAAAAACAAATATTTTCAGGCCTCACTTGCCTCAGCAAAGGTAAGAGTTCATAACTCTGAGCAAAACTAATACAAAGGTCAGTGTCACATTTACAAAAAATAAATAGAAATAATAATAAGCTCGATGATCCCAGAGACTTCCGAGAAAATATTCTGTGGACCGGCAGTCAAACATGGTAGGAACGCTGCCTTATTTAAGTTTGCCCTAGTCAAAGTCCGGACAAAAGCGGTGGTATGACCAAATAGGCTCGCAAACCCTCCAATGTGGCCGATTCAGAAGAATTCTGCAAAAAAGAATGGGTCAAATGCCCTCCGAACATACTTTTCACATCGAACGATTTCCAATGTCAGAAGCAGGAGAAATTTCAAATGTCGAAAATCTTTAAATCGAAAGATTTGCTTGTTTCGGCAGCTCCAGTCCTCCATTTCTGAGCTCTCTCTGGAACGTTACCTACACACAATGTATAAAATCAGGATCAATTACTGGAAACACTAAGTCAAATCTCTATATGCCTTTAGAGGCGGTCCTGATGCGCCCAATTTAAATTTTAGAAAACCCCCTATATGACAACCAGAAATAATAATCAACAAAAAATAGATTTTATCTCCACTCAGGGTTTTTCCTTTGTGCTCAGTTAGAATATATTAACTAATACTGATTGAAGCACAATTATTGTGCAGGTTAACCCTTTCCCCCCTCTAACGGTCTCATTAAATGGCATCTAAAAAATAAAAACGACAGCGACTTGGAGACAGAAAGTGAAAGCCTAGGACTCACAGAGCAGCAATTTTAACCAGCTATTATCTTTAATGCCGTCTGTGGGCCCAGAGTGGATTACTCAGCTGTGACGCCGCTGTTGCTCGACACTCATTATCTCCTGTGGACAGCTGTCAGACAATTCACTGCTCCGACACGGGAGAACAATAACTGTTCCATTATTCTATTCGGAGTGGCTGCCGCTGTCCGACTCCGTGGACAGGTTGCTGCAATCAGGTAACGGCACCGGTGGCGCTGCGTTTATGTTAGAGACCGTCGCTGTGCCTCAAAGTGACAGGTTATTATAGGTACCAGTTTGGAGAGACGAACATCATCACCTCCATTAGATAGAAGGCTGACAAGGCATAACATTATGACCACTTATCTCTTTTTCCTAGAACCTGTAAGAGTTTGGGAGACGTTAGAGAGGAAGCGACCATGCTGTCCTCACAGCTGATGCTAGGTGTAGCAAAAATGGGAAAGTTTGAGAACTTAGTGAGTCTGGGTCTTTAGTCTTCGGTTCTAGAACAGCCTCTCAAGATTTGAACATCTCCCAGAGGTTTGTTCGCGTAAACCAAAACTGCTTCACCATTTTTGGTTGTTTGTAATGGAAAACTCTGAAGGCCATTAGTCATTTTGACCTGCTGCAATTAAACCCCCTGAAAAGAACAGCCATTTATGGGAATAACCCAACAATCTGAAGAGGAATTTAACACTTAAAGGTTTTTGCAAAGGTGAATTCCTAGACTTTAGACTAGGCTTGGGTATCGTTTAACTAAAAGCAGGAGAGCTTTATTTTTCAAAATTTCCTGAAATACTATCTCTGAATATCCTTATTGTCTGTTGCTGCAGAAACTTAAACATGGCAGCATGTTTTCCCACTGATGGGTAAAGCTGGTGCAGAAAATTTAACAAACTATACCAAACAATTTAACCAATCTAGTCCAGATCAGCTTCAGGTACATTATACAATCAGAAACTTTATTAAACCGTGCTGCGCAAATTACTAATCTGTTCCCTCGATTTATTAAGCTGTGTGACCGTGTGGGAGGTCCTGTCTGATAATGCTATGATAATGATAATGCACCCTGGCTGTTTTGGAAAAACAACTTGCTACTTATGAAGACTGGTAAACACGCATGATTACAACCCGGGTTGCAGCGGTTTGAATCCCACTCAGGCCCTCATTTTGCACCTTTTCCACATCCATTATTTGGGTTGGCACACACTTTGTGAATTATTGGCCATTTCTAGGTTATTTTTCAGCCATGCGACACATTTTGCGACTGGTTTGTCTTCAAATATTGCCTTTGTTGTGCATGGACCCTCCCAGGCTCCATAGTTGGCTACAAAACTGTTAGTTATAAATATGACATCTATGTTCACAGCCTTCTTTCCTGCCAGAAAGAAGGCACCATTTAATCATCTGAAAAAACACATTATGGATCCGTGACGTTCCTGTATGTGTATATATAAATGCACACATACACACATATATATATACACACACACACACATATATATATACACACACACATATATATATATATACACACATATATATATATATATAAACATATATATATATATATATACACATATTTGTTGTAGATGTGTGCTATATCTGAGCAGTGGTGGTTAGCATGGTCTAAGTTCTGTGTATTAAATTACAGTTCCAAGTAGATATTTTTGTTATGCTCTATAGAAAAGCAGATAATTATTGCATTTTTGAAAATTCTTTGTATTTTAGTTGGCTAAAACAAATCAAATTACTAAATCTTGACTAAACCGAAAATTTTGTTTACTCAAAAGACAAAAAATACAAATTACTGCACCCCAGAGGAATTGGCACAGTTGCGCAGACATTTTCAACTTTACACAGATTTTAGGTGAATCCAAAAAAAAAAAAAGACTCCGATGAGAGCATCATGTCAGACCTTGACACCAAACTCAACGCATCTCGCTATCCAGTAGCTGAAAGGCTACAGAGGCTTTGGAGCGCATCTACTGCAGCGGACACTGACCAGCGATGACAGATCGCTGCAAAAGGGCGCATGCTGAGGAATTTCTTCCTGATGAAGAGATCAGAGAAAAATCAATCCATAGCTACGTTTACATGGACACAAGTAATCAGATTAAAAGCCTGATCGTAATAAATTGATTCATGTAAACACACCATTCAGATTACTCTGACCCGATTACACTTATTAGGATCAAAATTTAAATCCAATATATATAGATCGGTTATGCAGTTAATCTGATAGTGGTGCATGTACAGTAAACCCTTATTTTTCCGAACGTGGGTCATTACTGCGCATTCCTGTTTGGTCATGCGTACAATATTTCAGCCTAAAAATTTAAAGGGATTCGGTTTATTTTTACATAAGAATGAAAGCTTGTAGATATAAAATCGTGATAAGAAAAAATAAAAGCATGCTCTGAATAACATCGTAGTGCTCCATTTTAAATGTGTGCAGCCATGGTTGTTTAGAACGGAAGTCTGCTACATCTTCTACACCCGTTTCTGGTATTTTAAATAGTTCTGCAGGGTTCTGTGCATGTAAAAATGATTTATACCAATCAAACCTGTAGTGCAGGGGTGTCCCAAGTGCGGCCCGGGCGCCATTTACGACCCTTGGACTGATTTTGCATGGCCCTTGACTACCTTTTGAGATTGATACTTTCTGCGTTTAGCACCACGACACAAATGATTGAAGCAGATCGAGACTTTCTTTTATAAGGGCATCATTGCAAAATGGCAAAATGATTAGAAAATGTTCCATGGAACAAAAATTATTCATCTATCATATTTTTTTTGTGCTTCTTTTTAATTTCATGACGTAACACAAAAGCAGACGTAGACACAACCAAGCACAGCTAAAGGAACATTCTAAAAGAGTGACTCAAACTTTTCTTTCTCCTGAGAAAAACTGATTTTTACTTTAAAATTAGCCCTTTTAAAACATTTGAAAACTTAATTTCTTTAAAAAAAACCTTAAAAGCATTTTGTTTTGAATCTACAAGCTTTAAGAATTTATTTCTACAAGATTTTCTACTTTGTTTCATTAAAATGCTGCATGCGTAATTTATTGTTCAGCAGATAAACACAAAATTGCGACGTATTTTTTTATTTTAATGTCTGTCAGAGCTGAGATTGAGTGTCCATTACGAAGAGGAGCGCAGTTAAACCCACAGCAGGTGAAATTTTCATAGTACGTGTAGGCTATCAATCTGTGTCAAGCATGAAAATGAACTCCTCCTGAATATGTCTATCATTTTAAAAATATCAAAGTTACATTTTGTTATTGACAGATTTCTTTTTAACTTAAAATTCTAGCATGACTTCTGGTTCTGAAGTCCCGTCTATGTTCCTTGCGTCTCCAACTATTTCACCATTCCTCCAATGCTTTTTTCCCACCTCCTCGGCTCATTCCTCTTCACATTTTGTCTCCAGGACCACTCCTTCGCTCTGCCATCTGTTTCCCTTTGCCAAGCTGCTCGCGTTCAGCTGACCCAGGATCGCTCCCGCTGTGCACAGCGCCCGTTGACCCGGTGGCAGACGGAGCACGCTCCAGATCTATACCCTTTGTGACCCTGAGCGTCGCAGCACATTGGGAGGAATTGTTGCAGAAGTTTTTCGGACTCTGACTGCATTCTGATTAGGTTTCCATGACGGCCTCCCACGGGAGAGATGGGTGAATTAGCTTTAACATGTTGGAGTACACTTCAGAGACAGGCGTCCTCAAGTTAAACTGCCATCTCTCCGACCTGGAAATTTGAGTCAGACACCCTGAACTGACTCATTTCTGAAGCATTACGCCTGAGGAGAATGGCCAAACAGGAGAGAGGAATTGCATTCAGAGAGGTAAAAATGGTATTTAGTCAGCCACCAGCTGTGTAAGTTTTACAAGTTAAAAAGATAAGAGGTCTGTAATTTTCATCATAGGTTTATCCCAAATAAAAAAGAAATTTGAAAAAATACAACTGAAATTCATATGGTCTGATTTTTAATTAATTTATTTCAAAATGATGCTAGAAACTAAGTATATTGTCACCTACAAACAGATTTCTGGCTCTCTCAGACCTGTAACTTCTTCTTTAGGAGGCTCCTTTGTCCTTCACTCATTATCTGTATTAATGTCACCTATTTGAACTCGTTTTCATTATAAAAGACAATTGTCCACAACCTCAAACAGTCACACTCCAAACTCCATTATGGCCAAGAAACAAAATTGTAGACCTGGACAAGACTGGGAAGACTGAATCTGCAATCGGTAAGCAGCTTGGTGTGAAGAAGTCAACTGTGGGAGCAAATATTAGAAAATGGAAGACATACAAGACCACTGATAACCTCCCTCCATCTGGAGCTCCGTGCTAGATCTGACCCCGTGGGGTCAAAATGATCAGAAGAACGGTGAACAAAAATCCAAGAACCACAAGGGGGTCCCTGTGAATGACCTGCAGAGGGCTGGGACCAAAGTAACAAAGGCTACCATCAGTAAGGCAGAACGTTTACACGCAAATCTAAATCAAGCTTTTTTAGTAATCAGACTAAGGGCTTGCCCCATGTTGAGAACCGAGTCCCAGTTTACATGACATTCATAAAATTTTATTTATTAAATTAAGTATGTTCACTCTGCAACAATAGATGGCGACATTAGGGCTGTCACGATTCTCCAAATCCTCGATTCTATTTGATTTTCAATTATAGGGTTTCAATTGAATTTTCTTTTTTTCTTTTTTACACTACAGAACCCTGTGTTATTTTTTCGACTAGTTTATGATCACTGGTTTTATTCATTAAAGTGTGTACAGTAAATCTTATTTTAAAAGAAGAAATGTATGCAATTTGTATTATTCTTGTGTAGTGTATCACATTAGGCATTAATGGTCAAATTGAAATCATGTATTAACAATAAATGTGTAGCAGTCTTGTTTAAATAACAGAAATTATTAGCAACAGAGGGTGGCTGCCATCTAGTGACTCTTTATAGTTACTGCAGAACGACTGGAAACACGTTGCTCCAGATAGCTCATAGAACCGAGCACATTGCAGCTAAAAGTGATCCTCGTGTTTACAATGTGAATGTGGACTCAACTTGTTGAGAACTCAAAATTTTCTCACCGGTGATTTGAGAGTAGAAGGAGCAGTTTTAGGTCCGGTCCCACTGCTTCATCTATCCTAGCCGTGGTAGAGTTATAGCTTAGCTATTAGCTACTACTGTCAGTTAATGTTCTCTGGAGACGTGTGCTCTGATCCTGGAGGATGTGATAAAGACCGTTAAAATAATACCAGGTGGTATGAGAACTGGTGACAGTTTAACCTTGCTCTGCAAGATGGATTCTCGAGGGATCTGGAGTTTTCCAAACTCAAGAGAATCCATCTTGGACCTCTTCAATCAAAGCCATCTGACCTCTGACCGATATTTCACCAGACCAATCGTTTGTCAGCATTGTGCTTTGGGGTGGGAGTTCAGTTGTGATGGTAGTATAAACTACCCAGCTAAGAGAAACAAACATGGCTGCGACGGTTGACGCTCGCGTAAAAGCGTTTATTGAATCGGTTTTACAGGAACTGGAAATTATTTCCCCGTAAAAAAGTGAGAAAAGGGAAGCACTTTTTTAAAAGTGAAACAAATATGGCCGCGCTGGTTGACGCTCACATAGAAGCCAGTGCCAAAGATTAAAAATCGAAATGTGTAAGCTCGACACGGGGCCAGGCTAGACATAGATCTGGGTGATGCCAGGTTAGCGAGAGTTACTTGTTAGGGAAAATGTGTGGTTCCTTGTGATGAGATGTTTGTCTGCTAACTGTTGCTACGGAGTCCCGAGTGGGACGCACAGTATGTAAACATGGCAGGAGGTGATCGCAATCTTTTTTTGGATTTCGATGTAAAAGGTTGTAACGCAATTTTGATCAATTTCGATACAAAATCGAGATCGTGACACCCCTAGGTGACATGCGCCCCCACATGCTAGCCTTATAGCTGCACTCAGGCAGTAAACAGAGGCTGGTGGGAGCGAAGTAGATAGAGTAAAAGCAGGATACGCAGAATCACAATGCACAGCCTCTGTCAGTCCAAACATGCCCTGATCAGCCGCTTATGTTTATCTTAGCCGCTATATTCCTTCTATACTATAACTGTGTTGTCGATGAGCCCTTCCGCGTCCCCTCACTTCCCAAAGTGGAAGGGGGGTGGGGGACTGGTTGCAGAGAAGTCAGATATACAGTGGCATTATCTGGGTAGAATAGTCCTATTTGAGAAAGTCAGATTTGGTTTCATTCAAGCCGAACTAAGCTGTATACATGGATTTCAAAAGTCGGATATCAGTCGGAGTAGGGTAACAATTCGACATGTTAATGCACTGAGTATCTGGTTTTCTGGAGATTTTGTTGTCTGAAATGTGAATAACTTTCTGAAGAACAGCAAATAGTTTATAATTGGTTTTATAACCTATACCAGATTGATGGGCAGCACAGTTATTGCTCAGGGGTCGTACAGCTTTCCAGTCGAAGTTTTCCGTGACCAAAAATAACACATTCGTCCATCAACATGGAGTGTTATCAGCATGTAATGGCTTTGATGGAAGCGCATTGCGTTTATTTAAAAAAATTAATAAAAAATGAAAAGCTTTGTTTTATTATTTCGAATAACAGGATAGGTTTAAAAAAACAAAATCAAATATCACTGTTTTTCTGAAATTATATCTGTTTTGCATTCTCTGGCATGGCCTTGCGATAGACTGGTCACATCTGCAGGGTGTCTTTTGCACCAGCCACACTAAGACCTTGCAGGGATAATTGGCTAAGACGATGGATGTTTTATGCCTTTAGACATTATAAACTGGCTAAGTAACAGGAATTAAAATATGTCCCGTTTGTCTTTTGCAGGGTGGTACACCCTGCAAATTAGATATAATCATTATGCTTATTATTTGATCTACTTTGAATAGACAACTGAGGAATGTTCGCTTGTTCTGGTGTAAAACACCGTCGGTTTTTTTGAACCCCGCAGTTTATCACGTTCAATTAGAGAAACAAGACCATTACTTTTATTTTGAAAAAGAAAAAGCTCCAACAACAATCTTGTTAAATATGAACAACAGTTTACCCCCACTCCCATTTGCTGTAGACCTTGTAGACGTTGTTGCCATAGTTAAGCATAATAAGAAATGTCCAAAACTGACAAAAAATTTAAACATGAGTGAAAATCCTTCCAGCTAGACAACATAAAAAACACTCAAAAAAGAGAACTGTTTTCCCCCAAAAAAGAGAAAAAAGTCACGGATGAATCAAGGTTTTTAATAATATTAATAATCAAAATGGAATTAAAAGAGTTACTCCAACATGTCGCCAACTTTAGCTGCAAGAGTGTTATAAAGGCTCCATAAGATATTCAATAAAATTGACCAATTTTTACAGAAAAGAGACGAATCCTTATATTTTCAAGTTTTCTTCTTGGCGGCGATGTCAGAACATACAAAACAAGCTTGTTCCTGAAGACTCTGATTTACCTTCAATGTGTTTAGCCCTTCCTGTTAGAGACATCCGATTCTTCAGCTTCAACAAGGATTTCACCATCTAGTCATATTTGGCATCAATCCAGCAGGTGTGAAGGTGGAAACCAGGCGCCAGACACAGTAAAGCGGTTTGGAGACTTTAATCAGAATTAAGAGACGGCATGTGAGGCAGGTGGACAGAACCACCAATTGTGTTTTCTGGTCAGAGGAAGTCGATGCAAACAGCCTCTGTGTTCAGAAATTAGCACGTCAAAGAAAGCTGCTGCAGAGACGCAGGAAAAGCTAATAGAGGAGGTTAATTAGGCTGCTTCTAAAGACTACAAACATACACTCACAGATGTTTATCAAGCTATTAAACCTTTGTGTAATTTTCATTCCAGTAGTTTGCATCAGCTTGTCTCTTATTCCTGAGTCCAAACGGTCGGACTTCCACCGCAGGTTCTGGAGGGTAATGAAAGGCAATAATCCTGAAGGAACCATCTCTAATCACGGCATCGCTTGAACTCGTGTTCTGACCCACATTCGTCTCGCATGATTTAAATGATGTCATCGCCGCTGTACAATTAAAGAGAACAAGAGAGATTTTAATCCACTTAGAGAGCTAATCCTCTTTTTGTCCGGGCCGCCTTCGGGCAGATCATAGGGCTCATTATGAGGACGGCGGCATTCCGATGAAGTGCCGTCCGGAGGTGAGCGTGGGTAGCTCCGGGCTGAACCAGTTCTGTCCCCTAATAACACATCTGAACAACCGAGGTCACTGAGCCTGGCGACTAGAGGAGCCAGAGTTATCATCATTTTATCGGTTAGAAAAGAAAAGCTTTTGTTCGAAGATCAGAAGTCCCATCTGAGCCAAACAGCACCAGAGCTATTAGGTTGCAGTTTTCAGATAAGAAATCAAAGAAAATTATCTGATTGCAAGGAGTAGAGCAAGTGGCTTTTTTTCTTTTTTTTTTGGCAAGCAAATAAGCCAAACTGTTGTATGCATGTTGTCTGTAGCATGGGGAAAAAAAGTAGCGGCTGATAAACCTTGCTTAAATATTATTTTATCAATCAAATGAGTTAGTACAGTGCAAAAGTACATTAATGTGAAAAGATATTCAATAATTTTAGATTTTAGGAAGTAACCAATGAATGCAGAGAGCTATTAATATTTTTACGGTTGGTTTATGGGTTGTTTTATCAATACGGCCCTGTAGTGACATTCCTGATCTTGATGTGACCCAAAATGAAACTAAGTTTGAGATGCCTGCTATAAACCCTCTGCAACAACAAGCGTTTGTGATTGGTTGTAATAAATGTTTGAAGTTGGACATTTTCAAGTCCTGCCAAGGAATCTTGGAAGGATTTAAGCAGTGACTTTGACTAGGCCACTCTGAAACCTCCATTGTAAATTACTGAGCTTAACTGTTTGGGATTCAAAATGTATTCTGTAGGTGTGAAAGCAACCCTCACCATCACACCCTCACCGCCATGTTTGACTGTAGCCATGATGTTCTGCTTCCAAACGGCTGTAATAATTTAAACTTTCAACATTCCTTCCTGTGTTTTATTGGAGACTAATGGTGAATTCCGACCAAGGGCTTTGTCAGCGTCAGGCAAAGCTCACAAAGCATGTAGTTTGACGCTCTGCCACTCCTGAGCAAAAAAGAGCGAATTGGCGGGCTTCTTATGTTGCCAGACATTCTGAACTATGGCGGATAGTATTGAGAAAGTGCCTTGGCTTTATTTGCTAAATAAAGCTAGACACATTGACTTCGGCTACATCAGCGCCGTTTGTGGATACACCCTATTCTACGGATGCGTTCTCGAGGAGTTTAATCATATGCTCCAGGAGCTACGTATGGATGAGGTTCGCTTTCAGCGGTACTTCGGTCTTTCCCGCGCCCAATCGGAGCTCAAATCGCCTACCAGGACACCAACTACAGGCGCTCTATTCCTCCCCAAGAGCGCCTGTGCATGTCTTTGGTGTTATTTATGATTATTTAAATCTGCGTTTTCTAGACTTAAATGTAGGTTTTTCCAGCTCCCGCTACATTCAAAATACGTGTAGTGACATCACTACAATTATAAGCTCTGATTGGTTAACGCGCCGCTTCAGGGCCGTCAGCGCCATCAAAAGTTCAACTAGCTGAACTTCTGCGTTGCTGACTTTATGAGCTTTGAAGCTTGAAAAGCTTGAAAAGTTGACGGAGCCAAAGCTCACAAAGCGCCGCACAGACCGTGACGCTCCTCCAACGGCCTCCGCCATAGACTTAACATGTAATGTTGACGTTTGTGGAGGCTGACAAAGCCTGCGGTCTGAATGCAGTATAATGAAGGTTTAGACTTGTTTGGCTTTAGATCAGAAGGTGGAAGACGGTCAGCCAAAACAAGCTGCTAATCAGCCCATCTATGAGCCGGTGATCATAACCAATCAGTGGATCTCATTACCAGCGCGTACGAACCCCAAAAGAAAAATCTTAGTGTAACATGCAGCTGTTTAAGTAAAAATCCTCCCGGCTTCTCAAAGGTGCACATGTATTCTGCTCACGGTAGGAAATACGTTTACTTTTTAATGTAATGTACTACTACACATGCACATTCTGTACATATTTCTATATATCTATAATTATTAAAACATTTTCAAAGTATCCTTCTCTGCAAGTTCTGGGTATGCCAATGTTTTTATTTTTAATGACTGTACAGTACTCTATCTGTAATGCACACAATAACTTCACTTTTAATTTTTTTTATATACCTTTCTACTTCTAAATTCGAATAGTTGTATTTCAAGACACTTTTCTGCTGTTACAACTGAATTTCCTTTGTAGGACAATAAAGGACTGTTCTATTGTTCTACATATTTGCATTAAAGAGTAAAAATCCACAGAAGCCCGTAATGAAATAAGCACTTTAAGAGTAAGATTTCCATACATCTCTGCATGTCTTCTGCACACACCGAGGCCACGGGGACAGAGATGTATATTTACCTTAAATTAACTATATCTCCATCTACAGATAAAAGATTCTTTTAATAAAAACACGCTCCCTCAGCTGAGTCTTCCTCCAGAGACAGAAATAAATGTTTGTCTCTGTGAGGAAGACCGTACTGGGATCAGATTAAAACAAATGGGGGAATTTCAGAACATGCCTAAAGTAAAAACTTAAAGTTAAAAAAAATAAAATAAATCCATGCTAAGCTCCTTATGTAGAAAAACAAAGTTAATGGTAGAAATCTAATTGAAAACCTTCATTTGTAGCAATTATGATCATTTTTTTCCAAGGAAAATCGTCCCTGCATCGTCCGTTTATCATTCCGCCTGAATTGCTGCACATTTATGCACGTTATGTTTAATTTCTCCACAACTTCAGCCATGTTGACGGTAAATGGAAAAAAAATTTGTCCAACTAGTGAGTTCTGGAGGTGATTTTTTTCTGGATTAGTTTGAAGCATAATTAGACAGTAATCTGTTTCTATTCCCTTCATTGCTGTTTACTAATGCAGCTCTTCCAAATTTCAGTTTTTAATATTTTCCAAAAGGTAGACAATTTTTTTTTGTTCTGTAAATATACCAAATTAAACATATTAGCTGGAAACAAAATCTATTTTCCAAACGCTTTCACGGCTGTGAAGCTCAAACAGAAAATGAAAATTTATGATTTTTTTTTTTTCACCAATAATTTGGAGTTGCTGTAAAGAAAAAATTGAAACATACTGCACGTATACGTAGGGCAAAGGTCACGTTAGACATTTTTGTTTTCCAACATTTTGCTGACTGGGTCGAAAAAAATATGTAATCTTACTTTAAACGTTAATTTTTTTAATTAAAAACATTCGATAGTAATTACTTTGTTATTCATTTTTAATTAATACTCAATTCAAACAAGCTTAACAGAGAACTAAATATAAACTATATATATCCAACCAATTCACCTGCTGTTGCCTCATCTTCCTCCTGCTCAGCATGGAACTGAAATTATTGCCATCGAATAGTAGGATTGCTGCAGAGGTTATTATCATGAGGTTTTGGACTCTTCCCTCACATAGATGACTTATGGGGGTTTAGATATTGTTTGAGGCTAAATCCAGTCTGATGTCGCACTAGAGAAAGAAATTAGGCGGCAGTTCAGTCAAAGATTTTAAATCAGGGAACATAAAAAAACTGTTTCTTTAATCGCTAAACGTGACATTTAAACAATTCAGAATATATTCAAGCAATACAATTAAAAATAAGAAATTTATCCTAGACCAATCTTTAAAAAAAATGGTATAAAGGGGATTCTTTATACCATGTGTTGAAGTGGCAGACAGAATAAAGGTGACTGGCCCAGTGCTCCCCCCAGTGTTAACCTCATTAGTTCCTCTTCTGCTCCCTGATGGAGGACATGTTTGTGGGTTAAGGCCGCTGTGTTTTAGCTCTGGCATCGAAGCGTCCTCATTCGATCAGTGACACGCGTCTTAATTTGTTTGTTTGTTTGTCCACAGAGGCGGTGACTAATGAAGCGGCTGGCACCAGGATGAGCCGAGGGTCTGGAAACATCAGCTGCTGAGATACCGAGGAGATGGATAATTGATCCTCATCATCATCAGAGTGAACTGCTCTCATTTAGCTGTCACGTTAATCTGAGGAATGTAGAAGCTGACGCTCCAGACTGTAAACTCGGAGGCTTTTATCTGATGTGGTACAACATCTTCTACTCCACCCTTTATTTGGATCTGACAGCAGTCTTTGTGATTCTCCATTTAGCTGACAGGACCCATAACAGAGCTGTGTTTGAAATGTTTACTGATTCACAAACACTGTTGTGTTTTACCACACAATCAATGAAGGGTTTCGGTTTCTGCATTTTGAACACACGTTAAGTGTTGCACTGCGGTATTCCCAGGTGCCAGCTGCATAATTCACCATCAGCAGGAACGCAGGTCCAAACCCCAAGTTACAAGACTTTTTGCTTTTATCACTTAAAAACTGTTAAGAATAATTTTCCCTCAGTAAAACCATAGGTACTTTTTTTCTTTGTATTGTGACCGCTCACACAAACAGACAGTAATAAATAAAAATAAACAATACCCATTAAGATAGAAAATCTGTTTTTGTAAGACATTTTGCATTCATCGTACATTAATCTTGTTTGCATATTGATCAACAAATTGTTACTATTAGCACCAACATGCTAAAGTTAGCAATATCATGGGAAGAAAAGTTAGCATAAAATCATAGACGGCACCAAATAGGCGGTTAACATGCAACTCAGACACTGGAAATTGCATACAGTACTAATGTTAGCATCGTCTCAGCATCTTGAGCAGCTCAGGTCTTAGGCCAAAACAATCTTTTTGCACTGATAAAGGCCTACAGTTTGAGACTTTGTGCACCAAGCAATGCAATGTTCAGTGCAATGACAAACCACAGACTGCAGCTCCAATTAAATGCCCTAAAAAATTATGTGCTTTAGCATTTTCAGAATAAGTAAAAAAATGTGACAACGCGTTAGCATGCCAGTAAAGCGGAAATTTGTATTTTCTTACTAAGCACGCTAAAGTTGCCATGTAACTAAGTACTTTCCTAGCTCATTCGCACTCAAATGCTCGCACCAGTATTAGCATGCAAATGCTAAAGGTGCTCATATTGACTTCAGGAAAAATTCCCTCCTGCTCCCTCCACCAAAACAACATATGAACATTTTCCTCTTTGGGACTCTTAAACAAAACATTACAACAACATTGTCTCACTCCCAGTCCGCTCGCATTAAATAAACTTCCTCCCAGAGCCGTGAAATTCAATTTGTTTGTTTTCACCTGAAACAACTTTATGCGGATCACCCACAGATACCTGCCCTATTGCAGGACTGTCAGCTGTAAGTTAGATTAGAAGTTTCTCCACACAGAACAGTGTTGGAGTGGCAAAAGGAGCATGTTTTATTGCTGCACATTTTTCTGGTGCAAGTACATATTATATCCAACATTGTTCTTTATGCTACGGTGTGGATTTTAATCATTTTTTCCAACTAACAGCCTAATGTTGGTGACTTTTGAAAAAGGCAAACAAACTGATAGCTTTGAACTTGAATTTATTTAATAAAGATGTGATTTTCACCATGTTTATACACTGCAGTGTATATTGTAATGAAACAAGAAACGGACAGACACTTAGAGGCTATATAAATATTTAATAACCGTCTCCAGCAGTCCTCAAACCGCATTCAAGTTTATGATTTTTGTCCCCAGCACTTTTAAAAACCAACTGACGCCCTTGGCTGAAAGTAATAGTAACATTAGCATGTGGATGCTAAATTTAGCCTTAGCATTACAGGTAATATTCGCATAACATCAACAGCACCAGAAAGTTGGTTGGCCTGCGACCCACCATGGGCATCACTTCGCTTTTTAAAATTCCTGGGGACTATAACCATAAACTTAAGTGCGGTTTAAAGATTGCTGTGGACAATTTTTATTAACTATTCATGGCCTATAATTACTCCGTTCACGTTTCATTACAATAAACGCTGAAGTGTATAAACAGGTGTGGAAAATCGAATCTTTATTCATTTCATAGCAGTTGAAAGCCAGAGGATTACTAAGGAACAGAGAGTTAAGTTAAAAAAGGGACTGTGGTGTAAAAATTCTCCACAATACTTTAACTGTACTTTTAACAAAGTTGAAGAAAACATTGTACAAGGGCAAATTGAGTGATACGCTGCAAATGTTAGCTTCGATTCTAACATTAGCATCAGCATGGATGCTAAACTGGTGGACACCAATGTTTCCATGCTAATGTCTAAATGTGCAGTACAACCTCTTAAATGACTGATCCAAAACGTGAGTGAATATACGACTGAAAAAATAATAATAGTGATCACCTCACAATCACAAAACACTGCAGGAACAGCAGATCTTTAAACAAAGTATATAATAATAAAAAAAGAAGAAAATCTGCTCCATACTTTGAGAATTTAAAAAGTTTATACCGAACAGCTTACTACTTAGGGACAGAGAAGACTTCCTATTGTTTTTATATATGAAGATTAGTTTTATCTGCCAATAAATGAAATCCAGTGAGGGAGAGATGCAGACGGATGGATGTAACCATGGCAACAGATGTTGGGTCATAAAGTCAGCGAGAGCCCGATGAACACTCACTCACCTGTTTAGTGTGTGTATGTGTATATATTCTGTATTTCTATGCATAGGAAGAGAGGGGGGCATGTTGCAGAAAACAGTGCAGAGAAAAGTGTGTAATGACCTTGATGGTGATGCCAGGGAGCACTTGAGTCAACAAACTGGCAATCAGCCACTTAACAAGGCAGCCAACGCATGCACACACTAAAACACACCTGACTCCACGCCCACACACCGCCTACAGGTGTGACTTTGGTGGTCTCTGACTGAACTGTGAACCTTGTGAGTTGTGATTCAGCTGCCAGTTTAGTCACATAAAGGCAAGGGAAATGTATTTGTATAGCACACTTTCAACAAGGCAATTCAATGTGCTTTACATAATTTGAGGAGAGCAATAAAAGCATAAAATTCAACATTAGAGACACAAAACAGATGAAATATTTAATAACATAGGAAAATCCAGCTATTATTAATCACCTACCATTCCAAAATCAAAAAGTCACACCAGTGGTCCAGTCAGGAGGGAGCATTTAAGGCACAAAACATGAGGAACATCAATCGATAGGCAAACATGGGGACCGTAAGTCAAGGCCCTCTACAGCTGATTCATGGGTTGCCTACTGTAAAAAAAAAAATATGACTGAGACACTAGAGTGCTAAAATTTATCTTCTGATCCCGTTTGACATGTGCCATGGATTTAAATTATGATGTCCGTGAATTTTAAGGTGCATTCACACCAGCCCCTTTTAGTCAATCTGAATCAACTTCTAGTCCGTTTGACCAGAAAGTCCAGTTCATTTGGGAAGGTGTGAATGGGTAATCGACTCTGATCGGGACCAAGCCAATGAGCTCTAGTCTGCCTAACAACGTCATTCTCAGTTTGATTGAAACAAACTCTGCTCTGGTTCATTGCATGTGTGAATGGTAAACAGACCAGGGCCAAAAGCAAAAGTACCAAAAGCAGGAAGCAATCTATCGTGCAGGGCATCCTGGGTAAACACAATGTAAAGAAACCACACATGCTGGAGAGATAGATGCTGGATCTCGTACATACCTGTCTCAAAGTCTGTCTAAGGAGGCCATCTGTGCAGGAAGTTGTATGCTGGTGGTTCTACTCATTGCAAACTGCATCATTTGGAGCAGTGTCTCGTGTAAAAATCATCATTCTCCATAGGCCTTTGCCTCATTCTATGCTCATCCTGAGTTGATCCAGTAGTATTTTTCTGGCACATTTGCCAAATACAACAGATCAATCCAATCCTAAAACCGCTACAGTCTACTGCTACTTCATGTTTGTTTACATTTCACTGTACTGGAAGTTCCCCCGCGGCAGAAGGAAGTACAGCTCTACAACAGCGCCACCACAGGCAGAGAGGTGAAATTGTTGCTAAAAGCTCTGGACCGTTTCTGAAAAGAATCAGTGTGAATACAAACCGCACCGACTAATAATCGCAACAATGTCGCAATTTTGGTCCCCAATAGAACTGAGTCCACTGGACTACTAGGTGTGAACACAGCCGTAAAGACACATTTTGATTCAGATAAAGAGCTAATTTTCAACCACAGGGAAAGACTTCTTTAAATTTTGTGTGAAAAGACATAGTAGATTACAACTGAAGAAGAAGAAAGGCGGCTGTGAGTTAAGATAGCTTTGCATTCTGTTTCAGAGACTGAAGGTGATGTATCTTCATGTGGTAGTTGAATGCAAATCTTGTGTAAAATATTGATACTTGCAAGTAATAAGGACAGTTTTCTGCCTCCCTCGGGGGACTAGAGTTAAAAATGCTCTTACTACAAGCAATAAAAAAAACAGTGTTTCCATTTAAACCAGTGAAAATCCTCTCTTTAGTTTCTGAAGGGCTGTTGACATGTTTGAAGGCATGTTCTGCTTCTATCTGATGGTTTAACGCTTACTCCACCTCCCTGCTGAGCAGATGCTACTGAACGGTTTCGAGACTTTGGTTTTAAAACCCCATGAAGCCTCATTATTGCAGAGAGAGAAGGATCCACCCAGACCACTGATCAATATTGCAATCGATTCATTTTTCCTCAAGTGGACTGCTGTCTGTATTATTCACAGAGTACCTTCTGGAAATCTATCCAAACTGCTTCTTGTCTCATCCCTCTGCCTTGTTCTGCAAAATCGGTTCCCTTTATTCATTTAGTTCCTAGGCTTTGGTGCTGACAGGAGGGCACGGTGACGAACCCGACGCCAAGACATGGATGATCATCTCTGTGTGTGGCTGTTACATAAAGACCTGAAGTGACTCTAAAATTGCTGCTTCGCCTTCATCCTCCGTCTTTTTCACATCTTTAAAAGCAGTAATTATATCGATTTAATCACAGCTCTGGATGTCCTGATAAGTCTGACTCTGTTAAACAGGCGGGAATTGAATCCTTTTTCTGTGGTCTTGAGGAAAAATCAAGCAGAAAACCTCCAACCATTTTCCGTAAAGGATGATTAATTTAGCTCTTACGTAAAAGGTCTTCATGAGGTTTTCATTACCAATGAAATTACCAATTAATTTAACATGTATAGTATGCTTTTGACCCAGAACAAAAACCACAATCCAGAAAAGAATCTATGTTTTTTTTGGACATTCAACAGAATGTGCAAGCTAGAAAGCAACAGTGTCTTCAGATCAGCTTTCTGGTCAGACTTTAAAGAAGATACATATATAAGTGACTGCAGACTAAACTGAAAATGAAGGATTACCTGCCAGAGGTGGAAACCACAGACTCTGACCCTGATTATAATAAGTGCTTATGGATGTCACTGAGGGTTGGGGTGTGTTTGTTGACGGGATTGTTGCACTCGCAGGATCGCAGGTCCAGGTCAGCAATGGTGCAGGCAGAAAAACAACAATATTTAAAAAAGACCTCTTGTGGTCAAACTGCATAACTGCAGTCCATGAAGAAAACACGATAGTTAGCTCCTAGCCACTCAACCCCTCCCCTCTGTGAGTTTCATGGAGAGTTGCCATTACCTGATGATGACGAGCAAAGACAAGTTATACACAATAAGTGGATAAGTAGATACATACATTTCACTGCAATTTTGAGTTGATAGTAAATGAAAAAAATAAATCGAGATATTTTTAGAGCAGACTAATTTACTGCTAGTATTGTTAGCTCAACGTTAGCCTCGTGTCCGGTCAGTGTCAGATTAGTAATGGCAGTAGTTTGTGTTGAAAACTTGGCAATATTGCGGGCTCCAATATGAAAAGTATGTACAGTACATGCTACGGATATTGTAAACAACGACTATGTCCCGGAAAAGCCTTTTTAAAATTATTAAAACCTGTGACCACCTAGCCGGCTGAGATTAAAATCTGTTTCAATGTGTTGGGGGTAATTTTCTATAAAACTCGCCCGATTGTTCTCTTGGACCGCATTGTGAACAGAAGATAATCGCCACAGTAGGATAAACCTGGTTATACTGTGTCTGGGTAGAGCGTAGGAATTTATTACAACACAAGTTTAGATCTATTGTGAGTTGGCATAATTGATTTATTTGTAATTGTTAAACCAGTGTTTGCTCATTGTTCGTTAGCTTTAAAGCAGGCTAGTTTTGAGTTGTGTATGCTTGTTCTGTGTTCACTAGTTGTCCTTTGTATTTTCCTTTTATTCTGTTGACATCTAGTGATCGGTGTGCACTGTGCCCGGCTGTCCAGCCTTGGCCAAGTCCCATGGTTAAATTGTCTTCCAAAAGCTAATATCATTAGTCCTTTGTTTCCACATCATCCTCCCTGCTGACTGTGGCTAGCCTTTCACGACACCCCCTTCCACACACTCTCGCTTACACAATCGCAAACTTGCAAACACACACACACAGAAATGATAACAGAATCCTTGCAGTAAGGCTCTGGTGGCTTCGTTCCTTCTAATTATGTTAGCGTTCTTTGTTTCGATTTGGTTACATTTATTATCCATTTTCTATGACTGTTAGTCTGTAGATCAATACAGACTGGTAGTCCGTAGATTGCATGCTTAAAATAGATGGGAATTGTTGATGAAATTAGTTCGCTTAAAGGTTAATATGTTTTGTTAATAAACCCTGTAAAATTTAAGAAGTTTTCTGTTTGTTTAGTGTGTGCCTGTAATTACTTGTTACAGCTTTACAGCTCACATCCTTCCAAAAAGAAACTGAAATGTCTGGATTTTTAAAAATAAATTGTCCCAATATTGTTATAATATAAGAGTGGAACCCCAGCTTGGATTCAATTAATCAATTAAATGATTAAATCTCATCAATAGTTATGCGCTATTGATCATAACTATTGACTTCGATGTAAACAAACAATAAATAGTTCATTATCTTTGGGTCTCCCCTAACAAACATAACCTTCCCTCCAACATCAATGGGATATTAGACTGCTGTGTCAGTATTCACTTTAATATTCCTACATATTGCAACTTTAAAGTTAAAAAATACAAGTCCTGCTAGAAAATGAAATCAGTATCTCAGTTCTCTAAAAGGTCCCGGTAGACGGCTGTGGACATTAGAAACCCAGTCGACCAGAACTACTCCTTTGTCCAGGTAAGACTCTTCTTACACAGTCTTTAGGACAGGCTCGACCTGAGGAATAACCCTTGTGCAGGAGTTATCACTGTGTGGTGTGTGGTTGAGGGTCCAACTCCAGCTATAGTCAGGACCTTATGAAACTCTTCCAAACTATTTTCTTTTCCGAGCCTCTTTAAGCTGCAGTCATCAATGCTACTTGTTCACTTTTTTCCGTCACTTGTTTTTCTTACACTCAACCTTTGATTAATGTACTTAGAAAGCCCACAGCATTCCTAACTACCAGCTTCCTTAGTAGTGACTTACTGTCAGGAAAGTCATAAGATTCCAGTCATTAAATACATTTTTATCGGTTTTATTTAATATTTGATTCCTAACAGAAATAACCACTTATTCTGTAATGAATCGGTTTCACTTTTTGAAATGCAGTACAAAATAATTTTTAATAATGTTGGAACTTAATTTGTCATATTTGGTTTGTTACAAACCAGTTTATCTCAGTGTGATCTTGTATTGCTTCCACTGCTTTCTGTTGTTTTAAAGATGGTTTGTATGGATGAAAGGATGCACATTGGTGATGAAATATAAAAGGTTCTCTTTAAATGTTAAAAGTCACACCTTCTTTGCATTCCATTCATTAAACTCAGTATTTTTTGAGAGAAAATGTATCCTTTCATTAACTGATTAAAAGATAACATGGGAGAAATGTCTCATTATGGAGGCGATAATTAATTTCCTGACAGATCAGGCTGATTTCAGAGCATTCACATTGCTGCTCTTTGTTCAGCTGCACAAAACCGGAGCGAATAAAGATGTTATCGACGTTTCTTTTCTTCCAAAGTCTTTAAACAATCTCTTTCCACGACCTCGCCACCGAGAGGTAATTTAGAGGCTGCTCAGCGGTTCGGAGGACAGGATGGATGAGCGCCGGGTCTCATCGGGACGGCTTTTAAAAGCAGTTAGGGAAGCCGCCAGGAGCGAGGGATTTATTTCCAGCGGTGACCAAACTCATCCAGGACCTCTGAGCAAGAGTTTAACGGGGATTATTCCCAAAGAGCCGCAGGGCGACGGTCGCAGATGAGACTGCAACTCTCAGATCCTGCGGAGATACTGAGGTGAATTGATTTCACAGTGCTGAGGAAGAAAACGTCAAGTTGGGGGTTAACAAGCTCAACGCCGCAGTTCAGCTGAAGCGGAGGGCCGCACTGAGTGGATGGAGGTGCTGCAGGAGCAGCTTTTTCCTCCCAGGCTGAGGGATTCCAGGGCGGGAGGGGGTCACTTCAAAGTGAAATTCCACACGAACATTTTAGAAAAATTCATCAGAGGCATCTTTGTTGGAGAAGCAAAACGTTTAGAGGTTCAGATGAAGAGGCGCTGATTCTCTACCGCACTGCTCATCAGGAGTCCAGGAATGGAACCGGTAAAATAAAATATGAGGTAACTGGCACCAGGACAGAAGGCTGGTGATGGCAATGCAACCAAGCCAACGGAAAAATAATGTGTTTACACATTTACAAAGGGATTAAACACTGAAACTGCTTCCGAGTCTTTTTACTGTATATCATCAAAGCAGCAGCAGATGTAGATCTACTATCTATTAAATCTGCCAGTTTTACTCAGAGAGATAATTTAAAAATATTAAAGTCTCTTTTATCCAAACATCAGATCAGAATAAAGTGGAAAGGCTCTTAATTTGGAATGCTTTATTTAGTTTGACCATTCAGTTCTGGGGAGCTAAACACCTGAACCATGTAAAAACCAAAGAGTCAGAAAACGCTGAGTCACTGGTTGCTATGGTGATTGCCACCATTTCCAGGCAGCTCATACCACATGCTATCAATCTTCAGTTGACGAATATCCTACACGGCTTCAAAACCTAAAATCTGAAAATAATGATAATGCATCAAACTTACATAGCGCTTTTCTGGACACTCAAAGACGCTTTACAAATTCCATTATTCATTCACTCTCACATTCACGATTACACATTACGATTGTAGCCACAGCTGCCCTGGGGCAGAATGACACATAGACTGAGACAGATGGATCTGGGGCTCGAACTGGCAACCCTCCGGTTGCAAAGTAACCTCTAAACCCGTGAACAGTGGAGAAGCATCCCCACAGCATGATGCTGCCACCACTGACAGCACAACTTAAAAGGCAATAATTTTACCAGTTTTTTTGTTTTTCATCAAATTGATAATGGTCCATAAGTGTTAAAAATATATTATTATTCACAGTAATTAAAATGAGGAAAACATAAAAGTGTCATGTGCCGCCTGTATATTTTTTGGTGATGGAGCAGCAGAAACATCATGGCGTCTCCTATTCCATTTCTGCGATGCAGCACAGAATTTACAAAATACAACAAACAACCTAAGATTAGTAATTATTTCTTTTTCCAGAGATTTTAAAGTAATTTCTGAAATGGGTGACTTGTGAATGCGGATCCGAAGTTTATTTATTCTTTCGGACCACATAGAAACACTTTAAATATGTTCAAATCAAAAGTCTCCTTTCAGTAAACAGAGCACTGTTGGTATTTGAGAAGAGTCCTCTTTTATGGGAATCAAAATACGGTCGCCCGATATTATACTTTAAGTTCCAACACACATTTCCTTTAGCTTCCATGGGAAAAGATGACCTTGATATGACAACGAATCATATTTTTGTATTGGTTTTATTTTTGGTTTAACAGAAATAAGACATACGATCAATGGAAGACAAATAGATTTAAAAGAAAGTAGCCTTTTGAAGGAATAAATAAAATAAAAAAACAGGCCTTGGAACATATAATAAATTGAAAAAGTTAAATATTTCTAAATCTAGGTGGGGAATTGTTTCTTTTACGTTCCTCAGAAGAGCCGACGGATAAATTCAACATGTTTTAGGATCTCAGTTGGATTTTAATGCAGCTTTTTTAAAAGCATTTCGATGTTTAACAATGTAAAAAAAAAAGAAACTTTTCAAAGTTTCTTTGTTCTGGGGGAAAAAAAAGCAATCCTTCATTGTTTTATGGAATATTTATGGCGAAAGCGGCTCCGGATCACCTCGGATGACGGCTTCGGCGAGGCAGCAGCAGGCCGACAGCTGAGTGGCCCGCAGCTCCGTGATCATCCGTTTTTTTATGTGATGGCGCTTCGCTTTGGTCCATCTGCTGCTGCGCTTCACCCTGGAGCCACGGCTGGAGAGAACGAGCAAGGGCCAGGGCGGGGGGAAGATGCAAGGAATAGATAAAAAAGATGCACAAGTCAGGAAGGAGAGGATGTGTGTGTGTGGTATGCGTGCTGCACCTCGGGCGGTGCTGTCTGCGCATCTCTGTGGATCCCAGATGGAGTCAGAACTCCACAGAACACATTAGTCCACTTGGCAACTTCCCACACACAAGTTCAGAAGCGCTTGCGTATTCAGAGGAATTCTCCTGACGGCCCGGATCACCTGAGCCTCCCGCTCGCTCTGCTGCCACCTCTGCTACATTTTGGAGGAGCCCGCAACTGAGGCGGAACTGGAGTTTCTCCAAGTTCGGCTTCAGAGACGGAAAGAAAGTGGAGCAGAAAAAGTCTGAAAGAGACCCAGAAGGTCTTCTGTTCCCCAGCATCTGCTTCACTCCTCTTCACAACCCTGCTTTCAGCGAGCTTCCCTCAACGGTCCAAACCAACACATCTCACAGAGGAGTTCATGGTCCAATCAGTGGCTGCAAAACAAGCCCAGATCATCAGCCTGCCACCACCATGCTTGGCAGTTTATGCACGGTTTTTGAGCTGAAATGTTTTCATTCTTGTGCTCTGGCCATGATGTATTTTTACCTGTCAATATTTTAAAATTACAACATTCAAATGTATTTCTGTTTAATTATTTTTAAATATTAAATCCCAACAAGCTGAACAGTGAACTACATATTAACAATGAAATTAAATGACTGTGGTTCAACTACAACAGTTCAGCTGCTGTGGCCTGAACACAGTCTCACCTTCTTCCTGCTTCGCAAAGACCCAAAATGCTCACTTTTTTTGCGTGTAATCAAATATAAGGATTCCTGCAGAAGTCATTGTGTGGTTTTAGGTTTTTTAAACAAGGGTTTAGTTTTTGCTGTGAAGACTGAATGTGCGCTCCACTGCTGCACTGCAGACTGGAATCAAGAGCCACTTTAGCCAAAGTTTAGAAATCAGGAAACATTTCTCCAACTGAAGTGATCAGAAATCGAAAAGAGTCTGAACGAGACATTTTCTGACCTGTGAGGGGGGTCTCCCAGAATGCATCAGTGGTTGGCTCAACGTCGGGGCTATCCAGAAGTGGTTGAAATATTTCTCAATTTTAACATACTATTTGAGGCTTACAGAATCTGAGTAAGCACAAAAAATCTCTATGGTACTAAAGGCGTTCCACAGGGATCCATCCTTATACCCCTGTTTTTCAGGGATGAAATGCCTCTAAATTAGGGATGTCCAATATTATCAACCTAATATTATTATTTCCTGATATTGGAATTCAAATGTAACATTCTAAAGTAATTTTATCGATTTTGATTTTTTTTAATGGCGATTTTTATACCTTACAATCATACCATACCTATTACACATTAAACCCTTCAGCTATTTTTCCTCTCACTCAAAATGTCAGAACAGGACAAATTTTGTTTGCTTGACTAAACTAGCAACATATTGTGTGGTTCTGCATTTCTAGGCCAACCTTGAATGTTTCGATGGACATCTGTCGACAAAAACTAAGATTTAGACAATATCAATATATCAGATTTTTAGTAAAATAAAGCAGGTATTGAACATTCCTTGTTTAAATTTCATTGTATTAAAAAACTATTTATTAAGGGGGAGGCACTATTTCTCTTACTTTTCAAATCTCTCAGTACAGAAGCCTCAGTCCGGTACACACACGGTAACAGAGTTTCCACATGGTAGCACAACTGCATTGCACTTTAGCCAGCAACAGATGCACTTCTGTAAACAAACAGCGCCACCTTCTGTTAGCAGACTTTTATGGCCAGTGAATCCTTTATTTGAGAGCAGGACCTGGAATATCTACTTCCATCGTGAAAGCCTCCCATTCGTCCGGGAACACGTCGGCTTCCCGGTGTTATAGAACATAAGGTTGTCATGGTAACTGGTTACCCACTTCCAGTAGCGTTGGTGGTCAGCTTGTGCTATTAAGATTCAGTGTGTTCAGTACTTTTGGGTCTATTTCTTTAATATGGTAAATTATTGTGTTTGTGGAGGCTGTATAATACACACCCTGTCTGGAAATCAAGTCACAGGTTACTGAATCCCCCACCAAAAAGACGGCACCACATTGCTGCTGACAAGACTTCACTTGTGCTGCGGCTATGAAAAGACAAGTTTAATAAGTCTAACATTAATTACCAACTTTGTTGAAAGAATGTTATCAAAGATTAGATTAGAAGCAACATGATATGTGGACCGGGAAAGGAACAGTAAAGCTAGCTCGTAGCACCCAGGCTAACATTAGCTTCTCTTAGCAATGGTGTTTTGGCCTTCAGTTAACAGGGATAAAACTCTGAGATTAAAAATGTATTTTTCATGAATGTCCTGGGCCTGTTATGATGTGAGGTTTTTGTGTTTTAGTTATTTTCTTTATTCAGTTTAAGTTTAATTTTAATTCATTTATTGATGTTTCCTTCCATTATTGTACGATTCTAATGTCATTGATTTTGGCCCTTCTTTCCTTCCATATATTTCCAATTATTGTGTTTAGATATTTTTAGTTTTGTTTCTCATTGTGTTTACTCATATCTTTAGTTTTCCTCAGTTCTCTTTTAATTATATTCTCCAATTAGATGGTTTTCTTTATAATTAATTTCCTTTCGTTACAATTTCTCCCCTCTGTTCCTAGTGTATTTACTTGGAGTTTCTCTTAGGCCGGGCGTACACTGTGTGATTTTGGACCGTTTTTGAGCCGATTTGTCACTCGTGCGACTTTTGTCTGGATCGTGCAGACTATTTGCTTAATCGTGCGTGTTGCATCGTGTAGTGTACATTGGGTAACGACAGGCAATTTACACCTCACGACCAGCTCCCGATCGGTCGCAAGAAAATCAAACCTGTTTGAAATCCTGACACGCACTTTGGAAGCAATGCTACGAGCTATTTCTCATACTGCGCATGCGTGTCGCCATCTTTACCGCGGAAGTACATCTGGTCTTTGACATAACCAAACAGTGTTTCCATACAAAAAACAGCACAGATTGCCAGGGCAGCGCAATTGTCTTTTGAGCGCATCCTCGCAATACTCAGGCGCGCATCTTCACTCCATTGTTTATCTTCTGCTTCTTCAGTTCCGGGTCAGGCGCGCATCTACTGCCGTGTTTTTCTTCTGCTTCCGGGTCTGTCGTGTCGTGCAGTGAGAGCATTTTCCCACAAAAGACTCCAAAAGCAAAAACACATTTACTGTACATTCATCTAAACAGGGGTCTAAGGTGGTCTAAAACCTGCAACTTGCTCTTTAAATGTCATTACAAAAAAAAAAAATATTTTCACTTTGTTCCTTGACTGTACCGAAAATGAATCGAACTGTGAAACTGAGCCACGGTTTGTGTCAAGCCGAGACTTTTGGCATACTGTCAAACCCTTCCCAATTATTAAATCGGGTTATTGTCATATTTACATCAATATGAGTGGCATTGGGGCAAAAATTTACTTAACATTAAACCAGAACATTACCATTACACCACTACCAAGCACCAAAACAGCTCAGTGAGGTCAACCCAATCTATTCAAGATTCCTCCTTTTAAGTCCCTTTGATTTTCTTGAGTCAGAACCACAAGAAACATGTAGTTTCATTCACTCTATCTTAGATTAGATTGTAAACTAATCTTCGAGGAACTTGAAAGAGTAAATTTGCACTAAAGTTCCAACTGGACGGATGGATCCTTCTGTATCTGCTCCATTCCTTCTGTAATACTTTCCAATCTTTTTAGCGTTTGCAGAGCAGCTCCTCTCTCCTCCGTCCTTTTAAATTTGTAGCTCAGCTCATCATTTCAGCCTGGCTTTCTCAGGGGAGCTTGATGCCCTGCATGACAACAGATGGAGCCCTGAGGCTGTGGGACCGCACACAGATACAAAGAGGAGCGGGGCGGGCGGGGCTCAGAGCAAAGCTGGGCTAAAAGCTGATGTCAACATCAGTACAACGGCACAGAGAAAAGCCGGGAATAAAAAGAAGACGGACTGGATGAACACAGATCGAATTCACAGCAGAAGACTGAATGCACACACTGTTGGGTTAAACAATATCTGACTGCATTTAAAACAGAAAGTCAAATAGAAAAAACACTATCATGCACAGTTTGCTTTCTTTTAGGCTCAAGTCTTATCAGGTGACTTCTTTACAGTCATCCTTTTACCGTGCAAGAAGCCTGGAAGCTCTCAAAAAAGGATCCAGAACCTTTTCCAGGATTAATGACTTTTAACACTTTGATAGACAAACCATAATTTGATACAATTTATCATTCTCTTAACAGACCAAACACAAATTATGTTCTACAGATCCTTCCGACAGTGCCTCACTTAAAGGGAAAGTACCATTTTTTGCAACCAGGACTTTATAGTTCATATAGAGCCGAATCCATTAAATGGCCGTTATTAGTGGTTATCACTCCCATTAAATGTCGTCATACTATGCCCTCTCTACCTACTACTAGGTTATCTACCATTCTTATCGCTTATAACAGCCAACCCACAAGTCTTATGTCCTAACCTTAAGGTCACAGAAGGACAAATATACTTTCTTTTAAATGCCTAAACCTAATTTTAAGAGGTTTTAAACACCCAACGGAAAAGTATGTTTCAGTAGGTAGAGAGGGCACAGTCTGAGGGATTTAATTGGAGTGATAACTGCTAATAACGGCCATTTAATGGGCTGATCACATCCGAAACTGGTGTCATTTACCTACCCAGACAAGTTTGGTGCCACTTTAAGTCCTTTGGGCGATATCTAGTTTCATTTGCGATCAGTGTATATCCATATAATGGGAGTTAATGGGGCACCCAAAGTGCGGCCTCTTTATCATTATCTGCCACAAAACACCTTAATTTCAGCAATGTTCTGTTATGAATCTCTAGAACTATTCCGCTGAGAGTTTGAAGAGCCAAGCAGAAGCATTGTCGTCTTCAGGGTGTTTTATAGGCTTTTATTAACTTTTATTTAGGCTTTTATTATTCTAACTGATACCATCATACAACAAATGGTGATTTCACAGCCGTCCGCCATTGCCGTTGTAGTCTGGGCAAGACTGAGCAGGTTGCAGAAAGGGAAGCTTCATGATAAAAAAAAAGTAATTATTATAATAATAAAATGGAGAAAAAATACAGAAAAAAGCGCCCAGCAGACTTTCAGCTGCTTCCTTTCACTGTTACAATATTTGAAAGTCACCACATGGCACACAAAAATGTAGTCTTCTAACACTAGTTGTCTGGAGAAATGTGAGTGGTGTCATATTGAAGTGAAAATACTGGTCAGAATTGGAACAGAACATGCAGAGTATAAATATTTACAGTTTTACCACAGTCAATGTTTCTGCGCTGATAAGATTATCTCTAAAGATTCTCCAAATATAGTTCTCTGAGATCATCTAATGTGCTTTTAAAAAGGGCCTTTAGCTGAATGAAAACAACCAATCGCATTCCCTGTATATTTATTTAAATGTTCTATCATCCCGTAAAGTTATGGTCTGTTGTAAGGCTTTAAAAATAACAGCATTTAATGCTGTTAACACTAAATACCTCGGCTCTTACTAAATTTACATGCTCTTACCATTTTAAATCAGTGAGTTAAAAAGAATAACCGCTTTCCAGGTCAGTTCGCAGGTCACAGATGCAAAGGTTTTGACCTTTCTGTGACCTGATGTGCAGCACATCATCTGAGCTTGGTTCCACCTGTTAATGCAGCTGATATCAGAGTAAAGGTCAGGAGAGGAAAATTAAATGTCAGACCTATTCCAGGAACGCAGAGACAAACAGGAAGCCGGACTGAAAGAGAATTCCTAATGTGACGAATGAAAGTGGACAGGGACAAAGTGTCTGACTTATCCAATATGGAGCTACGGTGATCACGTTAGCTTGTCGGGGTGTGGAGATGAAAAAAGGAAACGCTCCACTTTACCGCTGCTAATTGGCTCTGGCAGCACAGGAGTGTAAAACACAAACAAGAAAAACAAAGCAAGGACGGGAAATTTGCGGAGATGGATTTTGACTGCTCGGATATGATTAATTAAGTTGGACAGGAAAGATGAAGATGTAAACACAGGTTGTTTTTTTTCCACAGTCAACGGGAAAAAAAGCAACAAGTTCAAAAAGCAAACAACAAAACCAGCTGAATCCGTCTGATCTTGACACAACAGCAGAACACAATTAAAGATGGGTTTTACCAGCTGCTGAAAAAAATATGACAGAACCATCCACCCATCGTCTATACCTACATTTAATTGTTAAACATTGTTTTACCTTTTTATAGTTGAAATAGGAAGGAAAAGTCCAGGGTGTAATTCTAAGGCTGAGGTCTGAAGGGGTTAATACATATGTGACTCACCAAGTGTTATGTCATTGAATTATGAGGATATAATTGACGTAACAGTTTAAAACAAAAAAAGTGTTTAATAGCAGTGAACCATATCAATATAGAAACAGAACAGATTGGATCGGACAATGATGATCACTTCTAACACTTGAAAATCAGAATCCAATCGATTCTTAAAAATTTGATTTGATAACTAGACAGAGTATATTTTCAATTGCTTATAATTTTCTACCCTGGCTATGTATGCTTGTACAATTTTTTTATTTGAAAAATATAATTTAATCAGCCTCTTAAGTTTTTTAAATTATAGCATATCAAATCAAATTAATTTCATGAATTTAAAAGAAGACAATAAAAGGTAAGGCACATTTGTATGTATCTTTCCTGATTAAAGTGTAAAGGGATTTTTTTGTACTGCCACAAGTCCTCGAAACACCAGGGCTTTCCCAAAAGAAGTGCTGTATGAATTCATCAGAATGATTTTTAATGTATCGCCGATATTGTTTTATGTTGTTATTTTATTTAATTTCAAAGCTATAATTGTGTCAAAACTTTAGATATGAAGGTAGGCTTGTCTGAAATATTGAATGTGAAAACCCTCAACCATTAGACTGTATTTTATTTACAAATAGACTATTACAGTCTCACAACTAAAGGACACAGATGGAAAAGGGATTAAAATCCCCTTTCTTAAATGTGTTTCTTAAATTTGTGCCTTTTATTGGCAAACAGGCCATTCTTAAGACTCCTTTCCTATGAGCTGCTGACTCCTGTTGGAGTTCTCCATTTTACCTCCAAAGAACCTTTTAGATTTTTAGAGTTTTGCCCATCAGAAACAAGCCTGATCAACTTTCCACATCCTGTTCATTTCAATTGTTCTTTAAAATTATGCCTGATGTTTCCTTTTTACTCCATATCCCTTTGCACCATTCTTTAAGACCGGTATTTAATGTCTTTTTACTTTAATAAAACATGAAAAACACAGTGTGTTTGATTACTTGTCAATAAATCTCAATCTGAGAAATATATAGGATCCTTGGTGCTCCCAAATTCTTATTTTACAAAATAGTGAATATTTATGTACGTAGATTAACTAATCTCTTCACTGTCAGACTTTTTCAAGAAGTTTCTGTATTCTGTAAAAAAGTATTTTTTAATCCCATTTAACAAAAATCTGTCATGGAAATATTGCAAAGGGATTTTTTTTTAATGTCACATTTCCTATGATTATTATTAGCAGTTAGGCTTAAACATAAAAAGTGAATCACAGTGTGCAAAATGTAGAGCTGAAAGGCCTCTTAAACCTCATTGTAGATTTATATCCTGTGTAGACCTTTTATATCTATTAAAATTTATGTCCTCTATTTTCTAACTTCCACTTCAGCTGAAGGTCTCTTTTGAACAGAACCAACACTGAACTGAGTCGTTTTCTTTTGCCGTTTAAATGTTTAATGGAGCCGGTACCTCCTGAGTCCCAACAGCTAGAAGTTAAAGAGATTAAATCTGTTCAAATCCGAGGCCAAAAACTACAGAGAAACAAGAAAAGAGGAAAACCTGCGGGTTTTTTACTCAGTTTCAGTTTGCTTTCAACAAAAACAGCCGGAGGCAGGGGCGGAGCCAAAGGGTGGCCAGCAGAGGCCCAATTCCCCTGGAGAACCATTGATCAATACTAAAGTACTAAAGTAAATCTAGGTTAGTTTATACCTTTTAAGTACATACAGTACTTATTGCTGACGTACAGAAAAATAAGCTAGATACAATAAAGTTAGTGGTGTAAACACTGATGAAATGTAAAATAAGTAACATCCCATATTTTCTGAACTCTCCTTCAGCTTTTTATGCTTTCATTTAACTCTGTATAAAATAATATAAAGCATTGATGTTAGTATGATTAGTATTTTATTCAATGTTATATTTCTGTTGTTTTTCTGTTAAAAAAGCTAATTACGTTATATTTCTGTAATATTTTATATTTCTTACTCAAATTTATCGTGCTGCGAGAATCTCAAACCAGCACCATGGCAAGAAAAGCCCCAACTTTAACACTGAGTTTAAAAAAACAATATTCGACCAGAATAAAATGTCTATAAGTCAAATGCATGGAGCTGGTCTACATCTTAATGCCATTCACGCCTCTGAATGTAAATGAGAATGACCAAAATATGAACCGTGAACCCTTCAGCCCCGTTTTGCACAGAAAACCATGACGCATAATTTTTCAGAGTCACTCCAATGACAATTATTATATTCTACCTACAGATTCAAACAGAAAGTTATCCAGCTGAATAACTGCTGATTTAAAAAGGAAAGTTTGACAGGATGCTAACACCAAACACAAATACTGTTTTCACTGTAATAATTGACAAATTGAATCTAATATAGTACAGGTGCTCCGCAATAAATGGTATGCCTAAAAACTAAATTTAATAAGGTAATTAAATAAAATAATTGCAACTCATTGTCTTAACATGGCTAATTATGGTTTATAGGTAATAAATTTAGTTTAATGGCATAAATGACTGCTCAGGTGTCAACTTTATGCTGACAATGCAGGGATGAACACTATCATTTAGACAATGTCAAAACTAGCAACAATTGAAAGTTAAAATACAAAATCATGTAATTTGCATTTAGTCACCGGAACAATTGCTTAAATCTAAACATCATATAAAGAATACTTAAAAAGCAGCAATAAGCAGCATAAATTTTAATGGAAACTATGAACTTTTCTCCTACCTCATATTTTATGGTGGTAGTTTAAGATCAGAAGTTAATTTCCAGTTTAAAAGCTTCAGTGATTCTTGTTTTCCACGATAATCTCCTAAATAAACATGAAATGTAAAAAGTGGAGATCTGATTGGATTAAAAACAAAAAGAAAAATATCACAAGTGGACATAGCCAGAGTATAAAACAATATAGCCACTTGAAACAATCAGTGTTAATGTTTCAATTTTTTTAAATGAGACTGCTTTCTATTTTATTTTGACAAAATATTTTAACTGTTTAGGTAGGAACAACTGGATCCATCTGTTACAGCCCTAATGTTCATACTAGTTTATAACTGAACAGATAAAAGTGGAACCTGGCATCTGGGAACTGTAGCCAATTATGAACCAGAAGTATGGAGATCCAACATTTTATTTAAATATTTCCATGATGTCACAGAAGGAAGCACAACTGTGCATTTATTTTATTCAGTTTTTATAAATTACCCCTAGCATGAACTTCTGAATCTGCAAATAATAAATTGTCCTCAATGTCTGAAGCAAATCTTCGAGTCAGACCAGAGTTTTGACCAGATTCTGGCGGTACCGCTTTCTGTATCTGATATCAGGACAAACTGAACAGGATTTCTAGGAGAGCAAAGAACTCCTGAACAATGTCGCCCAGATCGGGCAGGGAGTGTTTTCTTTCTTCTGCATCATCCGCAGACAGTCGGAGAGCAGTGGAATGAGCTGAACAGAACCTGGAAGAACAACGCTAACCAGAACTGCCCCATCCCAGCGCGGCGAGAAGCAGAGGGAGACATCAGCTGCCTTACCTAGCTTGGGAAGGGAGTACTGAACTTTGAAGTAGTCCTCATAAAATCCCAGCAGCCTCTTGGTGATGTGGAGAGCGTAGTCCCCCGCGCCGCTCGAAATGGCGTCCGGCCGGGCGTACAGGCGGATCTGAGGACAAAGGCACACAGAGACAGGAGAGGATTGAGGCCCGCTATAATGGAGGCGGATCTGAAAAACAGACACCGCGAGGAAACTGGAGCTGATGCATCCTCGTTTCCACGGCGAAACAAAGTGAAGCAGTTATTCTCCGAATCTGAGAGGAAACCAAACCCGTCTGAGCGCGTTGGGAAGTTCGGGAGTTTCTGGAAAACTGAATCAGGTGGAGTTTTCCTGTTGAGGTACAGCAGGAGGAAAACTGGCTTTAGAAGAGGAGAGGCTGCCGTCACCGCCGGCAACAAACAACGAGCAGCGGATCCGTTCAAGGCTTCAATCAATCAAACAATTCTGCTGAGTCACATGATGCTCGGCTGTAAACCGGTCCGACTGTTGACCCGGTTTCTGGAGAGCCTCTGGGTGACAGACGGATCATTACTCCCGCTTCGTTTCACCGGGTCTTTAATGTCCGTGTCCGAAACAGTTTCTGTCCAAACCGAGACTACTTAAGGCTTCTAAAGAGTTGGTTAAAACTGAATAGAAAACAATATGACGGCTTTCATGTCTGGCTTTGCAAAAAAAATTCTGAAAAGTGTAGCGTGCCTTTCTGCTCAGCGCCCCCCACCATTCTGGGGTGCATCTTCACCAGCTTGACACATGTAGAGGTTGAAATTCTTCACCCACTTCCATAAAATGGTTCATCTCAGGGCCGGGCGATTTGGCCTCACAAAAATAATATAACGATATTTTGAGCAGTTCACCTTGGTAATGATAAATGACAACTACCCTACCGACCAGCCCTGCCCCGCTGCTTTTAGATGTGAATCCTCCTCCATTTGCTCACCGTCTTTCTCATCCAACTCCTCAGCATTAAAAGTTGCTGTTGCCCGTTGCCTGTCCCAAGTCAGAGGTCACTAAATCACATGATCACTATTTGGATTTTGTGCATGGACGCTGTAGGAGAGCGGAATCATTTATGATTTTTTTTTTGCAACATTTTGTTTTCAAACAATGATGGCAGGGTGGTCGGGGTGTTACTGATGTTAGGTTTTGACTTCGGGTATGTTTTTGAGTTGTAGTGTGTTTTTTATATAACTAATTTTGGAATAAAGATCAGCGAAACAGGCAGTTGACCCTTGAAACATCTTGATTAAATGGCTTGAATCAGCATTTTAGGATTTGATTCCCACTCCTTTCTGTATTTCTGAGTCCAGTTTAGACTGAGACATGATCACCGGTTATTGACCGTCACAAGGAGAGGCGCAGAGACGGATGCTATGATTTAGAGTGCAGTCATTTAATTTACATATTTTTGTCAATTACAGTTGCTCTGGCTTGCAGCGGGAGGACTGGCTGCCTGCTGCTAGCGCTTTGGGTCGGGAGAGAAAAAAGAGAAAAGCAGCTGCACCGCTGCTCTAGGAGAAAAGTAAAGTGGTTTGTGTCGCAGCCTAAAAAAATAAAAGTCTCTAGATTTGTTGCTCGCAATTTTAAAAGAAAAATACAACAAGAAAGTAGCTAAGTTGGCACTCACGCCCTTCTGACAAAAAAAAAAGATAAAAGAAAAAATTAATGAGAGTCAATGGAGCGATAAGTTATTTTACGATCCCTTGTCAAATGTGCTGTGGGGTGGACATATGATGTCCGTGAATTTTAAAGACACATTTTAAAGCAGACGCTGATTTTCAACCGGTTTGTCAGCATCGAACAACGCTCACAAAGCGACTAGTTTGACGCATTTACATTTTTAAGATGAAGCTTGCAAAGCGCGGGCGGGCCTTTCCCTGGCGGATCGTGGTTGGCTAGACAACATTGACGTCAGGCGACATCACTACAGTGGTTGACGTGCTGCGTCAAGAGCATTAAAATCGTTTAAAAGTTCAGCTGGCTGCGTCGCTTGCGTTTGCCGCTTGAAAGGTAGGTAACTCTTGAAAAAATGACAGCCAACGCACACAAAGCACCGCAGAGACTCTGGCGGACTCAACCATAGACTTTACATGTCATCTTGCCACTCTTAATGCTGACGTTTGAGGCGGCGTGAATGTATGATTAGAGACACTACAACTGAAGAAGAAAAACGAGTCAAAGGGTCGCAACTTCCAGGATGAACGAATAAGCATTAAAAACGGAGAAAACCTCTATAGAGATGACCATGTAGAAAGAAGCTCTACAAGGTCTCAGTGAGTATCTTATAGGCTAGCTAGCGCTGGTAATTAATGCCGGGCTCTGTATCTTCGGCCCGCAATGAGGATAGAAAATGTTAGGAGCCATACGATTGGCTGAAAGCGAACACAGCTGGTTAGTGATGAATTTGATTGACAGCTTTGTTAGCCAATGGGGACGTTGATCGTCCCTCTGCGTTAGGAGAGTCTCAAAACTCACCACACAATTCTCTCACAAAAGCAGAGAGGTTCACAAATGACAAGCGGTCCATAAATGCACATTCAGCGATCCGTATGATTTGCGAGTTTAAATTTGAAGCTTCTCTCGAAATTATATTGGTGAACCACATCGTGTGTGTTTCTCAATTTATTTTCCAAGTGTTTCATTAAGTTATATTGGTGAACCACATCATGTGCATTTGTGAAAAACCCTGAATTTATTCCTAACTGATCTGGCCCTATATTTCAGCTTCTCAACCTGGAATTTATTCATGTAATTTAAGATATGCTCGGCAGATAAAACTGTGAATGGTGAAATACAATAATCCATCTGGTCTGTTGAAGTGGGCAGGAGACCAAAGAGTCCCTGGGAATGAAGAATTGTGCTCATGGTCGACCCAATGACTGCAGGGTGTCCAGATCCTGTGGCTGCACAACAATTTCAATCATCAACAACCACCACCATGCTTCAGGGTATCCATGAGCTGCTTGTCTATTAATCAGTTAACATTACAGTGCACACTTCTGTGATTACAACTGAAATCTCGTATTTGCTTTAAAGAGTTAATAGATACCACAATGCAATTCAAAACGCAGTTTCTGCTATATCTAAAGGTGGTGTGACGGCACAATGTGGAACTTCACACCCTGCTTCTTCGGACAGAATATGAATTAAAATGATTTAAAATTAAAAACTATTTTATATGCTGTTATTGGATCACTGAAACTTACTTTATGACAACAAAGATTGCAACCCGAAGTGCTTTATAGATTAAAAATGACCCGACAAACTACATTCACTTCCCTCCCCCACACAGTCGTTATTATCCTTTTAAAAACTGATAAAATAGATGACAAGATTTGTAGAAATTTTTTCACCTCATCACCCCAAGTAGTAACACGACCTCTGGGTCAGAACAAACTAAAGCAGCTTTGAGGGCCATTTTCAGGACGATCCCTATGAGCCTCATCTGTATTCCTGCGAATGGACCATTCAGAGCGTCGACGCTGCTCTCCAAGAGCCCGATTATTCACTCTCTCACGCACCAAAGGCGTGTTCCAGCATGATTATTAGCATCCGCCTGCAGACGAGCCAGACGGCTTCCCGTCTGCGCCCTGCGCGCACACGGATGGGAGCGAATACAAACAGAAATTAAATTAAAAAGGTCCGGTCTAGACTTTCTGAATACGGGTGGACGAGATGGATCAAACTCTGACACACACACACAAAAGCCATTTTACTGGATTTATGATGCTCAGAGAAATCGATTCAGCACTTTTATGACCACTTTCCAACTGTCTGTGAGTGAGGAGGTGCTTTTAAGGGTCAGAGAACATCATGCAATGAATGCAGAGTTTACGCCAACAGTGTAAAAATCAGCCTCAGTGCTTCATGGTTTAAATACTAATTGAACACAAAATGTCTGCAGGCAGGCAGCAGGATGAACTGCCATTCCTCGTGCTGTCTTTGGTGAGGTCGTTTGCTCACTGTCTCCAGAATTAAGGCTTTTGTGAGAAATTTTGCTGCTGACGTTTGTTTCATGATTTGCATTTCTGAGATGTAATGCCGAGACAAAATTAAAAACAGTAGCCTCTGATGCATTCTGCTGTGGAAATGGATTAAGTCATTTAAAGCAGTAAACAAGCTCCTCCATTAAGGGAAAAGAGCATTTTTGGCCTCTAACTACCTGAATTTATTTACATTGAAATATTTTGGCTGTCGGTCTGATCCTAAATTAAATAAGTGATCGGAGAGATCTCTAACATTTTGGAAGTTTGCATTAACAGGATTTTGTGGCATTTATCTTCCGTCTCGACCTCAATGAGGCTGGAAGTGGTTTGAGGCAAATTCTCAACAATAGTCCCCAAGGGTTAAGGGGGCGTGGCTTGAACATGTCATGTATACGTTATGAAACCTACAAGCTGAAGCTACATGCTTGAGCTGAAATAATTCAAGTTAACAAGATTCTAATTATATGCTAAGGCAAACTGAAGCAAACTGGGACTTTGCAGAACCCCCCACAGGTATTTTACCAAGGTTGAGCGTATAAAGATAGGAGTATTTCCTCATTCCTCCTCCTAAAACGGCTCAAGCTCAGTCCAACTGGACGTTGAGATCCCTCCCCGCTCCTTTTTCTTGATTTCTACAATGAATGATTGATCCGCCACGTCATCGTCAAACCCATCGACATCTGCCTCAGAGAGTGGCTGCAAGTCTCGCTCATTAATGATAGCCTTCCTGGACTATCTCGGTTATCTGGGGCGTACAGCAGACTTACAGCCGTTTCGCTTGTGCTCCATTACATGTGTGTTTGTGAACATTGAAAGTTTCTTCTGTGTCAAAGTCGGTTTTCTATCAATCGAGCTGACACCACTCCCTACTGCCACACCACCTCTGGTCTTGTGGAGGTTAAATCTTTTCACAAAAATGACTCGAACAGCTAAAATAATTTAGAAATGATTCCTAAAAGGAATGCAGTGATACCACTTTTTAAGACCAATACAAACTTTGTTCCACCATCTGAAACACAAACCAGAGTATGCGTCACGGATGCGTCAACTACAAGTGGATCTACTGTATGGGTAAGAAAATTCCCAACTACATTAAAATTGCAAACGCTTTTGCTAATTGTGTTTAATATGATATGCAAAGTAAACGACAGGTCGAATTGACGTAAGCAGTAGCGTTTTGTGTGACAAGAGACATGTTGCCATTATAGAATGTCGAAAATAGAGGATTCAAGAAAATGGTCCATAAGCTGGATCAAAGAGAGAACATCCCCTCAAGGAAGTACTTTTCTAAAACAGCCCTGCCAGCGATGTATGAAGAGTGCAGCGGTAGGGTACAAATATCACTGTCAACGATTGAGCTGTACATTAGCCGTACATTGTCACAGAAGAAAATACGTTACTCATTTGTATCCTTATCACAATAAATAGCTGACATTATCGTGATAAATTCTTTAGGCTATATCGCCCGTCCCTAATTGGAATTTTTTTTCTCTCTCTGCTTATTACAACAAATTATGGTGAATTTGATGAAAAATAAAATATTGATAAAAATGACCACAAAATTACATTTTCAAGTGATTTTTTATTTTTTTATGATTGTAGAGTTTCTACATTTTAAGTGTCCATAAATGTTAATGTCGAGTGCATTATAACGGTATCGGCCTATTTCTAGTTCCTAATGTATTTCTCTAAACAGTGGTTTAAGGGGGCCTCTAACCTGCAACCTGCTCTTTACACATCCCACAGCTGGACTCCATTTACTAATAAGTAGTTTTCCGTTTTAAATTTAAAAGACGTTTCTCCTTTCAGATCATGCTAACCTGGGTTTTTAAACCTTCTGCTGTCACAGTGGCAGAAAACATCTTCCTCCACTCAACTTTCCTTTAATTTGTGTTGAGCCATCCCATCATTTTCCAATGAAATAAAAGAGAAGTTTGGATTGTAACAGGATGGCACCGTATCTCTGGTTTATGCTGTCTGCAGATTTTTACTCATGACTCACAGATTTGCTGAATAGTTTAAGGTTTTCATTAAACAAATTAATGCAGTCCAGAAAGAACATGAACCGTGGAGTTGGAGCGGACCCAGAATCTGCCTGAAAACTCCCTCTCCGCTCATCCCAGCTGGAATGATTGTTCCCTGAAAATGCAGCTCCCGTCTCCGTGAACTCATCTCTCGTCGCTGCAGCCAGCAGACTGAATATCGGCTCAGAGAGAGATAGAGAGTATTTGGGGGGTGGTTTATTGAAATTGCCGCTTCTTTGGGCCTGCCGCCAGGGAGCTGCTGAATTGAATACAGCCTGCTGAGGATTCCTTAAACGCCTGCAGTCGTGTTCTCCCCGGTTAGATACCTGCAGCAGGCCGAGGCGATGCTGGGAGGGGGGGGTGCTTCAGACTTTCAGCACCATCATATTGTGTCTCTCCAGGCCGAAATATGCAGAAACTGAAGCAGTGGCAGAGACAGGCAGCTTGGATTCTCCCCCAGAGACCTGAAAACGCGCAGGTTTGCTGGAGCTGAAACTTTAAATTGCCTCCAGGTGAGAGCGGCGGATGGGTTGTCAGTCAGCTCTGCGACAACGTTCCGTTTCCAGCATCTTTTGTGGTCGTCTGAATGAAACCGACGGCTTTAGGAAACTAATATTTCTGCCTCATTAATCGAATTAATCCCTCCCGCGCCGCCGGGAAACCTGGACGTCCGTCCATTCATCCGGCTCCTAATGGAGGATCCCGCGGCGTTCCCAGGCCAGGAGGGATTTACTGTCACGGTAAAACAGAAAATACAACCCTGTGACTTCATATTGTATAACAGCAGTGATCAGGTCCTTACCAGGTTTTGGAGTGTAGAAAAACAACAAATGCACCGTTATTACTTACAGTTCATTCACTTTTGCCGAAACAGCAAGTTGATTCAAGGTGCTCTACTTGATTTGGTGGTAGAGAAACAAAAAAAAAGCATATGAATAAAAACTGATATTTGGGAAAGGCATAAAAAAGAAATAAGTGAAAAAATAGCAATTGAGAATCAATCATAACACACACAGAAATTAAATAAGAACATTACTCAAAGGCAGCTCTACACAGAAGAAGTTTGTCCCACATTGTGGGGCACAGAAACTGAAAGCTGCTTCTCCATGTTTGGTTCTAATCCTTGGGTTGTTTAGTAAACTAGAGTTGGAGGACCTGAGTGGTCTGGTGGGTTGGTATAGTAACAACAGATCTTCAACGTATTTTGGTGCAAAACCATTTAATGATTTATAAAACAGTAGGAGTATTTTGAAGTCTATTCTCTGGGCTACATGGAGCCAGTGTAAGGACTTAAGAACCAGGGTGATGTGTTCTACTTTCCTGGTTTTAGTGAGAACACAAGCAGCAGCGTTCTGGATCAGCTGCAGTTGTCTGACTTTTTTTAGTAGACCTGTGAGGACGCTGTTGCAGTAATCAACCGACTAATGATGGACACATGGATGATCAGGTCCTGTTGTGACATCAGTTCTTTAATACTAGAAATGTTCTTCATGCGACAGAAGGCTGACCTTGTTACTGCCTTTATGTGACCCTGGAGGTTCAGGTCTGAGTCCATTATTACACCTAGATTACACAAATGATCAGTAGTTTCTAGTTGGATTAATTGACACTCTTGATCTTTCCTCTTTTGGCCCAAAAAAATAAATAATAATTCAGTTTTGTTTCTGTTCAGCTGGAGAAAGTTATGGGACATCCATCCATTGATTTCCTCAATGCATTTATTTAGTGCTTGGATGGGTTCAGAGTCACCTGGTGACATTGTAATGTACATCTGAGTATCATCTGCATCGTTATGGTAAATAATCTCATTGGTTGTTATAATCTGGGCTAGCGGGAGCATGTAGATATCAAATGTATTGTGGAGGATATTTTTCTTTCAGGTGGATCATCTACACTATTGGTCGCCCTAATTCTCAATCATCCTGAGAGTCTGTTTGCACACTCTCACATATTTATCTGTAGTGCTATTATCCATTCATTCTGCCTCACAGTTCCCACCGGATTGTTTTAAAATGACTGTGAGTAGCTAGAGAATAAGAGTCTTTGAGTTGTATAAGAAGAAGAGAAGAGGCTGTAAAAGTGAAAGTGTAGCGATGTTAAGCCTGCTAAGCTAACAGTCATTCGAGGTCTTTTACTCAGCAGATAGCTCGCTGTGTGCGGCTATTTTTTGGTGAGTTTTCTACCTCATTAGGCGCTGAGGCGAAAATCTAAAAGGTTTGATTTTTTTTTTTTTTGTGACCTTACTGCTGAGCTCAAATATATAAGCGACCAATTAAAACGTGGTCTCCGAGATGCAGCCCACAGAGAAGATTTTAGAAGATAAAGACTTGTGGAAATTTCGCCAGACTATACCGGTTTATATGATGCGCTGGACGCCTCAACAAAATGAGGAGCAGCATTCCCTCCATATCCACCTCAGTCTTCGTTTCATTAATTTTTCTGAGGTAAAGGAAGGGGGCTGCCATTTTGTCATGTGATCGGAGACCGCATTTTGATTGGTCGCTTGAATATTTAAGATCAGCAGACAGCTCACAGAGAGCGCACGCAGCAAGGTTCTCGCCTTGCCAGGCGAAAAATATCAAACCCGTTTGATTTTCACCTCAGCGCCTCATGAGGCAGAAAACTCACCAAAAATTAGCTGCACACAGCGATCTATCTGCTGAACAAACGGCCTCGAATGACTATTAGCTCTGAAGATGGCTCTAGTGTGCGGCAGGCTTTACTGATTACTTTGTTTTTTTTTGTTTCTACCCTACACATCCGTCACTCTATTCAGTTTGAGTTCTGTACTCTGCCCCCTAGTGGAACTATCCAGTAGTACTTGACAAAGATGCAGCCACCGCTTGTGTCAACGCGAGGTTAAAAACCAAGTATATTCCTGGCCTAAAGCTGTAAAATCAACCCAAACCATGAACTTTCAACCACTTTGCTCCACAGGATTTATCTTTTGGACCTTTCCTGTCCTGATATTTAACCTACCATTTGAGGCCTCCATTGTAGAGTGCAAGATGGAGCATGGACAGAGGTCATTGCTGATTTAAGGTCATTGCTGATTTCTTCCCATCCTAGCTTTGTGTTAAAATGTGATTTAACTCAAACTGTTTCCTCCTAAATCCTTGGATTAAGTGAAAGTTGAGTTTCTGCTTTTAAGAGCAAGCAGAAAGAACCTAAAAACCAAAGAGTTTCTCTTGGAAAATAATATACAAACAAATATAGTCGCAGATTAACAATATTCAATGAAAGCTTGGTCATGCGTGCCAGGCTGTTTTTTAAATAAATGACCTCCTGCTCAGCAATAACTTCCTCTCAGCGGCAAAGAAATAAAATCCTTCACATTCCCTCCTGAATATCAAGCGGTTTCTGTGGCAACGTGGCGTCACGGACGGAGCTGAGCAAACTCTCATATTGCACCTGGAACTTCACCCGAATCGATGCGGTGTATTGTGGAGAGAACAGAGGCAAAAACATCAGGAATCCAGAGGAAAGCGGGCCTTGAACAGGAGCTCTGGAGCCTAAATGAAGGTTTCTGTTGCTCCCAGGGCTCAGGCAGCCGCTCAGCATCTGCTCTTAATATTTTATGGCACCAACATCACAGTTAGAGTCAGCGAGAACCCTTGGTTGGGGTTTGATTTTAAAAAGGTCTGACAAGGCTGAAGCATCATTCAATCTTCAGCAGGAAAGCAGAAAATTAGCCAGTCAGCCAGTCAATCAGGAGGGGAGAGGAGGATTCGTCGAGGTGTTTTCTCCTCCAATCAAACGGCAGATTTATTCCAGCTTTGTGGGGAGAGAAGCACCAAAGCCTCCTTTCCTTTTCCTGCTCTCCTCGTTATCTCTCCGTTCGTCCGTGACTCTCCCGACGTTCCGAGGCTCCGTCTGTTGCCCTTGGATGATGGATGGGGGTGATGGACGCTCGGTTGCCGCGGTGATTTGATGGATGGTTTAACAACTCGTACCGACGCAGACGGCCTCGAGACTAGAGATCAACGGCGCTCTGTTGAGGGGGAAACCGCAGCCAGCGCCGACCCGTAAACCACTGCGCCAAATAAAGGTCCAAGTTCAGCGTTCCACACAGCCTGGCGAAACATCGGTGTCAACTTCAGAGGGAAAACAACAAGAACAAAAAGCTGGACGTTTACTTCAAGTTTCCAATCCACTTTTTTCATATGTTTCAGCTCCTCAGGTGGCTGGGAAGTAAACCAAACCACTTAATTTTTCTCTTCAGTGCAAGAAACTAGCAAATACTTTTATCTCCTGACAGTGCCATTACTTTGTTTTACCCACTGTAACTAACCACGAGTCACTCCTTACTTTGTTTCACAAGCTACTAGCAATTAGTTTTCACTGCCTGCCAGTGCCGATAATTTAATTAAACATTTGGATTCCAAATGGTTATCAAAGGTCTGAAATTTGATTAGGCCATTCTAACATGATCTAAACCAGAGGTTCCCAACCTTTTTTTCTTTAAGTCCCCCTTGCCTGTGTCCAAGACAATCCTGCACGCCCCCACCCCAACTCCTAATAATTTTATTTACATTTATTTTACTACATGTTTGCCCAGTATGAGGGATTGCTGTGGTTGGAGTGTGCATCAATGAGGCACAACCCCAAGTCAATGAAGGAAGGATCAGCCGCTGCACGACGCGGAAACGTTCATCTACCACACCATAAAAGCCTCCGATTGGCTCTGTTATGAGAGCCAAACTCTGAGGTCTTGAAGCAGAAAAATAAACATTAATGTTAATAAAAGGAAATTACAAACACTCCCGCCGCATCATTGAAAACATTTGTCATCCTGATTAAATCTCATTAAGCTCTGATTAAAGCAGCGTTTTTTATCTCTTATACTGGTTTGACCTGCAGTTTATGGTCCTTCCTGGGCATTAATGTGACCTTTATTGTCATTACTGAATGTTAATGTGACATTTCCTGTCATTATGAGATTTTATGGGAATAAGTGAAACTCGGAGGGAGAAAATTGGGATATATATTAAAACTGGAAATGAATAAACCGTCAAGGCTCCTCATCTGTTTAGGGACCTAAAAAAAGAATAAAAAAAGATTTAAAAAATATATTTCTGCAACAACTAAACTCTGAGTCAGAAAGATGGGACTCATCCTCTCACAAAGGTTTTATTAACATACCAGTCAAATGCAGCCAAGAGGCTCCTGGTAACTCTGGAGGAGCTGGAGAGATCCACAGCTCAGGTGGCAGAATAGGTATCAATAATGCAGTTCAAAAATCAGACCTTTATGCAGTGTTTGCAAAAACGTTCACATCTTCCATTTTTGAAAAACATTATGCAAGTATGCATTGTTTTACATCTTTAATGAGTTAATTACTGAAATTGTAAGTTTTACATGTTTTTGCTTCTTAAATTATGACTAACTTTAGTCTAAGTAAATATCTTTGAAAACATATGTTCACTTTTTATTACGTTCTAGAGCGGCAATGAAATCATTATCTGGTCAAAATGTTAAATGAGTCTCTTATTAGTCTGTGATTTTAATCCTGCTCTGCTTTCTGCAGCAGCTGCTCTTCTTTATACAGATGCTATATCATCACTTCGTTTGTAGATAATATTTAATGAATGTCTATCTTTGACCCCCATATTGTATGTGATGTTTTTCATTCAGTCCTAGTCCTGCTCTCTTTGCATTACAGCCCTGATTTTATTTTGGTGTGAAACCCCAAGATCATCAGTCAGTATCGGGGCCGCAAAAAATAAAATAAAAAATAAATAAAACAGTTTGGAGAAATTTTGTGCACAAAAAAACTCAGAACTGTTGAGATTATTGTCACACTTCTTCCAGGGGAAAAAACAACGTATGTTTTAATTTTAATAAGTTGAAATATGAGATTTCATATATTTTCCGAAAGAAAAAAAAAACTCAAGGTTTATCATTTCGAAAAGTCTAAAATGTGCAAGAGAAAACTCAGAAATTTCCGTTATTTAAGGGATATATTCTTGATATTTAAACTAAGATGTTTTCTGATATTATAAAGTCAGACATTTCCAAGAAATAGTGTTTTTGCCAGGAAAACAAATAAAGCTTGTTGAGAATTGGCTATTTCTGAAAGAAAATGTCGGTCCAATGATATTTAAGTGTTGAATTTACAAAATGTGCATCTGGATATTTTCAGTATTATAGCAATCTCAGTGTTTTTTACTGCGTTACGCATGGCTGTTTCAGAGCTTCTGGTGCCAATAAGAAACACGTAAGGCGTTGGGCCAGGAGGGAACTTGCAATTAGCATGGAAGGTCAGACAGATACAACACCTATTCTAAAGCCATTTTTTAACAGCAATTTATTTACAAGGTTAAAGGAGAAGCACGTCAGTCAATATGTTAAACGGTTTTAAGTTTAATCTCCGGACAATTTCAATCTACATTGTTAATGTGCGACATTTTTTCCCAACCACTGCTTATTGTTGAGGAGCATGAAGAAAACCAAAAATCTCGTTTGGAACAAGAAGTTTTAGGTACTGCAAATAACCCTGAACACATTACCCCCATGGTGATGCACGGTGGAGGTAGTATTATGATCCATAGATGTGTTCTCACCGGGAGACTAGACACCTGGGTGGAGATACCAAGAGATGGTTTTGGATGGAAATATATTCATGTGATATACAGTTGGTGTTATACAGTATAAATTTTTCCTGAAATGTAACTCATATCCTGTAGTTAATGTTAGACCACCCCAAAGCTCCGCTGCCCAGCCGGGAGCAGATCGCACTGAGACAAACAATGCTGATCTTGATCTCAAACAGTATTCTGAAAATCACAAACTACCACAATGAAACTCTGTTATATTAAGAGCTCATATGTTTGGTTTATATTTTATTTTTTGTTAAAAAAACACTGTCAATAAAGCCCATTTAATTTTCTAAAGCTACAGGGTTTAGACAGAGCTCAAACCACCATAGCTAAGTCCATTAAGCAAATCTTTCCAGCTCAGTATATAAAAAAGCCATGTGTGTTGTTTGCACCAGTTTACTGAGCATTCTGAGATGCAATAGATCAATTAATTAACCACATAAAAAAACAGCTCTGGTGGTGGTTTTATGAGAAAATTGCATTACCAGATGATTGAAAACTCCAAAACCTTGATTTTGCATGATATAGGCCCTTTAACGCTCTTGATGCAGGGTGTCAACCAATCAGATCTCCCAACCATAGTGACGTTGCCCGACGTCAACGTTATCTAGCCAACCACGATCAGCCAGTCTTTAAAACATACAACGCCAGAGAAAGGCCTGCCCACGGGCTTTGCAAGCCTCAGCCTAGAAATGTATGGCCGTCAAACTAGTCGCTTGGTCAGCGTTCATTGTGCGTGAGAATACACCATAATCGTCAATCCTACTGAGAATCTGCATCATGACTTTAAAAGTTGATGTTTAAAGATGTTATTCATCAAATCTGACAGAACAGGAGCAGTTTTGCAAAGAATAACAGGCAGAAAAATTTGACAAAGCGTCGACTCAGGGGGCTAATTACAAAAACAAAACGCAGCTCTCAGGCTTATTTGTAAAGTTGCTCAAACCAAACACTTCTAGCTCCAATTATGCTCAAGTTTCTGTCAGTCTGTCCCTCAAATTACCTAAAGAATTTTGTGTTTTGCAATGGTTTCATGCATCTCTTCTGGCAGAGGGATAATTCATGTCTTGGGTAGTTTCTGGTGTGGCTCGGGTTTCATCGACTTGGTTTGCAGATGGCTTTTAACCTGGAGGATGTTCATTTGTAGTTCTGAAGCCAACATCCCTAAGGAGCCTCTCTGGATGAAGGATCGTCTGTTTGGGTCCCGTTAAAAAGGCAGTACAACAATCCGGCAGCGATTAGCGTGCAGATCAGCCCGATGTGACGATGGAGGAATAATGTGCTAAATTCTGGAAAGATGAGGGGGGGTTATTGAAGCAAAGCCAGCTCAGCAGGTCACTCGTATCTGTTTGTTTGGATTCTTTAATCCTCCCTGAAGGAGAAGCTTCTGATTACATGAACAGGGATTCTGACAGAGATGCGCTACAATAAAGCAAACAGGCGAGAAGCTGTTTATGAGGGAGGAGAACAAGTGAGCGGACAATGAAACCTGGGAGAGTCCCAGAACAACTCGCTGTGTTGGAGATGGAAAAGATTCCTGTTGCTCCATAATGATGTTTTATTCTCACCATAAAGATGTTATTTCCCGCCTACATTAGCAGTCAGCTGCGGCTCATCGTTTTCATCTCATCTGCTCAACCAGATTACTGACCTGCTGCTCTGGAGTTTAGCTCCTACTGCACCTCCAAGGCCTTCATACTGGTGATTTTGTTAAATATTGTCACATTAACAACCCCAAATTTAAGATTTCTTTTTAGATGAAACTTACCATGAACCATCCAGCCCACCAACGTCCACCGTTTCTGAACACAATTTAAAATCCTGGGGTTTAGTTTATGAAACCTTGTGTTGAATCCCTACTAAAACCATATATAAGCTCAGCAAAAAATTAATTACTCAAAGAAATTTACTCAGCTACAAGTAATTTCAACTTTCTCGATCAAACTTTCCCTAGAAATGAGCTGAGGTGATTTTGTATTTGTATTTTTATTTATTTGATACACATACATAGATTTACTTCTCAGGTAATCCCATGTCGGTATCATATTGTGTGTAGCCAAAGGCTATTTTGAAACACCAGTTGGATCATCTCCCACCTCCCACACCACCACTGCCATTTACAATCAACACAGGCTGCCTGGTAAATATTCTGCATAGATTTAAGGCAGCTGATTTTCATTTTCATAGGTAACCATGGTAACCAAGAGGTTGAGAAAACAAATTTCCACTGAGACTGAAATCAAGGTGCTGCAATCAGTCAATTTCTTATCTATCTGGAGCCAACAGGCGACCAAAGTGCTTCACAGTAAAAGACAAAAATGAAGTAAGCAATGAGAAAATGTGTGACAACATGAGTAAAGAGATTAAAATAAAAGCAGCCAAATATGCACAAGGATTATATGATTACTTAATGTAACCAGGGGTTGGGTGGTGTTGAAATTCAGCCTGGGAGCTTCTATCCGATAACACAAAGGATGCTGATGGAACTGTTACTTTGACAAATACACTTTTTTGTAGTATAAATGTTTTTTATATTGTCATGACCAGAGGTGGGTAGTAACTAGTTACATTTACTAATTTATACTACATTTACTTGAGTAATTTTACTCCATCATACTTTTACTTCAGTAAAACTAATCATTAAAGTAATTATTACAAAGTATCGCTACTCATTCTCGAGAAAAGACTTCTGGATCATTTACGTTCTACAAGTAATTTCACTGAATACAAACAAGCATGTTTTACTAAAACTGCACCAGACAAGGACACAAATCCAAAGTTAATGTTAAGTGAAACCGTCTTATTTGTACACATTCTTCTTTGTTCTAATGTTATTTTTTAGTTGCTGAGCAACATTATGTTGTTCTAACTTAGACACATCACTTCTTGTCTGGTTTAATACGTTTTATGATGAACATATTTATTTAAAAATTGTCCTCTGCTTCAATTTGTTTTCTATTTTTTTTTTTTTTTTAACGTGTCCTGTCTAGCAGTATGCTACTCAGAATTGGTGTCTGAGTACCAAGTACAAGCCCAACAGTTTTACTTTCCCAAGCAAAGTATTACAGCTTCGCTGTAGTACGCCACTTGATGTATATGTATGAAAAATCTTTATTAGTGATTACTGTGGGTTCAATTTCCTGACGTCATGGACATTAAACTGAGACAAGAAGGGAGAAAGGAAGAAGGTGAAGAAAAGAAACCGGACCAACAGAGGCGCGAACCGACGACACAAGACAGGGAGGCAAACAAAGAACACAAGAAAACATCCCAGTCCTCCACCTCTGCCGGACGGCAGAGAAACAGTAATACAAAACAAAAACAACAAACTGTACAGAACCAAACCAATAGTTCGGATCTAGTAAAATAAACTAAGAAATAAACTAAATTATACATTCACTACACACAAGCATTGATTAATGAACATAATACAAATGTTTCTTGGTAAGCTCCTGTGAACAACTAACTAATGATGATAACCTCAGCTTAAGATATGTCCGTCCTCACCAATGTCCCCACACCTATGTGTGTGCGAGAATGCAGGTCAGAATAAGGTTTCCCCACGCAAGCGATTGATAGCTGGTGTAAGGAACCGTCAATCCGTCCTACAGGAATCGGCACAGACATGGAGGAGGCAAGAGATGTATGCATCCAGGGTCCCACAGAGTACAGAGGCCACAGGCGGATCAGCGCAGGGTCGATCACCCGCCAAGAGAGGAACAGATTGAAGCCCCAGGGGAACACCCACTAGCCGCAATGCTGGGGCCCGAGAGATCGCAGTGACGAGCCCAAGGGCTCCGCCGGTAACCGGCTACGCCAGGGCGGGCTCGGATCAGGAACCGGAGGCCACGGGGACCAGGGGCACCCTGCCCCCCAGCGGGGCCCCAACCAGGGACCAGCCGACAAGGGCCCCCCGCCGCCGCCGCAGGCAAGGAGGATCCGAAGCCAACCGACGGACAACACACGCCGCCGCCACCCCGGACCAATACCCACCGCCAACAACCCGGCCCGCCTCCACACACCCACACGCCACAGCAAGAGCCACAGAGGATGTACGCCCTCCCCAGGCCGCGCCCAGCCGGCACCTGGACATCCAGATCTTCCAGCTCCCGGGTCCAGATCCCGCCCCACGTAGGGCGCCATGATCAGGGGTCCAGCCAATCCCGGACAGCCCCACCAGGTGAACAGACCAGCCAGCAGAAGTCCTGGAACCGGCAGGAGGACTGGGCGCCAGGCACGGTCCCCACCGATCCACCGGACGGCACCAACCTGTTGTACAACCTCGGCACCCCCAGAAGAGGTGCCCGGGTCAATCCAAGGAGGACGTCGGCCCAAAACAGCGGCCGCCCGACACACCGGACCACCCAGGACCCGCCCGACACGCACCAGGACCGAGCCGGGCCGCAACCGGGACCCCCGGCCCCAGGCATCGAGAGCCATCATCAACCAGCGGGCAGGAGCAACCATCACCGACGGGGAGTGACGGGGAGGGAAGAAGATGGCACCATGCCAAAAGAGCATCAAACACACAACCTGACAGGTAGACATAGACAGACAGAGACACTCTATACGTACCCTCCCTCTCATGCGTACACATTCTTACAAATACAGGACATACGAAAAAAGGACGCTATACACTCATTCATACCCCCCATACGTACACTATACTCCATACTCCCAGGCCCAGGGACAGACGCCCCAATAGAGAACCCTGCCCCCGCACCCAGGAGACAGACCCCTTTGCCCACCAGGACGGGGACAAACAGACCGCCAAGGCCCCCACACCGGCAAGAGCAGCCCACCAGCCCAGGACCCCGACCAGACGGCGTGATGTTCTATCCGGGCTCCGACCCCTGATGGTCCAACGAACAGGGGTGTGGAAAGACCGCCCAGCCTCTCTCCCCCCGCTCAATGTGGTGTTGTTGCGTGTTGTTCTAATGTGCACTTAAAACAGAGGGGGGGGACATGGGAATACTGCCGGGTACCCCCATCTCCCCCCCCGGGCCCTCAGTGTCTAGATGCGTTTAACCAGTGGGTGCCGGCACCACAGGCGAGGCCCCCACAACGGGCCCCTATAGGGGGCCCCCCATGAGGGGTCCCGCCCCCAGCGCCAATGCGCCACACCGCCAGGTCCCTACCTGTGCGTTCCATGTAAATGTTGCAAGTGTAAGTGTCTAAGTTGCTCAATAAAATCGGGACCCAGGCCGCCACCGGGTAGCGAAGACGGAAGCTCCATCCCGCACCCCAGTGACGTGCCCACGTCCCAAGGCCTTGTGAATGGTAGAATGAAGGAGCAGGGGGACAGAGGCATGGGGATGGGGAGAAAATAACTGGGGTGACCATTGCCAACCCCAGGGAGCCAGCTCCCCTGCTGACTCCAATAGGCACCCCCGTTCGGCCCGATCCACCAGGGGTGGGAGGCCCCAGCACGTCAAGTCGGGGCCCACGGCAGCGGCACCCCCGAGCCCCATGGGGGCCCCGGCAATCCACCAGCCCCCATGCCAGGGGCATACCTAAATCCTTCCCAACATTCACACTGCTAAAAAAACACATGTCACTAGACACCCAGGTTGAGTTTAGACCCCCCTCCCCCTCAACGCCCTCCCCCCTCCCGTCCCAAGCGCACCCCGTTAAAAAGAGCGCCTGTGCTAGATGGTAAAAAGCCTCCCCGCCAATAAGAGACGCCCCAGGCACCGCCAGCGTCCGAGGGCCCCCGCGCCGAGGCCGGAACCCGGCGCACCACCGACTCGGGTACCCCGGCCATGCCGCGCCAGGCCCGTGAGCAGACCGAAGTCCCGGGCGGCCAATCCCCAGGCCAACATCCTCCAGCCTTGCTACTACCGCCCAATGGCCGGGTGGCAACAGAACCCAGCACCTCCACCCACCAGCCCACACCCCACCAACCGGTCAGTCACCGTGGAGGCCGACCAACACCGGCCAGAGGCCCCCACCTCAGCACCCCCGCGAGGGCTAAGACCAAGACCCAGGAGTCATTTCCTGTGTCAATATAGCCGATCGGGCCCGGAGACGCCGGCCACCCGCCGCGTACTCTCGCCGACGCCCAGACGCGGCAAGCGGCCACCGGGGAGCAAGCGACAAGAACCAGCCCGGGGAGATGGAAAAGGCAGCAGCGCCCGCCAACCATCGGCCGACCACAGCCCCCCCCCAGCCGGCACTGATGGCAGCGGCCCCCCCCGGCCAAGCCCCAGCCAGGGCCCCAGCCGGGGGACACGCCGCCCCAGAACCCCGAGCCCCAGGCCCAGCCCAGATCCCCCCAGAGCAGCACAGCACCAGGCCAGTAACCCGTGTCCGCCAGCACGACCCCTCTAAGGCGCCGCATGCAGCCACTAGGAGTCACCACACAAAGCCCCCAAAGTCCCACCCCAGGCGAGAGTCACGGCACCTACCGCCCCAACCGCAAGCGGACCCACCCCCAAGGACCCCCCTGCAGTCACCACCAACCCTTAAGCTCCACATCGGCAACCGTGTCCCACAGAACAGAATCAAGGGCCCGACCCCACTAGGTGATGGAACTGATCAAGGGTGACCAGAAAGATTGATCAGATGTGGAGGCAGATGCCGTTTCTAGACCAATTTAATCCAGAAGGAGATCTCTATATTGATTAATATTGAGTATTTTTATTTTTCCAGTTCAAGAGGATATTTTTCTTAGCGATGCATAAGGCGATGTGAAATAATTGCATAGACTTTGTATCCATGGTAACTTCATCTACATTTCCCAGCAAGCAAACTGTGGGAGCAGGTGTGATATTACATTTCAGACACTTTGATAGGTCTTCACATATCTGGTACCAATATTTCTTAACAGGTGGGCAGAACCAAAGAGCATGAATATAATGTCCTGGTAGATTGCTTGTACATTGTAAACAGGTATTAGACGGCGTATAACCCATCTTGAACATCCGTTGCCCTGTATAATGCACTCTATGAAGGATTTTATATTGTATTAATCGTAGATTAGGATTTTTAAGAAATTTAAAGGTTCTTAATGAAATTTGAGACCAGAGGTTTTGGTCTATTGAGATGGACAAGTCCATCTCCCATTTTGAAATAGGAAGGGCTATTGATTCATCTATTCTATTTAATGTTTTGTATATTTTAGATAGCAGTTTGGGAGGGTTAAGATTAAGGAAGTCTAAAACTTTTCCTGGAATTTGTAAATCAACTGTATTGACCCTAAATTAATTTTTTATAATTGATTTAATTTGTTGGTATTCTAAGAATTTATTCTTGTTAATTCCGAATTGTGTAACCAATGTATTAAATTGGATAAAGTCTGTTCCATCAAATATATGCTCCAGGTATTCAATTCCTTTTCAATTTGCTTTATATTATATTTAGGCTATATGTATCAATTCTTTAATTGTACTCTTTAAAATACCAAAATGTACACATAATTGTGTTTTTGTCTGTCTGATTAAATCCTTAAAAAACTATATGTGGCAGTAAATTGGACCTGATGATCTGATAAGTTACTCAGTGGCTAATTGAGCAGCCTTTTTACATTACATTATTTTAGTTTTACTTGAGGAATTCCTGTGACTACTATGTTTTGTCTCACTATTTTACATTACACTTTTTCTCAAACAATTTTTAACTGATCGGAATATTTGTATAATTATATTAAACTTACTTCTCTTAAAGTGCCTTGAGATCACATCTGCTGTGAATTGGCGCTGTATTAATAAACTGAATTATACAAAGAGATGTTGAAGTAATACTACTCTTACTTGAGAACAGTTTTTACGTACTCTACCTACCTGTGTTCATGGCATAAAAAACACTCTGGATATTTTCCAAACGTTGCATAATTGACAGCAGCAGAGAGAGAATCCTTTGCCTGATGAATCTGTGATACAAGAATGGAGAAAACATCCAAAACCAGAGACTGTGGATCATATTTTGTTTTGTACAACAATCTCCAGATTGGATAAATGGGAGCGGTGAGTAGTAACAATCCAGGTAAATAAAAGAGAAATAATTCATATTACAGAAAATTCTGCTGAAAATAGACTAAATCACTTCCAAAAAGTGAATGCCAAATACGAAAAACATTTAATTTACATCCCGAATTAAACGACGAGTCCAAACACTACTGAAATATGTATTCATTAAATGAGCAGAAATGCAGTTCTGCCGCTAGAACTCAGTGAAGATCTGCTGCAGCCTATCGTTCAAAAAGATCTTCTAAATGAAAAGATCTTTGTGAACACACGTTGTCACTCATGGACACAGTGGCTCTGCTGCAGCTGCTTTTGGAGCACAAAAAAGGGAAAAAAACCTTCCGGCCGCCGACCCTACAACAGACAGGCCGTTCAGGAAAAACCTCCTGACGACCAGCACGCCTCTGAATGTAATACGACTGGAACAGAAAAAAACTAATTAAAACAAAACTAAGTTCTTAATTGTTTTATTCCTAATAGTTTTTCCATGTTCCATATTATGTTCCTTTATTTTTAACTCTTGTTTTTACTTTGCATGCTTTTCATGTTTTTATGCCGTTCATGTTTTATTAAATTTACCGACACTGTCAGGAGGTGAAAATAATTGCTAGCGAGTCTGAAACTGGGAAACTGTCATCTCCCATAGTCCCATACATTAAAATTGCTGTTTTTACGTTTACATGCTTTCATATCATATGTTTTGCTTGTTTCTTTACCAATGAATCATCTAAAGCTCCTTGAATTACCTTGTTGTTGAAAGCGTGCTGTAGAAATAAAAATGCCTTGCCTAAATTACAACATAATAAGGTTTAGCACTTCTAAGATGCCTATTTCAAAGCCTAACAAGAAAGGTGCGTTTTAGGTCTACTTTTAAAAAGTTTTATACGAGCAAACATTCTTTTGGGGTCACAAATAAACGGAAGAGCAGCGAGTAGCTCAGCGTCACTGTAGCTGCATGCTGGACATAAAAAAGAAGTTGGCGGCAAACAGGAAGATGGTATGATCTCTAGATTTCACATTGGGCCCAGTTCAGCAAATGGAGCTAATTGGGATGGCTAGTGGCTACGTCACCGTAGCAACTTCCGTGTCCATACCAAATAGTAGCAATGCTGCAGTACTGTGTCGCAATAACAGAAACAATACGTTACTACCGCTTTGCTCTGGACGAAAACGAGAAGAGGAGATGGCTTAAACTGATACACTAAGTTGGATCGCTAATCATGAAAAGATCCATTTGGGTTTGGGCTAGCACCAGTATCTGCACTAAACGCTAGCCGAGATAATGTTACCTGTTGCTGTTATGATATAATGGGGCCACATATAGTAAAATGAATTAAAGTCAATATTTATGAGAATAAAGTGGTCATTTATTTACTAGTTTAACATAATTATGAATTTAAATGAATCATTTATGAGAATAAAGTATATAGTTATTTATGAAAAGTCATTTTCGAACTCAAACTCATTTACGAAAATAAAGTAGCCTAATTTATGACAATTAAAGTTAGAATTTAGGAGATTAAAAGCCAGCAGTGGTGACAACAGAATGTATTTACCTTGTCCTGGTTTCAAAGGCTAATTACCCGCAACAGAAAGTGTCTCCTGCAAATTGAGGCTAAATTAATCCCTCCAGTGGACGGACAGCTTGTGAGAAGTTTGAGCGGCCACGGATCACGGCTAGCCTGGGGATGGTACTGTTTTTCCATCTCACAGCTCCATTAAAAGCTGCATTGTTGGTGCGACGGCTGCACAAACATCACCGACTGCACGCAGTAAGACATTGTCCAATAAATTATGAATGTTTTTTTTAAATGACAGGTTCCATGCCTACTGCCATTGTGTTTCCATTAGGAGCTGCTGCAAGTTGGACGTGATGTCGTGACGACAAGCTAGCCACCCCCATAGGACTTCTTTAGGGACTTTACATCGGCTGATCAGCCAGTCATCATCGACAAGAAAATCTCTCAAAACTGCAGCATTTATACTTGTATTCATACAATTACACTTATATATGCAATTGCTACACAATGAGAAGACACAGGTATGAACATAATGTGATATAATTCTTAAATGCTAAAAACAAATATGATTCTAAGCTCAGAGATGGAGGGGGGTGCGACTGTTCTGTGGGTTGCTTGTCTCCTTGCAAGTCTGAAATTGTGATTTATTTTATTTATTTATTTTTCATCTCACCAGCTGTGCTGCCTGTGTCATCTGTGCCAAAAATGTGTGTAAGCCAGGATCAAAGAACTGGTGACACAAGGAGACCTAGAAAACTCATACATGCATTTATCTTTAGCCACATTGATTACTGTAACAGTATCTTCATAGGTCTACCTAAAAAAATAAAATAATCAGACCGCTGCAGCTGATCCAGAATGCTGCTGCTCGTGTTCTCACTAGAACCAAGAAGATAGAACACATCGCCCCAGTTCTAAAGTCCTTCCACTGGCTCCCTGTAGCTGAGAGAATAGACTTCAAAGTGCTTTTAATTAGTCTATAAATCATTGAATGGGTTAGCACCAGAGTACATTAGAGATCTGTTATCATGGTACAAACCATCCAGATCACTCAGGTCCTCCAGCTCTAATCTATTGATCGTCCCTAGAACCAGAACCAAGCATGAGGAAGCAGCTTTCAGTTTCTATGCTCCTCATATCTGGAACAAACTACCAGGAGAATACAAAGCTGCAGAGACACTGAACTCTTTTAAGTCTAAAATTAAAACGTACCTATTTACAGTTGCCTATGAGTAACTGTTTTTACTTGCTTGTTTTTAATTTTCACACGAATTATAGTCTTGATTACTGTAAATGCTTTCTTGTGTTTTTGTTGTTGTTGTTGAATTAAGAACTGTGAGCTTTTTCAGCAAGATCAGTTAGTGAATAAAAACTGTTTTTACCTACCTGTCCTTACATTGTTGTATTGTCTTGATTATTGTCATATTGTAATTGTTTTCTTGTATTTTAATCATCAAATTGATTTATGCTGTCTTCCAATTTTATTAATGTGAAGCACCTTGAGTTGCCTTGTCTTGAAAGTGTCCTATACAAATAAAATTGCCTTACCTAATTTGCTCAAAGTTTCAAACATTATTTTACACATTTTTCTTTTTTCTATTATTCACAAAGTCTGCGTATAAAATGAGTTACGCTATTTTCATGGAGATGGTTGGAGAATTTCGCAGCTCTCTTTCATGGGCCTGTTTGGACTCATATAGGAGTCAATTAGGAGCCTTCTTAAAAGGTAAAGATGAACCTCAATGTATCAAATTTCTTTTGAGGCCAAGGTAATACGTACAGCTCTTGTTGGACAAGCTATCTTAACCAAAGACATTCAATGGACCCTTGTGGACGTAAAAAAACACTGATTTTCGTTTTAGATGGCTCTGATCTGTCGATGATATGTATTTTCAAGCAGAGAGTTGCATATTACCTTGCTTTCTGACTGATTTGACAAAGGTGTATTGTGTCTATTGTGTCTCCTTTCCCCTACACAGGTGAAAAGAGATTATCATTGTAAATGAGCACAAAAGGGATTTGAGGCTAATTATCATAGTAATTTCACTGCTACTTATCCTAATTCTATTTTAAAATTTGGCCTTCCTCATTTTCATATCTTTACTGTTACAAAAGAAAAGTCAAAGCTAAGGAGGGGATTTAAGACTAGAGGCAAGCAGCAGGGAAGATGACACAGGTAAGCAGAGATTAGAACTTTCTGAGAGAAAAAGATTATTTGGTTGGAGAAACCAGACAGCATGATACTTCAGAATTACTCTAATTTCCACTCCAAAATTCATTTTCTCTGTATAATCACTTTGTTATATGTGCTGGCTTTAAATTTCCGAGTATAGGTGTAGACGAACTACAATAAAGCAATTTAAGAACAGGTTATTTCTGCAGAAAATAAGTATTAATTCTGTAGTCGAAAGAAACAGAAAAAACTGTGTGGGTGCAAGTGCAGCCTTTGTTTTATAATTTTACAGCTTTAAATTAACCTAAGTCACTTTAGGTGTTTTGCATTAATTGGGTGCCTGCCTGGCATGGTATCAAATTCCCGGCCTGATTGTCCCAGTCTGCCCCTGCTGCATTAGTTATTATATGTAGAATAGTGAGACTTTCAGCTACTTCCATCCACTGCTCCCACGTTTTGCACTATCCATACATTTCTCACTATTATAAAGTGTTCTGGTGACACAGTTGTTGATAGAAACGGGTGCAACATTAGAGTAACAATGCTGGTAAGAACTGGAGCAGTAATTACATCTTTCGGCATGCTGCCAGAATTTTTAAATAAAGTTTTTGTCAGAAGGGTTTGTTTTTCCTCCTCGCTACAGAGAGCTTTTAAACCCGCTGTTTGGGTGCCGGCCTGTTAGACATTCATTATTATTTACTTCCTCCTTTTAGCTGGAAACATCAACATATAGATTGACAGAAACTTCATTTGACCTTGTTTTTTTATGAATATCAGGAGGTTCTCCCAGCTGCTGTAATCTTTAAGTTGTAAACAATCGGAAACAGGAAGAAAATTTTCATAATGACGTGTCCAAACATTCTGGGTTTTTTTTATCAACACTGGATTTAAAAGCCTGTTAAATGCCAGGTTGCTGCAGTAAAAGCCTTTATGCTGCAGAGATGTTGAACATCACATCTGATCTTGAATGGTTCAGAAGTAAAATGATCAAAAACCTTGCATTTTCCATCAGAGTGTTGAAAGAATGGATTTTCTCAGTCTCATCCTGCTGTTTTTACTGTGATAATCCATGAAGACATGGTCCCATCAACAGGATGAAGGAACCAGAGCGCACCGTGCAAGGACTGATGGGAGATTAAGAAGAAGCTGAATTACATGAAAAAAAACAGGATATGGTTCTGTTTACAGAGAGAAAGGATGCAGGAGATGAAAACGATCCAGAAAGCAGCAGATGCAGATTGTTCTGTCTACAAACATCTGCTGGATGGGTTTTCTGCGTCTCTGGTACGCCGTCTCTCTCATGTTAAGATCGCTGCTTTCGCCTGGAGGCAGCCGAGACGCTGCTGTCTGTTTGCGGAGCAGCTTCCTCTGACAGGAACGTTAATCCTTCCATTCCTCCTCCTCCTCCTCCTGCAAAGCTGTGAAAGGAGACGCTTTATATGACGGAGGACAAATAAAACATCCAATCGTCCTCATCCTGACGAATGAAACGCCTCCGTCTGTCAGAAGCACTTTTTCCGTCTGTCCTGCAGAAATAAACGCTCCACTCGGCACGCCGCACTCAGAAAAATTCAGTTTGACTTAAAAATCATGGTTCTGGAGGAAGTTGGGTTCAATCAGAATAAAAGTCTTTGCTGGACTCTTCTGTCCACAGTAGTGGACAGGTGTCTACCCATGATTCTTAAGATTCCAATGTAAATCAAGGATAAAAACATAACTCTAGACAGAAAACACTCATCAAACCACTCTGAAAGCAAGATAATATCCACCTCTCCGCTCAAAGCCACATATAACTGCAGAACAGAGCAAACAAAAAACAGTATTTTTACATTGAAAAGGGTCCAGTTAATGTTCTCTGTTAAAATAGCTAGTCCACAACAAGTGTTATGTCCACAAACATAATCTGCTGTAGAAAACATTAATGATCCAGGTTTTCATCATAACTACCGTTAGCATGTTAGCTTAAAACTAACCAACCTAAAAACTCTCAAATAACTAGCTTAAAAAAAAACAGCACTCTTACTTACTTTTATGTTTAGTGGTGGCTGGGAAACAACAAATTGGTGCTTTATCGCCACCAGGTGGTATAGAGTGTGGACTAGAATCACTCAAGGTTGTACTTGCCTCCCTAAGGCTGGTGATGTGTTAGTATCATCCCTGTTTGGATGATAACCCTTAATTATCAAATGCAATATGTTAGGGGTGTGCTGGTACGCAAAACATCCCGTTTCAGTACGTACCTTGGTTTAATGTCACGGTTCGGTACATTGTCGGTACAGTAAAAAAGTTTTTTCTGTTGTGTAAACAGGTAATGCTTTAATTACATTTAAAATTAAGCTTTACAACATATAAAAAAACGTACAAATGTTACGATTTTCCCTTTGTAAATTATTTTCATAACTTGTTACCAGTAAACAAGTCAGTTTTAACAAATCATTTTATTTAACCACTTTAGCCTAGAGGAGATAGATCCTGATTAACAGAGTTCAAAGTTCCCTTTTGGCACGTGAGGTTGGAGCTGAAATGGCTCTAGATGGGGGAATTAATTTCAAAGTAACACCGGCACACTGATTTAATCTAATCAATATCTTTTTTTTCCCCCATTCTCATACTTCATCAGGAAGCCAAAGTGTTCCCGAACATGAGACTTTAATTACAAAGTAGGGTATTTTAGCTCCTGCGTTCCTGAGTCGCTGGCCATAACAAGAAGCGGTGTTTCACTGTGTTTGGTTAGCATGTTGTTGGCTAATATGCAATGCAGTTAAGGCGTCGGAGTAAAAAACCTGGTACGAAAGTGTGTACAGGACCGACAGCTCTGTACTGAAACATATAGGCTATGGTAAACGTTTAGCCTTGGGGGAGCAGGTAAGCTCAGTGTATGCCTGTCTCCTTGTTGATCAACAAGAAGGATTCTTGAACTACAGAATGGACCATCCAATCCTTCTTGAGATATATTTGTCAATATATTGCATGGTTGCAGCTTAATTTACACAGGCGTGGTGATCTGCTTTAGGCGGGTCAGACATCTGAATCACCAGGGGCTAGTCCTCGTCATTCATTTAGCTCAGAGACTAAGAGAAGAATCCAGCTAATTATCACAGCTAACTAGCTGGAGGAGAGAGCTTACTGAATTAATTTATTTTTAAAAATCCTTCCATGAATCTCAAAGTTTTGTAATGAGAGAGGAAACAAAAAGTAAAAGCAAAAAAATCCAAAAACACATTTTCTTAAATGAAAGACTATGCTCACAAACAGCTGAGGGTCAACTCAAAGGTCTGGCTACTGACTCACTGCTACAGCTTTCTATCATAGTGATGGAATATCTTGTATCGTGTTTTTATTCCAGATTCCTTTAAAGTAAGATTTTTTTTTTGTTGTTATCAAAAACCGAGAGCCTGTTTTTTGTAGATTTACCCAAAGCAAAAACAATGAATCTTTGGAGGAAAGTAGGAGTGCTCAGTCAATCATTTTTGGTGTTCAAAATATTTGGCCATTTAGGCTTGTTCTAAAAGGTCTTTTTCCAGTTTTTGTTTATAACAGGCAGTCTTGCCCCCTTGGCTTCAGACACATCATCATCCATATTGGGGTTTCAAGTTTCTGAGGCCGTAGCTCAGCAGATTTTTGTTTTATTACCCTGCACTTCTAAAATTCTTCGCCTACTTAAAAAACAGAAATTCTGTGATTTTTGTTTTAAATACACTTTAAAAGTACGATGTTTTCACCTTGTTTAGATTGTTTCCCGTCCTTACTGGATTGCTTTTCAGAATTCCCTTGAGTGTATTTCAGGCCACAGTTGTTCATTTTTGGCCTCACAGTTATGGAGCTGTTACCAACTGAACTGAGGGATGTTTTTTTTTTTCCTCAAGTGGGAAATGTTTAAAGAACAGCCTCGGGCTTAAAAGGGGTAAAAAGCGAAAATGGGAAGGGAAACTAACACTCTGTGAGTGAGTCAGAGCTCTGAACAAACTCCCAGAGGATATTTTGGTGTCATCAGAAGCGTGTTGGGTTTGCACCACAGCTGGACACCACAGAAAGAAAGAGGTTGGATGTTTTCTGCAAAGACAGGGTTACATGATGCCTTTTCTCTCAATAAGAAACCCAATGTTCTGGCCTTAACCCGAAGATCCCAGCAAGAAAGAACACGAGGTTAATTTAGGAAGCATGTTTTGCCTTCAGGTCGTTGGCTCTGAGACGGGATCGGGACTGTAAAACCTCCTCCTGGAGATCCATCCAATCAGCACAGGCTTCCGTCGGCCTTCGTTTATTTTCTGGAGTTTGGTGTAAAAATAGAAAAAGGACAAACGTAAAGATGAATCTGTTCAGGTTCCATCCCAACACGGCAGCAAAACCTCAGCGTCTCAGAGCGCTGGAGGCTGCTGATGGTTATAAATGACCCAGATATGATTCGTCATTAAAACCACATTCCTCCTAAATTATAATTCTGTAACAAGGAGACAACGGCTGCGCCTGTGTCGGGGCGCCGTCCTTGAGTTCCTGGCAGACGAGATGGATGAGCTGTAATTACACTGATAGAGAGATGATGGGAGGAGGGGGGGGAGCAGGGGGGGAGGACAAGGTCGCGGCGCGCGTTGTGTCCTTGTGTTTCAAGTCCGATGCGCGGATGCGCATATTTGAGTTTGAAGCGCTGCGGTTGGAAACGGATGATGAGAAAATCAGGTGAAACCAGTAACGCCGGCCCTGATTTGACTTTCAAAACAGAAGAACAACAAAGTGGGAGAGGAGAGGGGGGAAAAAACAAGATCAAACTTTGGATTAAAGATGCGGTGCAGTGACCAATGTCTGGTCTAACAAATATTTCAGCTCTGACTATTTAACAAAAATATTCACATTATTCATTTAAAAACTGAATCCATCACAAAACGCTCACTATTGGGGCCTAAAACAAGCTTCGTGTAGTATTTCAATTTCAAAACTCCAGATTTTTCTTTCACTTTTTCATCAGTTTTTTTATTATTATACTGTTAATATTTTTGGCTTTTATTATTTGATTTTCTTCAAAATACTCAGGAATGATGCTGTTTTATTTCAGCAGCATCGTAAATGACTATTGATAGAGCGAGAGAGAGCACACCTTCAACAGAGAACATGAAGGCCGAAATAAGCAGCTTTATCCGTCATTAACATGCTGGATTTGGGAATTTTGGGAGCATTTTGATGAAGATAAAGCTCTGCAGTTACTAAAAAAACACAAACAGTGCCGCTAACTGCGCTAACTGCTAACAAGAGGCACAAAATTAAGTTTACAAACTTTACTCTGAGATCATTGTGATTTTGCTTAGAAATAACAATAGCATCTGTCTTTACAGCAAACCCTCATCCAATTAATCAATAAGGGCTTTAGAATGCTAAAAATAAGGTCCAAGTTGAAGTCTAAACCCAAACTTCCCCGCTAATTAAGTAAAAACTGACACTGTTAGTTTCCAGTGTTGCATTTCAACGCCAATATTAGATAATATTAGACATCCCTAAAATAACTCAAAGATAATATTAACATGTTATGTGCCAAACCAAAATAACTCCTTTTAATCATACAAACAAAAAACAGGATATACAGTTCATATATTGGCATTACAGTTGTCCAGGGTTTTTTTTTTTTATGTGTGTGCGATAAGAAAATTAGCCGAATTAACATTCAGTGTTTGTGTAGGTGGTGGTGGTGATGGGGGGAAATATACATGCCATAACGGATGCTGGTATCTGTATCAACGTGAGCTCATCTTAGACAATGAACTGATTGATCCGGTAGGAATGGATGCCTACAGTGAAAAACAGCTCCTGCTAACAGTTTACTGCAGTGTCATGAACTTCAAGTTCAGAGGCTCAGAAGGTGTCTGTCTGAGAAAGGTGCTAATGTAATTAACGCCACCAATGCAGAGCTTGCTCAGCATGGATTGGAAGGGGCAGCAAAGTCAATTCTGTCCAATAAAAGCAAGGTTGTTCCTGTGGTTCTCAGATGGAACAAGGTTGGTCCTGTATTTAGCTGGGGATGATAATTAAGCACAAACTCGATCGGAGTCTAATGAAGCCCTTAGGAGCAGCGAGGAAGGAAGCTTCTTATCAACAGATACTCAGGTGGTTATCATCGGTTCACATCTTAATTACCCTCTCCACCCCCAGATAACAAGAAGCTGCTGGTTTAATTGTATCAGCAGCAGACAATCCACTGATATCACCAGGTATGAATCTACAGAGTGGAGATAAACGTGTTGTTTTAGGCTGCGTCCACACTAAGCCGATAAGGTTATACGGGGAGTTAGACGCCTAATGTTATCCACTCAACACGAGCATTTATGCCCCGTTTAAGGTCCGTTTAAGGTCCCATGATTGCGCAATCCCATACCGACCTGTGCAAATACTGGGCATGCGCGAAAAGACGCACGAAAAACGCGTATAATCTACGTGACGCCAGCGCCTACATAATATATACAAGAAGCTCTACAGCACAGTACATATCTGCTTGTCCCGTTAACCAAAGAGAACAATAGCTGCTCAGAAGAAGAGAGAGTTTTTGGTGTGGACAGACGACGAGATCGATTTATTACTCTTCGCTGTTGTCTTTGTCTGTAGTGTCGTATTGTTATCGACCCAGCATTCAGTGACGCCAATTCCTTTCATTATCCGGGGAAGCTGTCCACACTACACTGTTTAGCCGTTGAATTAAGATTTACACGGCTCTCTTACCCGGCTAATAGTTATCCGGCCACAGACCTTAAACGACGATGGGTTAGTGTGGACGATAGGGGGGTGTAGACTAAATATTTATACGTTTAAGGCATTAGCCGGCTTAGTGTGGACGTGGCCTTAGACCATCTCGTTTTATCCTGATCATTTCACTAACTGGATCATCTGCTGAAGATCCACAAGGAGTTTTGGAAGCTTCGTAACTGGGCCGAACATGATGATCCGATGTCCGCAGATATCTCCTGTTCACTGTGTGCATGCTTAACTGCACATCACAAACACCCACTTCACCTGGAATGTAAAATGACCTGTTGCACCTTCCAAAAACACTCAGCGCTTAAACTATTCCAGGTTTTCTCATGTTACAACAAAAATGTAAATAGTGGCCAAAAACTCCAGATTTTGAGCTGGACACGCTCCAATGCGTGACCGGCATTTCAAAAAGTATAAAGACAGACTTTTTTACTGATCAATGAATACACCAAAAATAGGAGTGGCCCTTGCTGACAACGCTGCTAATGAATGAAGAAATTCACGAGTTGGGACATTTCTTGAGCTTTAAATCAGCATTTTATTGAGGCTGCGAGAGAGCGAGAGAGAGCTAACCTTCAGCAGAAAACATGAAGGGTGAAAAAAGAGCTTTTTTTATATCCCTCCCGAACTTGCTGGTTACAAATATTGGCAGCATTTTGATTACAATGACGCTCCTCGCTCACTCTAAAAAGCACACAGAGCCTGATGCCTAACTACTATTAGCCATGCTAACTGTGCTAATCACTAAAATTTGGGGTGCTAAGGACAGTTTAGAAACCGTGCCCATCTCATTTACACTGTATGATGTCACCTTTGCCTCTGCTTGTGGGGAATGATAATTCATTTTTTGTCCTGTACAGTTACTGGTTAAACCAAACAGTTTTTCTTTTCATGATTTAATCCCTAAGAATTTGACAATTTGAAACTGAATTTAAACGTTTTTCAGTCACAGTTCACTGCTCCCTTCTCTGGTGCCACCATTAGTTTTGGCGTAGTACAGTTTTTACCTGTCAGTTTTCTAAATGACATGGACATTTTCAGTTGTATTCATACTTTATTAATTTCACTGATAATAAATCCAAACAGGCTGAAGAGGAAATCGACATTGAATCCATGCAATTTTTTTTCCACTGTGACAAAAATCAGGAAATACATGTAAACAATGAAACAGATGAACAGTTCACCTGCTGTGGCCTGAACGAACAGTCTCACAACTTCCTTGTGATATGCATGCGTTCAATGAGGTTTGAAGTTGTTCTGGAGACCTAAGGGAAGTCTGGAAATACAAGAGGTACTTCAGCCAAACTTTTAAAATCAGGGAACACTTCATTACTTGAAGTCGGAAAGACTATCTGAATGAGCCGTTTCCTGACCTGCAAGCTATCGCTACAGCGGGAGGAAAACAAGCAGCATGCACATGTGGTTGCCACGACACCGGGCTCTTCAGAGCGTGCTACAAAGCCTCTGTAACTCTTCAACAAGCAGTTAGCTCACGGATTGTGAGACGCCATGAGATGATACACAGATCTCGCTCATGGTAATCTGTAGTTATTGATTTAGCTGTACTCCATGCGTTAATTTAATAAATGTCTGCGCATCTGCATCAAGTGGTCAGTGGTGTGAACACTAATCATTTGAAATCACAGATGGTCAATGTGGATGTTCCTCCAGCCATCGCTCAGTGTTTGTATTTCTTTAAATGTTTCGGGTTTAATTTTTTGCAATATTTTTAAATGTTTGCTAATGCACATTTAGCGACATCTCATTTTGATCATTAACTGTCTTTAGGTTTGCTGGGATGGAAAGAACTGACTGAGGGACCCATAATGGTGCAGGTCCAGGAAGTGGAGGAATCCATTTGGCTGCTGAAAGAATCTCAAAGACCACTAAAAATTAAATGCTTATATACCGGATTTTGTGAGGATGTGTTAGTTTAGACATTTGTGTTGTAGCTATAATTTGCTGACATAATTGAGTTATTTATGTGTATTCATTGTTTGCTTTAGTCCCTTTCCTCTCTCCTCTCCTTGTTTCTTGTGTGCTAGCCTTTGTGTATAAATTCCCGTGTGTTCATTGTGAGAGCTGAGTCATTAGTCTTATTTAACTTTGTCTTAGTTGCCCTTTTCTTTTGTGTCTTTCTTCTAGATTTCTGATAGATTTGAGTTCTGATGAATTTTTGTTAATTTGTCCTGGTGTCTAAGTGCTGGTGTCAATTTATTTAAATTAAATCCCAAAAGTGAGGTCAAAGTTAAGTCTGTAGAAATGCACATTCTTTAACCACAAATCCAACAAACAAAACCTTTAATAATAACACATTTGCACCGTCACTCATTAGTCCTCACCTGTTTTCCCCTGCTTACTGCTTATGTAAAGCCATTATTCCCCCAATCAGTGCTTAATTATGTCAATGATTGTCTGATGATAATTAATGCAGCTCTTATCTCAGAGATGATGACTGATTGATGTGAGACGCAGCGAGAGGCTGTGTTGGGGCAACAGACTCTAGCTGAATTCATGTGGGTTTCATTGCAGATCGTTTTTTTTTTCCCCTCCCAGGAGAGCGAGCGGAGAGCTGAAAGGCTGACACAGAATCAGCAACATGAGCTGCTTGCTGGATTACTGTGAGCCGGCGGAAGGGATGGGGACTCACCGTCACGCCGCCGCTCGTCTGCGTCTCCCTGTAGGTGAAGTTGCAGACGGCCCAGGCCAGGTAGTAGGTGGACATGCGGGGCGTCCGGGCGAAGCGGTGGGTTACCCAGCCGTCCTCGTCCGGTGGCGAGCTGCTCTCCACAGGCATGTTGGACAGGGACGTGTACTGAGGGTCGTGGCGGAGGCTCAGGGAGAAGGTGGCCTTATAGACGGGCTCGTCGAAGCAGGGGAAGGCCTTCCGGGCGTGGATCGGACTGAACTGAGTCACCGCCAGGTACCTGGACAGAGAAAAGAACCAGAGACTACAGAGCTGTCCATTTACTTCAAGAGAAATCTCTTATTTTTATAAAACTAACATCTAAACAACAAATACTGGTCTGAAGAAACCACTGACAGTGGATGAAAACGTTTCTGTGATACAGATGAATCCATAAAACAACAGGTTTGTTTCTTCCTTATGAGACTTCAACATTCAGAATGGTGGACGGACGTACGGACAGAGGGATGATTTTGCTCCTGGGCTTTTTACTTCAATTCAATTCAGCTTATTTATATATCGCCAATTCACAACAGATGTCATCTCAAGGCACTTTACAATAAAAAGTTATTTCAATATAATTACACGAACATTCCAATCAGTTATGTAAGGAATCCCAGAATATCGCGTTGAGTGTTTGACCTGAGGTTGTGCCTGGAACATGCAGACTCCAACCACAGCAATCCCTCAGAAATCCCTCACATCGAGCAAGCATGTAGCGACTGTGGAGAGGAAAAACTCCCCTTTAACAGGAAGAAACCTCCATCAGAACCTGGCTCAGTACAAGCAGTCATCTGCCACGACTGTCTAGGGCGTCTGAGATGACAGCAGAGACAGAAAAAAGAACAAAAGAACTGATGTAAGAGTATTTTCAATATTAAAGACATTACAAAGTTGACAACAGAAAATGGAGGATGAACAAGTGAGCGGAATAAACAGCTGATTCCAAGTCTGCTTTTAAGAAAATGTAGCGGGTTTTATTTACTACGGGCAGATGGATGGATGGATTGTTAGTTGGATGGATTGACACACAGATAGACGGTTGGTTAGTTGGTAGGATGGATTGATTTTTTGATGTTTGTTTGTTTGTATGGATGGATGGATGTTTGGTTAGTTAGTTGGAAGGATGGAGACTAGAGCTGCAATCGAGCCTTAAAAGTTGGGCCCGACCCAGTCCGAGTCCGGGAGAATTTAGCCCTAAAGAGCATATTTTGATTGGAAGCTTTTCAAAGCCTGAACCCAATTACAGCCCGGTCGTCTGGTCCCTCTAATGGAGCTCTAATGGAAACAGAACAAAGTTAGGTCTATGTTCGCTTCCAGACTGCAGGAACCAGAGCAGAACTCAAGAGATCCTCTAGATAGGAGCGCCAGAGCGCTTTAAAACTTTTGCCCAGCAGCAGCAGCGATAATATTGTCAGGAATAACATCAAATACCTGAAGTTTCCCTCCTGCTGGATCATCAGCCTAATTTTCCAGAAATTTCTCCCACACACTAAATGATGTCCATAACTGCGGTTGGTTAGGCAGAATTGATCCTGCCTTAAATTAGCCATGAAATTAACCTTAATTCAATTCCTCACATTATCATCCGGCCTGAAATGATCCTCTCCCCAGCTCCGGACTCGGGATGAATCCTCCTGGAGGACGTGACGCTGCTCTACCCTCAGGAACGAATCAAAGGAGAAACTGAAGGTGGAGTCAGAGGGTTAGAGGATAATCCCCACGCCGCCTCCCTGCAGCCGGAGACGTTTCTGCTGCTTCAAGCTTCAGGTTTGACAAACAGCTTCCATGGAGAGATAATCCACAATAAACGGGAAAAGAACTTCCTGTTTTACTGCGATCCGTTTAAGCCGAGCCGAAAGCCGGCAGAGTTCTTCCGTTCGTCCGTCAGTCACCTGACGGGGAGAGACTTAAGACTCCGGGGAATAATCCTCCTCTAAACTTTGTTCCTCCCTGCTCCGGGGGGTTTATGGAGAACGAGATGAAAAGGATGAGGAGGAGGAAAAACAGGTGGAATGAAGGAGGAATGAAGGAGAGAAGAGAAAAAACTTCCCAACTTTCTACACAGTTTACTCCTCCAGTTTTGAATTGACTTTCAGCTCTTTCTCTACAGAAACATTTGTTAAAACTCCAGATCTCACCCGCTCCAGGCTTTGCAGTTTTCCAGCTGTTCACCGGGATTTTCCAGAACCAAAATACAAATAAAATCTGAGAAGTATGGCCTGCATTTTGGGCTCAAGAGATTGGTCTCTTCTAGCCTCAAACATGTAATAGAACATCGAACAAAACGTCTAACTTCAAATCCTGCCACAGATTCTAAGGCGGACTTTGACTAGGCCGTTCTAACACGTGAACATCCCGTAGTGTCTCTGGTTTTAATGCTGGAAGGTGAAGCTCCACCGCAGCCGCCAACAGGTTCTCCTCCCACCATTTTTCCCGCAGCATGATGCTGCCACCAGCGTGCTGAGAGTTCGTTTTCTAACAAACCTCCGAGGACTAATCACACTAAGGTGGATGAATGATGACTGCACAGGTATAAATTTTGGTGGGTGAACAAACAAAAGCATGCCTCACTTTTTAGGTTTTATTTAATAAAAAAATGACATGTTTTCTTTTCCTTCCACGTCCCAGTCAGGGGTCTTTAAACATTAAAGATAGAAAAATCAGCGAAAGAGGTCAAATATTCTGGATGTCAACATTTTTGCCACTTGTTGGAAAACAAGGTGTAAAATAATATATATAAAAAAAAATCTCCAGTCAGTTGTATACTTTCAACTTTTTAAGTTTTGGAACATATAAAATCTTATTGATTTCAGAAATTGAAAGAAAGTAATTCAGAACAAGGGTTATTTGTTTGATGCTGATCAAAGTAAAAAAAATAGAGTAATATACTCATTTCTATTTATTTTTTCTTAATTATATATAATATATATGTATAACACGTAGATTAAACTGTATTTAAGTATCCACAAAATCTTGCTTGAAATGACTTCTCCACCCTATTAATATGATTTATTATAGCATACATTTACAAATCAGGTGTTCTTGACGTAGAACACCTCAAATACCTGGACCGTTGCCTTGTTGCACGTTAAAAATGTGGCAAAGTCAAGAGAATTGTCAAAAATGTTTAGAGAAGTGGTCGTTGTCTTTGCCCTCAATATCCTAGAGGTACTGGTGGAAGCCTAGTTTACCATTTTGAAATCAAAGGAAGGGTTTGCACGCCACCTGGTGGCGGAAAAAGGGTAAATTTCAATGTATGCTAAGGAGACCCTGCGGTAAAAGCAGTGGTGGCTTTGTGATGCTCTGAAAGTGTAAACCTGTAGCGTTTGGAGGTTTGAACCTAGTATCAGGTAACCCACGGAGAAAACATAACCTTCTGAAGCTCAGACAGCTTAGATACCGAAGACACTGCAGATGTTTGTCTGGAAGAGGTAGAATTGTCTTCGCTCCCACATGGTTCAAATTAGCATCCAATCAGCCCAAACTCCTTATTTTAGATTAAATGCAAGTTGGAGGAATCCCCGTGTATGAGAAGGGGTTATTTTTTCTACTCTGGCTATGTCTGCTTGTACTATATTAGATTAAAAAAATCCAATTAGACATTCAGTTAGTTCTACACTTTCAAGGTTTTTTAAGTTATAAAGGGTTCTACAGGTTTCTTCAGTTAAATTCCAGTCTTTTTAGGACCTTTTTAAGACCATTCATACAAAAGCTTAATACCCATTTCAAAGCCCTACCGGCAGAGAAAAACAAAAATATTGAACTTGTGTTCATTTATTTCTCAGAGAAATGTGCAAAGTAGAAGATGTCAAAAAGCCAAGCAGGTGCAAAAAATCAAATCATATTTTAGTGGGCCACAAGAAAGTTTGCCTAACAACGTTAAGTTTAAAAAATAAACATTGTTGACGCTTTTTTTTTTTTTTACATTAATCTGCATTTACTGAAGACATCACTGAAGATGTTCAGAGTTTTTTACCCGGGGCTTCGTTGTATTCTCAATTTTTGGTTCTGCTACTGTTTATGTTAACCTAATGAATAAAAAGTAATTGTGGTTTCCTAATTAAGCCTTTAAGGAAAAATTCAATACGGGACAACATTTTAAGATCTAGATATCCAAAATTCAAGGCATTTTAAAAGGTCCTTTTAAAGGTATTATTTCCAAATTCATACATTATGTGCTTTTAAGGCTTTTTAAGACCTTGTATGAAACTTGTATATAACTTAATAAAATCAAGTTAATTTCAGGAACTGAAAAGAAGGAATTCAGAAAAAAAGTTTGTAAAGTCATATGGACATTTGTATTTAGTCTTATTGATTAAAGCATACCAACAATGTACGAAACAGTTATTTCTGTGCACCATTACACCCTAACCTCAACAAAGTATTTTCACAGTCAGCGATGGCAGTATCATGGTGGCAGCTCCAGAAGGTAGGTAAAAAAAAAAAGGTCTAGTCAAAGTCCAGATTAAAAACTAAAAGGGAAACTGGAAAAAGAAAGAAATGGATCTGAATACCAAAAACAAACCGCCTCATTTCATTTTTTTATAACAAACCTGGTTTGGAAAAACCCTTCAGAGATCCAGATGAGGAAGTCAGAAAAGTTTGAAGAAAGAAAAGAGAATAAAGAATTTTAAGAAGAAAATGTGTACCATAAACAAAAATGGATTAAAGGAAAGATAATGAGGATGGGGGAGAAGGTGAGATAAAGGTAGGAAAAGATAATAAAGAAGTAAATCCTGAATGGAAAAGATAAAGGAAGCAGGAGGAATGAAGAGAAGAAATCAAAGCAAAGAAGAGAGGAGGGATTTAGCTGAGGAGAGACGATGGAGGGCATGGAGGAGAAGAAAGGAAGAGAAGGAAGCGCTGACACAGAGAGAGGAAAGGAAATATTCAAATGAGAAGGCAGAGAAAGCTAAAGGATGAAGAACAGCAAAAGGAAGAATGGAAGAGGCTGAGGAGGAAGGGAAGGGATAAACGGATGCAGGACGGAAAAAAGAGAATTGAAATGAGCTGTGGAGAGGTGACGATTGGGGGAGGAAGAGTGCAAGAGAGGAGGAGGAGGAGGAGAGGGAATAATAAACAGAGAGAGGCAGAGAATAATGGAGAGAGCCTGAGAGGGACGAGATAAAGAGAGGATCTATTAGAGAGGAGGAGGATGAGACTGTTCCACACACGCACAGAGCCGACGGTACATCCTGCTACCACGGTAACGCCTGTTGTAACACTAATCCTGATTGGCAACCACACACACACACACACACACGTTTTCATGAAGTGATACTCTCTGCGACGTTATCTCAACCGAAGAGGGGATCGAACGCATTCACCTCGTTCAGAATTCGAGATGTGGAGAAAGTGCTGAGTCAGCTGTGGGTTATGTCTATATTCATCACACACACAGACGTGCGCGCACCGTGGACACGCTGATCGCTTTGAGCAACGTCTCAAATTGCGATGGTGAGCCGTCACATTGAAACGACCGCAGCGCGTTGGGCTGCTGCAGACGGAGCTGCTGATTCATCAGCTTCACAGAGAGATCCGGGGCTGGAGCAGCACTTTGGTCACATTTCACTCTCATTCACAGAACAGGCGTGGCTCGTTTTAAATGTGTTCTAAGATCCGGACGGATCACGATTAGGAAAAAGGCCGACCCAGGTTTGACTTTTTAATAGAGATCTGATGAAGCTCCTCCCTCCACAGCCACCATATGTCCGTCCTGATTTAAACTCTCTTGAATATCCCTGGGATTCGAACCGGGAACCTCTGGTGGTAAGGCCAGACGCTCTACCACCACAGTCACTAAATTTGATGTTTTTTCAGAATGATGAGAGAAAAATCCGAAGGCTGTCTGTCATTTTACAGAATAGTATTCAAACCTCTGACCAAATACGCAGATATTGTCAGCTTTACGCAGGGTATCCAGGTAAACGAATTAACGAAAAGATTCCCAGATAGTTGGATCAAGGCACGTCGCTGATCCGGAGCTGACTGCATGTTCCAGACCTTTGAGCCCAGAAAGAAAATCTGGGAAAAAAATTGGGAAATTCTTTGAAAATTCTCAGCAGAGAATTTTTTTTTATAAAAATTTTCTGCGGAAAATTGTTTTCAAAAGGAAACTCAGAAATGTCCATGATTGTAAGCCTACATTTTTTAGATTTAAACAGGTATTTTTCGACATTCTTAAGTTAGAATTAAAAAAAAAAAATAATAAAATAAAAACTTTGCTGCTGTAATTTCAATAGAAAATGCCATTCCCATAACATTTAGGTGTTAAATTTATACAAGAAGTGCACTGGACTTTTTCGAAATTGTAAGTGGTAACGACATGCAGCTCTACTCCCAGATCAGAACGACTATTCCCGTTTTCAGACTTGCTTCTAAAAAGAGCGACCGTAACCAAGAAGGTGTAACATGGTTGAATCATGTAGTCAGGTCTTATTATGATGCAATAACTAAAGTTCCAAACTTGCACATTGCTCAATAAGACCAACTACTTGATGCAGCCATGTTGCGGTTTACAGTATCTCTCATTCGAGTGAAATTTGAAACTGAACCCAGAAAAAGTCGTTCCGATCCTGGAAAAGCGCTACTACTTACACTTTCTAAAATATCCAGATGTGCATCTCGTGAGTGTTACATGGAAATCTAACTGAACTGAAATTTTCTGTTCGAAATATCTAATTGTCGAAAGTTTTTTTCCTGATAAATTTAGGAGTTTTTATTCTTGCAAATGTTTGACTTTACAATGTCAGAAAGTATCTGGGTTAAAATATTGTACATGTATGACTTTATTCAGGGACATTTTCAGCTTTTTTTCTTGCAGATTGATGAATTGTCAGAGATTTTCAGTTCTTTTCTTGAAAATATCTGATTAATAAAAAATTTCTGGGTTTGAAATCGCAAATTTTCTACTTTTCTATATCAGTGGGTTTTGTCCAGGAAAATATGTGACATTAATAAAAAATAAAAAAGTTTTTGTTTAGAAATTTACTCCCAAAAAGACCGTAATGCTCCATCGGAGACACCACTTCAGTGTGTATGATAGTGCACGTTGTTTTTAAAAGTATGCCTTTGCACGCATCATGTTTCTGGAGACATTCCACGTATCATCCTCTAACTAAAATATATATTCAAACAATGATAAACCTGCAGATTTTTTACCATTTTAACATATTTCATGGTTCCCGTCTGCTGCTAAATGTCTTTAATAAAACACAAATCGACTTTTAACCAGAGGGGATTGTAAAGCAACGTACCTTAAGGCAATTAGATGCTTATATGTCTGTAAATTACTGGAACAATAAACTAGGAGGATTAAACATTAAATATATTATAGCTCTCTAAAAATCTGCAAAGGCTGCTGTTTACTAATTAACAGTACCAACATTTAGAGCAGCTTTCAATTTAATTTGGAGGATAGAGGATTTATTAGGGTGAATGATCCAGGAGGGAATTTTTAAAACATTTTAGGACATGTAAGACTAACTAACTGAATGGGAATTCTAACAGGATTTCTAAAAAAAAAAAATCTTTATGCTTCAAAGTGTGAGTTTTGACAGCAATGGTTAAAAAAAATATCTAAAAGGCAGTAGAAGAGAAGAAGATTGTCAAAGGAGGGACCAATTAAGACGTGGTGCAGATCTGGATCACTAGAAACCGTCAGAGTAGCGGCAGAGGGCGAACCGGCAGCTTCATCCGAGTGGTTCTGAGACAGAGAGCAGATTTCCATCCCTGGAACTATAATTAAGGCAGCACCAGGAGACAACGGAATAATCTTTCCAAATTAGCGGCCCATTTATTCCGATGAAAATTACCCACGAGGTGCAGAAACTAATTAATGCATCTGAGCTTCTTTCTACAAAGGAAATGAAGATCTCATTTGAACTTTCCCTCTGCATGCTTGGAAGTCTAAAAGACTCCGTGCGTCGCGACCACTAGATGTTGAAAGGGGTCTCCTCCCGGGAGAACCTCCGAGGGGAGCAACTAACCAAGTAAGCAGACTCGTTTTGATGCTGAGGAGGCAACTTGTTTACACCTCCCTCATTTACTGATTGTTCATCTCCCAAAATTTTGACATAATGGAAAAGTTCAATATCTTTTGTTCCTCGTTTCAGGAAGTGAAACTAATCCATTCTATAGATTAGTTACATTAAGTGAAATACTTCAGACCTCATTTCTGGTCATTTAAGGACGAAAACCCAACATATGGTGTCTCAGAAAACCAGAATATTGAACCACATCAATAGAAACTGCCCGTTTCTGCATGGTTGTCGTGCCGTTGTTCTTTATGTGGCGTACCCTGTCAGAATCGATTCTGAAGTGGATTTTTATAGCGCTGTCTGTCAGTTTAGCCTTCTTTATCAAAACAGCATCGTTTTTATGGTGGTGACGTTTAATCAAAAACAATCAGCCTACAGCCTAATACAGACACAGATGGTGCCACAAACACGGAGAAACAGGTGGGAGAGGAGAAAACAAAGTGCTATAGACAAATAAAGCTAGAAGTGTGAGAAAATTTGTGACTGCAGGAAATGAAGCAATATTTGGATACATTTGGATGCATCTATATTATCTTGCCTTTTCTGACGAACTCTTAATATTTCAAGGTTTGTAACTAACTAAAAGCGATGCACTGATACTGGTGCCGGTTATCAGGCCGATACCGTATGTACTCGCTAAACTTATGACATCGTGAACTGATTCTTAAAATGCGGAAACTTTGAAATAATTTCACAGATCATTTGTTTCACTTTTTTTACTTAATATTTTTGGTCTTTTTTTTATTAATATCATTAATTTATTTTATTAATTTTTTTCATTTAGCATCATTTGTTTTAACAAGTGAGAAGAAAATGAAACCTGTTTTCCAATTGGTACTCGACACCGGCAAGTGTTCATAACCAAGTATCGGTATCGTAATTGTTCGAAAAAAAGGGTTATTGTTACATTCCTGAATATTTCACATTCAGAGTTTGTGTTTGAACTGGATTTTTTTTGTTGCATATAATAAGACATCTAAATAATTAACATTTAGTTCAGTATCTAAATAATGAATACTAAACAATAAACATCTGATATACTGATGTTTGTAGATAAGCAATTCATTTTACACATTACACATCTGCGGCACTCAGCCTAAAACCGAATTACACCATTGCTGATATTCGGCACAACCACACTCCCTCTCGTGTGATATTGCTTTATTATATACATATTACCTAATTGCATGCCTATTGAATCGTAAATGTTAACAGAAGCTTTCCATATATTATTTTTGTCAAGTGGAGTCATAACATTGTGTAATGTTGTCTTAAATTGTTAAATCTGGTGTATTAGGGCCATTGCAGATAAATAATCAGACTCTAATTTGGAGAATAATTTCACGAATTTTCAAGAAAAAAAATCGGATATTGTCCGATATTAAAAAAGTTGTACATGTATTAGAAAAAACTCCAAAATTTCCATCATTAAAGGCAACCATTTTTGATATTTAAACTAAGATATCTTCTGACACTGTAAGGCCGGGAAAAACAACCCATTGCTGACATTTTAAATCAGGTATGTCCTTCAGAAAATACTAGCCCTATAAGATTTAAGTGTCCCATAAAATTTGCGAGACGAACATGTGGAAGTAGTCTATGCGGCATTGTTCTGGGTACAGACATGCCATGAACGCCTGGAGAAAACAGCATAAACTCTTTAAAACCATATTTTCTATGAAGCAAAGACATGTCAGAACGACAAACAATGGTATTATTTATGTGATATATGAGGCTAATCTGACAGACAGGAATATAAAAATCAACTTCCGTTATGCTATTCTGACGGCCGGTATTCCCATCGCTACAAGAAAAGGCGGCCCAACACTCGCTGCACCTCGAAGGCAGACATTTAATAGCAAATATTCTTGATAACAACCAACTCTTTTTCTATTTTGAAGCACAGAAGCCAAACGTTTTGGTCAACAGGTTGTTTGAATCAGAGAAAAACCAAACAGTGGACGCAGACGTTAACTCGGCTCGGTATGGCCAGTCACTTCACTGTGAGCTCCAGTAATAGCAGCCATTTTCTCTCACAGGGAAATATTTACCATAAGTGCACTTCATCTGGATTGTTGCTACTTGACTCTTGTCGGAGAACATAAACTGAAAGGGGAACACTTGTAACTGCTGAAGTTTTTGAGGAGTTTCTTTTTCTAAACCAGATGAAAAACAGATTAACTTCCTGAAAAAGTCGATAATGTGTCTGAAAGTTTGGCCCTCAGTGTTCCACAGATTCAGGCCCAACACCAATTCAGAAACACAAGTTATGAAGATGTGTTGCATCTCTAAGACTCTGATGAATGGTCACTATTTGAGATTTTTCATTTTAGTTATGATGTGTAACTGTGGCAACAATATATTGGTTTTATAATTAAAGCAGCTGATTAGCATCCTAAATAATTAGTGGTGTGTCCTTCTAATTTGTCTGGTCTCAGATGAGCCCTCAGCGCTAGCTGCTAGCTTTCTTCCAGCTTGCTCCAGGGGAAATCGCAGCCTTGGAGTCAAGTTAATGGTCTCGGCCATTTTGTTTCTCTGATATTTCTCAGTTCTGTCCGCAATATTTTTTAGTGTTCGGAAGTTAATCAAGCATTTATTGGACAAAGACTAACTCCAAGAATTCTGTTTAATTTTTAGGTAAGTACAATTATATTTTTATACTTTAACTTGCAGGTGATGCAGAGGGGTAGCATAGTCGCCTAACTGCCATTTTCCTGTTAAAAGTGACCATTAACCTCTGTTAGCTTTGGTAAGCTTCAGTTCGCTCGTAGCTATACTGACTCAGTGACAATCATCCACCCCCACCCTTACAACTCTCCTTTCAGCTTCACCTCTTTGCCCATTTTCTGTCTTTTTTCAGTTGTGACGACACATGGGATGCAGACAAGATGGCGGTGGTGGGAACCGCCTAGCTGGCTTCAATAAGCCATATCGGTATTGCGAGTGCAATTGCTCACGAATGCGAATGCCCCAGCCCCGGCTTGACTGTAAACAGCGTATGCATGCGTGTGTTTTCATTAACCATGGTATACTTTGGCCTTCACTGCATGCTGGAAGATGATGTGAAGGATTTAATGTTTAGAGCATCACAACCTCATCCGGGCTCTTACTCGTTCTAAGAAGTAAAATACCCATTCAATAATACAAATTGTAAGAGGTTAAAGCGCAACAGAAGCTCATAGGCTACGCGCTAACAGCTAACCATAGCACGGATATTTCACAAACAAGAAAAATAATGATACAGCACATCTTGACTCCATGAGCTCTGGGATGGAAAGTAACTGAGGCCACTTCTGCATGGCAACATTCTCTTCTTCCCAGGCATCTAACAGTGTTTGTGGGTCCAGGATCGTCACTCCATGGAACGTCATTCCTCCTCATTCGTCAAAGCAATCAGTTTCTGCACTGTAGTTGCACACGCTGGCGTAAGTATTTCTTTCTTAAGCCTAGTTTATGCTTCTGCATTTTGACGGAGACGGATTGAAACAACGCCATTATCCGTCAACGCAAGGGCTCTCCATCACCTACGCAAGGACGCACAGAATAGAGGCCCAAATTGTAACTATCCGTCTCCGTCAACGGAGAGCATATGCATCTGATTGGTCAGTGTCAGTAACAGCCAGAGATCGCTTCACCAAAATGGGGCTCTATAGTCGCTGTAATCAGTAGTTAATGCAGCGTTTGGCCACTATATGCTTTATATTGAAAGGATAACTAATCTGTTCCTTTCGATTTTGAACACGAGGTGAAGGAAAACAACAAAAAACAGCTGTTGTGTTTTGTTTCCATGTGTTTCTAGGGTATTCAATGAGCTGCACTTCTAGTAAAAAGCTTTACAGCTTAATCAAAACTTACTTTCTGTCGTTCATTGCCCCTTGAGGAAGAAATGCGTTCACAAGACTAGAAAAAAACAGAAGCGGCTTTACGCTTTGCGGACACAGACAGCCCTGTACTGCCATTATATGTTTTAAATTCTCCAACTTCCCACCGTTCAAAAAAATCATCAATTTTGCAGCTTTCCCCATCTATATGTATTTTTGCTTCTGCCAGTTTGGGATCCAAAACCCCAGAATAAATTCTGCACAACGAAATACCGAAATGGCTTATTCAGCTCTTGAGAAATCTACGAGTGACGTCATCGAGGCTCTTTCCATCTCATCTATACAGTCTGCAATTCCAATAGAACAACGTATTACTAAAAGCCACCTAAAATCAATTCTACTAAACTCAGTTAGAGACATTCCAAATGCTCACTGACTGCTACAGGAAATGTATGATAGAGGTGAAACCTGGGAAGGGACATTTAACCAAATACCAGTGTGCTACGTGTAGAAACCTCACTGTTCTGCACAGAATTATATCCAGATAAATAAGCCATCTTTTTTTTCTTATCGTTCTTCAGCAATTGCTGGAATTTTGATGAGTCGAAAAGTGGGCAGAACATTGGATCTCTGCAGGCAGAGTGGCATAGATTTACAGTCAGGTCACAACCCCCATTGACCTCCATGACCACCTACTTTATGATGAGTGGGCCTCGAACCACCCATGTTTATGAAGTAACCTTAGCTGACTACCATGTTGGACCTCTGACAGAGTGGGAGGGGTCAGTATTGATCTAAAACAACTCATCCCAACGCTGGATTACTCCATCAGCTAGGAGGAGAGTAGCAGAGCTGCTGATTAGGTAGATCTGCTCACAACCAAAGAGCGTCTTATCACTCTCCATGAAACTAGTCTCTTCTCAAAGTGTCTCGGTCATTAAAACGGTAAAAACTCTCCTCGTTAGCTATAATTCCTCTCCTCGTTAGGGAAACCGCGCCCGCAGAAACGGCCTCAACCTCTGAGATGTTCATTTTCACAGTCAGTTTCAACACATCGGTGCATCGTTTCCAGTGAGCAGGATGCTGATCCCTCCATTAAAACGAATCCTGATAAGATGGAACCAGACTTTGCTCTCTAAAATATATCCACATTTCTCTTATTTTTGCTGTTTTTCTCAGATTAAATATTTACGATCAAATAATTCCACTTCTGCAGACAGATTTGTTTGCATTCCCCTATCATGGAGTGAAATGCTGCAGCGTCAACGCGTGCAATGTAGGAAAGAGCTTCTTGGACAGGATATTATATTCTAAATGTCACGCTCTGCACAGCAGTAATACAGTCGGCCAGTCAGAGTGGACTCCTATTGCTCGACAGAGGTCATGCACACGATGTCATCTCCTACATGACGCGTCCCACTGAGTGGCAAGCAGAGCACTGAACACAGACTCCAAATAGAAAGAGCTGCTTTGCATTTCACTTTGCATACAGACACAGAGCTCTAATCTTTGTATTGCTGCAATTCATTAAAAGCACTTAATCCACGAAAAGCAAAATGAATATGCAACAAAAAACAACAACTTTGATGTGTTTCCTTGAACTGTGACCTGAACAATGCTGTTTTTAAACTGAATAATGTGAAGAGAGCTCATTCAGACGACATTCTGCTAAGGGTGAGGGAAAAACTTCAGATTCTTTTTTAGGGGGATATTGGACATTTTACATACAGCAGAAAGAGCTGGGGTGCTTTCCCTCAAAGCGGACGTCCAGTTTAACTTGGTGAGCAGCTGTATCAGTCGGCTAGACTTAAATGCCTCTACTTCATTTTAAACTTGCAGGATTGAGGATTTGACAGCTAACGTGCTTTAACAGAATAGAGATTTTATTAAAGAGGAACATTTCGGTGACTTAACCCCCTTATAGGGAGGGGCTTGGCATATATAATTATAGGGGATGCCCTCACTCAAGATAGATCAAAACGATATCTTCTAATTTTTCAGTGATCAGAGATCGGCTATATTTAGATTTACGAAAGTACCTCCTAATTATTTCTGACAATGATTGCACAATGCTTTAAACCTCTGTGGCGGTGCAAACAAATGTCTCTTATTACCACAAACAGCATAGCAGATTAAACACAATTCCAATAATCAAATATGCTTAACCATACTTTAAAGCATATAATAAAGGCATAGAAACTCCCCTACTGGCATTTAAATGCAACAACAAACTGTAAAACTCCACTTTAGCTCCTGTAGCAAGGAAGAGAACAAAAGGCAGATGCTAAACTAATTGCTATCGCACCTATGGTGCATTCAAATAGCACATAAATCTATGCTAAATTCAGGAGAATTACTGCAACTTACAAACTTAGAGCAATGTTTTCTAACAATGGTATTTACTCAAAAATAAAGAGTGAATCCCATGACAGCGGAAGGGAGCATTGTGCCCACCAGTGTATAGCCTGCTAGAAACACTTTTTTTTATAAAGGTTTTGCTTTTTACTCTTTTCTGAAATATTAAGCTGCAGCTGACCTTCAATTCTCGATAAGATTTTGATTTCATGAGATTTACAACAATAATGGTAATGATTATTATTTAGGCTTATTATTTTTATTATTATTAATGATGTTTTTATCAACAGCAAATTGACAAATTACGAAGTGGCACACTGAAGAAAAGCAGTTAACATAAAAAAAAATGCACGTCTAAATCAAAACAACTTTTTAGCTTCAAAATATGTTGCTACAGCATAAAATAATGGTGTCAAGTTTCGAGTATTTTTCCTATGTATCGATTTCAGGTTTAAAATCTTTATATCATGACAAACCTACCCCCTTATTGTTCAAATTATACACACAAAGGCCGAATTCATTTTCACCTTATGGTTGCAGAATATTTTTTAACAAATCTGTGAAAACTGACAAAAATTTGTCCTAGGCAAGTTTTACTTTCAATATTTAGCAATCATTTATTAATTTTTTTTAAACATGAATCAGTTCATTTTAACCTGAATGAAGTATACAATTTATTTTTTTAAAGAATGAACTGGCAGAACGACGACAGTTTACTCTGGGTCTGAAAAGTATATGTGAGGCTGAGATGGGCAAACTACATGTTTACCATCTTTTATAGGTTATATAGATGAAGCAATAATAATTAGATTCTTCAGACTGACCTGAATGAGCGTTATTGGTGACTAAAAGCTGGCTCTACAAGAGTAAACAGATATTTTAGATGGTATGATACAAAGTTGGTAAACCCCCTCTCTATCATATATTAAAGACCTCTGCAAACAGTGAATCAGGAGGGCTATTATTTCCACTTCTTGTAGACACGGGCCAATAAAAACATTCGCAACACGTCTCAACTTTTTACATGATAAAATCGTACTTACTGTTAGATGGATTCCACCAGTGCAGAAAATTGCGGTAATACATTTGTATTTAGGGAAATATTAGTAACTATGCTTATGTGAGCTTCATTACTTCAAATATCATTAACTATTCTTATTTAATGTCTATATGCAGACCCCCAACGCTCCTCAACTTCTATTCCTGCAACAACCCATTTTATTCTCCTTACTGTTGGGTTTCTGTTCAACCTAAAAGACTTCAGATTAGTGTTTTATGTCCTTGACTTACTGACTCCTCTATAATTATTAGTGCATTAGCTGATGGTTTCTTGTTCTGCTGGAGAGAGAGGAACAGAGCAGAACTAAACTGGAATAACTGGGCTAATTAATTCTCCCTCTATCTACCTTATAAGCATTAAAACCCAGTCTGGGGTTTAGAGGAACTCGCCATATTAAACTAATCTCACAGTGGGTTAGCATGAGCTGCACGGCTGCATCAAGCTAATCCTGGAGCTAACAAACACCTCAGCAGTGTACGGTCCCTGAACACAGAGGCTGTTTTTGCAGCAGGAAGCTGAATTTCTCCATTTGAATTAGCTTTAAAGGTGCCCCCCCCACCACACACACAGTTTCTAACACTTCCAGTAAAATGCGCAACAATCCTGTATTCATGCTTCTTCTCTGCAGTATTACGCATCAGAATCAGAATAGCTTTAATGGCCAAGACTGATCAAAAATGATAAATCTAAATTTGGTTTTCACATCAAACAGACATCAAGTATTAATAGATCAATTGTTACCTGAAATAAACTAAAAATAAAGGAATTATGAGCACAGTGAACCTCTCCTCCAGAGGCTACAGCAGGATAATGCTTCATGTCCCAAAGCTCAGATCATCTCTTGAACCAAAATCTCTCAGGAATGTTGCAGACACCTTGTTATATAGAGGTCCAACTATGTAGCACTAGCAATATGTAACCAATGAAGTGGATTAGGAGATTTAATTATTATATTATGTCAGTAATCCATTGCTCACTGACTGGAAGCAGAAGTTTTATCACAGGAAATAAAAGGGGAACTGTTAGCAAGTGTGTGTGTGTCACTAATCTATATATTAGATGTAACCTTGATCTGTTAAGCAGCACAAGATTACACTTCATGTTACTGTGGGTTATTGATAAAAAAATGATTTCAGTAAAAAAAAAAAAATAACATGAAACCAGACACTTAAATACACTATATATATATATATATATATATACATACAATACCGATACTTGGATCTGAGTACTTACCGATACCAATTACCATGCCGATATTTCTACCACACACACAAAAAATATCATGAATTGGAAGGCAGGTTTTCTTGTTGCAACAAATGAAGGTGAATTAGATAAAAAATAAAATATTAATATAAATAACCATATAAACTAACATTTCATGTGATTTTTTTTGGGGGGGATTAGTGCCAAGTTTCCAAATTTTAAGTATCGGCTCATGGAATATCAGTGGTTTATGTAAATAGTGATTAGGTACGGATGCACTAATCCACTTTTTTCATTTCCGATACAGATATCCAAGGATCATAATCTGTTTATACCGATCTGATACCAATCCAAACAGTACTAACTTACATAAACTGTGTGCCGTTTGGAAAAGGCACTAGAGATGCAAGGATACCACTTTTTCAAATTGATACGATACCAATACTTGGATCTGAGTACATATACTGATATCGAGTACCAACGTAGATACTTCTACCAGACACGAAAACGCAATCAATTAGAACACAGGTTTTATTTTAGTCTCTACTTGTTACCACGTTAACACTCCTGTTTTTGCCGGGTTTCTCCCGGTCCCCTCCGTTTGTCATTTCTCCCGGGAAACTGCTGTAATTTGAATGTCCCAAACTCCTCTATAAATAACTGGACCAAAATGTTTGTCTAATGTTGATAAACACCATACAATTTCAACCCGCTTGTCACTTAACACGTGTAGTGCAATTAACAGCATGAGCCTACCTTGCTATTCTCCAACACAGAAAAATAATGTTCTTTGAGATAAAAATCATGCTGATGAAAAATTGTGAATTCTAAAACCAAACAAAAAAACCTGACGAAAAAACAAAACAAAAAACAAACTTCTGGGTAAAGAAAGGATCAGTGAAACGTTCTAAATCTGATAAATTAAAAATTCTGAGGGGGGAAAAACATTATCTGAGAAAAACAGTTTGAATCTTGAGGAAAAAGTCAAATCTCTGAAAAAAAAGCATGAATTCTGAACACAAATAAAATAAAATACCTGAAGTTTATGTGTGTGAGACAGAAATAGGTGTGTGTGTGTGTGTGTGTGTGTGTGTGTGTGGTTGGGATTGTGTGTGAAAAAAACTATTTTAAATTCTGTGTGAATGAAATGTAAATTGAATAAAAATAAAAAAAAATAAAAAAATTCACATCTGATTATGAAAACTCAATTTTGAAAAAAAAAACAATGAAAAACCAAAGCAGTATCTGAGAAAAAAGTAAAATCTCCATGAAAAAAAGCTCGACATTCAAGAGAAATATAAAAGCACATTTTGCATCTCGAAAGAATATCCCACTCAGTTGCACAGGTCTTTTTATCTTAAAACTCTGTTTTTAACAATATACAGTAACAATAATTTTTCTTTACTTACATTGCCCTTATTGGTTATTGTTTTTATTTTGTGTTTTTATATTTTTACCTTCCTGTGAAGCTGCATGCTTCAGTTTTGCTCCTGTTATATATCAATCTCCCCACTGAGGGACAATGAAGGTTTTTTTTTTTTTTTTTTTTTTTTTAGATTTTGGTCAGATGAAAAATAAATCAGAAAAATATTTTCCTGGTTTTGGTCAGTTTTGGTCAGGATTATAAAAGTGATTTCCACTTGCTAAAGTATAACGTGAGAGGATTTGCTTCAAGATGGTGGGTAACTAGAAAGCAACACGAACCCAGAGGAGCACCTTCAGAGTGCATTAATCAGGAGCTTTTCTAGGATAAATTAGGAATCTGGTTTCCTGTTTTTCCCTGGATTAACTAATAAATACCTCCAACAGCTGCTCTCACAGCAACACGGTCCGCCGTTATGGAAAATCTTTATTCTGCTCATGTAAACAGAGATTGTGCAGCTCAGAAAACCCAGTTTGTCTTTCATGCGACATTAAACAAATCAGGTTGCGCAAAGAGTTGATTGTAACCAGGTTTCCCCTCAGAAGCTGCGTTTAACTTTAACTAGCCGCCCGTTGTGTTGTGATCGAGCAGTGCTGGTGCAGCAGCTGCAGCATTGATCCCGGATCGATCCGAACCGAAGCAGCCGGGAGAACATGGGAACACTGAGGTGGGGGAAAGATAAAAGCGCACAGAGAGGGAGAGAAATGATCTGATTGGTGGGGAGGTATAGCTCAAACCGTGCCAAAATATCTGCCAGAGAGGAAATCAGAACCTGATTTTCAGACAAAACAGCCTCAAGTACACTTACAAAAAAAACTATTGCAAAAGATAAACCAATCTTTTAGTTTTTTTAAAGGATTTTATATCACCCCATTACATATTCCTTACTTGTTCACGTCAATCCCTGAAGGCATCAGAATTATTCTAAAGAAAAAAAATCTATTTTTTATGTTTTGTTGTTCAAAACAGATGTGAAACATTAGGAAAACAAACCCACAGAAGCTAAAAGAAGCCCAACAAGCTAAACAACCAACTAAATGGAAAATATAATCCCTGCATGTTTTAAATTAATGCATAAATGGTGCTAATCGCCATGGAGACCTATCTGGTGTCCTTCTACATCTGGCCTGCAGCAAGATAAAAACTCAGCTCCATTAACTTTTTTTTATTGCAAATTTATTTATTTTTTATTAATAAAAAGCAAACAATCTTCTGAAGAGTATTTGGTTGACGTAAGAGTTTGGAAACCAAAAGAAAACAAAGCGATAAATAGATTATAATGTGTCCATGAACTCCATAACATTTTTATTGAGGTTAAACAAAAGTGTGAAATAATGTTTCATGGGTTTACAGAAAAGAAATGTTGAGGTTTTAAGTTTAAAGCTTTCTTTCTTTGTTTATTTTTTACATTTTCTGACATGAAGATCAGAGGCCAGAACCGGCCTGTTTGATTGGTGGATCAGTCCTAGTCCCCGCCCCCCGTGCTGCTTCGTTTAATGATTTAAAAAACAATCAGAGAACGAAACAGATTGGCTTGTAGACTTGGTAAAGAATTGCATGCAAGTCAAAAAAATATCCTTCAAACTTTGACGCTAGAGACTCCACTTATTAACGACGGCCATTATCGGTGAACCACAGCCATTCGCGCTAGCTAGAGTTTCGTAACCATGACGACACACATAAACGTGTCCTTCCTACCAAGTCTTATTTTGTTGCTTTTAAGCTCGCGTCACTGTTAAGACATTTCAGAATCTTTACTGAAAAGTTAACTGTGGCAGTGTAAAAGAAAAGGTGGAACAGTAAAAAAAAACTCTGTCTAGTTATATCCCTCCAGTCTTTCATCTGCTTTAAGCGATGCTCCGGAGAAGTACAATGGAAAATTGATCAGGAAATTGTATGTCAGGGTATTGCCGGTCCTGTAAAAGGTCTGCTCCGACAGCTTCTTAAGTTTTAAAAGGTATCCCAGGGGTATGGTAAGGGTCAGACATGTTTAATCATTTCAGTTTCCCGGTATATAAAATACTATCTTCAGTTTTAAAGTGGAAAGTAAACTCAGACGGAGTAAAATCACAGCCTGCAACGTTCATTTTGATTACATTATTCCTGCCAGCATGGCGCCCGCTTTCTAAGAGTCATGCGACGTCAGGAGAAAATAAGTTTCTATTCCATAACTTCCCTGCAGTTTTTAACCAGATTTTACATGTTGAATGAAATATTATGAAAAAGTCAGCTAATGCTGATGATAATGGCTTTAAAATTAGAACCAACAGCAATGCAGCGGTATAGGAAGACGACACAGCATGAAGCTGATATTAGAGTGCTAATTTCACCTATTACAGATTTGGAAAGAAAATTCTTCTCCAGGGGAGAAAGATAGAAAATATTTCACTGTTTGAAGCCTTCTTTAAGATTAATAATAGTCAACTGATTAACAAACTGTGCTGTTAACTGCTATTTCTAAAGGTTCCATGGTGAATAATGTGACCGTTAACTCAGATTAATCAGTTTTGTTTAAGATTGGACCAATCCCATCACTGTACAAAGTGAAGTGTGATTATATAAAGACTGAACAGAATATGGAGCAGATAAATAGGTTTACAACCATGACTGTTAAGTTTAACATTCAAACATCAGCGGCGGTCCTCATTCACTCCCATCATTCCTCTCTGCAGAACAGAACCCCATTAGCTGCTGTCTGTATGGACCAAACAAACAGCGGCTTCTTGGCAGGTACAGGAATGTAACTCATTAGCACTAATTAACACATTACCAAGCTAAAAAACAACCCCTCTTTGGCTCCAGCTCGATAAATTCAATTCAGAATGAATGTTTTCCCTCACTCTCGACGGCGGAAACTAAACTTGGACAGTTGTTAATTTGTGTTTAATAGGGATGCTTTATTATTTTTTACAGCTTTTAAACATTAGTTGCATTGCATAGAAGCCAACTAGGAAGTGAACAAAAATCGTACGCCCCCTGGCTCCAGAAAGGAGCAAATTCCCATCGACTCCCATGTTAAATAGCTAGCTTCATAAAAGAAATAAACATGTTTACAACCTGTTTCAAAAATCCATTTTAGGTACAACACGTCGGGTTTACCATCATAACTCTAGGGGGTTGACATTTTTTATAACTCTTTATTTTAGATGCAATAAAGCTAGGCTAGGCTAGCGGCTAGCTCACCCCCACTTGGTCCAGAGAAGGCTTTCTGCCTTGGAGTCACTTTAACAGTCTCAGCTATTTTGTTTCCCTGAACTTGACCATCGATTGCGTCTGCAATGTTACTTCTTGTTTGGATATTAAAGGAGACATATTATGACTATTTTTCCACAATTTAAAATAGGTCTAAGAGTTCCATAAAACAAGTTTTTTTCCTGGAAATAACTTGTAGGAAACAATAGTTACCCACCTGTATTTCTCTCTGTTTCAGCCCCTTGCTGATTGTGCTGTTTTCTGCCGCTCATTACATATTAATGAGCTGCTGTTAACTTGGCCACGCCCAACGCTTCTACAATCTTTGCTCACGCCCACCACTCACATAATGACTGTTACCACTATGTGTGAAAGTTATGGACATGGCTGCTGCAGTAGTTCAACCATACACACAAACAAGGCAATTACACCATACAAGAAAAAAATGAGTTCAACCAAACATGTTTGAACCAGAATCTGCTCCTCTAGGAGGGGAGTCTCCTGCACAGCAAATTTAAAAGTGCAGATTTAACACTATCATAGTTGAAATCAGCACTCATGCAGAGTTTATTTGGTGACCACTGTGGTCAACTCAGATAAATAACTCAAGACATGATAAAACATTTTAACACCATAAAGGTTGCAATTACTCTGTCGGTGTTAATAATAATAATAATAATACAGATGGGAGCACTGCTCTTCAGTGACCTGGATCTGTGGACAGGTTGTACTATAAACTACTGAATTTCCCCTCATGTGATCAATAAAGTATTTTTTGATTTAATTGAAAATTAACTCAAAATATTTTTATTCTGATAATTCCACTCCCCAATGTTTCTGTGTGATAACCTGATACTCAGGAATTCAGCAAAAATACTTCTGAATGGTTATTGAAGAAATGACTTCAAGTTAAATCAATAGATTTAACTGCTGAACTGGCACTCTATTATCTTCCTGAGACACCGCCTCTAAAGCCTTCCAGCTGCATCGGCTGACTCCAGCTCTCTAGCACCGCAGAGACCCCGCTCTTTGAGCTTCGTGCGGCGGCAGGTCTTCAGCCTTCCCCGCCTTTACCACCAGGATCTTACCATCAAAAATAAATCCAACCTATGCTGCTCTTCTGCGGCAGATCTCACGTCTTCTGTCCTCTCTCACTGGGACCCGATAAAGTGTTTTGAGCTCTTTTGAGCAGCCAAAAACGGAGCATTTTGCGTGGAGCTGCAACATGGGGTTTCCTAATCTGAACAAGTGCTTTCCAATCGGAAACTGTTGTCTACTGCTGTACCTGGTGGGTGGAGACAGCAATCACCTGGTGGGTGGAGACACCTCTGAGGAGGTGTGGATATTCGAATATTCCGGCTTTTGACGTAGAAAGCCGGACAGATTTTGAACAGCTCAATCAGAGATTGAATGCAGGATCAATTAAGAAAATCATATCTCACTCAAAACAGCATAGATGTTTTTTTTCCCAAATTTATATGCATGTATATGCACCAGAGACGCACAACAACAACCCAAATCCCAGGAAAAGTAATTTTTTCATAATATGTCTCCTTTAATAACTCAATTAACCGAAGAAGTTGGGCAATGTTGTTGACTGCATTAACAGACCGTCCAAGAAGCCTCTGCTCTATTTATTTTGGTAAGTAAAAATATACTTCTGTTGTTCATTTAAGACAACACAGCTTGGTCAAAAATGGGCTGAAATTATCACATTTCTCCTTAACATATTGAATATTAAAACTTGTTTTCATTACAATTCAAATATTTTTAGTGGAAGATAAGAATCAACAAGGATTAATGCTTTTGACAAAATGATTGAATCTGCCTAGAAAGCCGGGTAGCAGAGTCGCTAAACCGCAGTTATCTGGCTGAAAGCACCCAAAAACCTCTGTTAGCTTCGGTTAGCTCATTTAACTTATAGTTACATCCGCTCAGAGTGTCAATCATCCGCCCCCACCTCTACAGCCCCACTCTCAGCTCCAACTATTTACCAATCTTTTCTATTTTCCAGGCGTGGTGGGAACCGCCCGGTTGGCTTCAAATCAGCTCTTTAGAGACCTACAGGTGACATCACCGAGGCTATATCTCTGTACAGCCTTTAGTCTAAACTCTTTGTAGGTTGTGAGTAGACGTTGCACGTCCCCATGTAGTTACTTTCACTACAACAATTGTTCTTGTAGCCTCAAAAAAATGCTTCAAGACAGGGGTGCTCCGATTGATCGGCTACCGATAATTATCGTCCGATTTCCGTGGAAAAGTGTGTGATCGGTGTTCGCAGATCACTACCTTTCATTCCAAATCACCACTACCGGTACTGACTTTATTTTTATAGTCTATGTACTGACTATGAAGCACTTATTCTTCCCAGCCGTCGGGGCGCTGTAGTTTACCCTTCCCTTTCTCTCTACTTAGTGCGCATGGCGGCAAACCCACAGTAACAAACATGTCTGCCGCGTGGAACTTGTTTTCGGTCTGTGAGACCATCATCGAGTTTATCGGACTAGTCGACCAGCCTTTTTCAGTGGTGGAAGACACCGGATTCTGCCAACTTTTATTGCACTTGGAACCCTGCTTTTTCTAAATTATTTTTATTGTTCCTTTTTCCGAATCATGTAACACATGCAGTAGCACTCACCATAGCTAAATGAAAAATGTACAGACAAACTATGTGATTGCTATCAGTGATCAGCCATGATCGGCATCTTGGCTGATCACTATCGATGATCGCCAGCCTAAAACCTGATCAGAGCATCCCTACTTTAAGACAATACTACAACATTTCGTTAATATACAAAGAATAAAGTGGCCACTGATAAAAGCTAATTATAATTGCTAACACTACAGAAGGCCCAGTTGGTGAAACGTTATTTACAGACATCAGCATATGGTTTATGTTCACAGAGGACATAAATGAAAAAAAAAACATTAAACCCAACCCAATTTTTCCTGAGAAAGTTTATGCTCACAAACAACACCTAAAATGCTGCTAGAACTAACAATATTTGTCATCAATTGGGTTGTATTATTTTTTTGCTCCTCTTAACACCAACTGTCAAAAAGTCTCAATCAAAGACTTCATCAAATTTGTCCTCTTCATGCGTTTCCTTCCATGGTGCTCACCTATTGTGTCCCCACCCCGGATCTTTTAAGCTAATAAGGATGCTCCCTCCATCATTTTCAGTGTTGCTAATAAGCGGCTACACGTTCATCTTACATTGCCCCATTAAATTTGTTCGGTTGTAACCAGGAAAACGATTCGATTTCTATTAACTGCTTCAGACAAAGAGCCACGGAGCAAAAACATAATCAACGTCCATATATGGAAGTGGGCTTTGACAAAAACTGACAGGTTTTTTTTGTGTTACTTATGTCTTAATTGCACAGCAAGAGTTAAACCCCATGATGAAGGTGATTCAGTGCCAGCCCCTAGTGGCCATCCACTGTAATGCATCCAAAGGCACAAGGTTTTAACTTTTTGTCCAATGTTCAGTCAACTTTGACAGCTTGTTCTATACTATTAAAAATTTGCCTCCTTTACATTCACAAATTAGAAACTGTCTAGCCTGATTCTTTGGTATGATTAAAGTTTGAAGTGGCTTCATTTTGTCAGAGATGAATTCATAGAATCCGAAAAGGTTTGAGCACCAAACTCATATCTGGCTGCAGATTACAATAATATATTCCCATAATCCTCTCCGTTTGCTCCTTAGTCACATCTCAGCTACAAGCAGCAGATGATTTGGTGATCTGTTTAAGGTTCTAACTGCATAAGCCTGCAGTTATAATTAAATAAAACAGATCAGAAACATACTTTACATCATAAAACTGAAGTCAACAGCCAGTCAGAACCTTGGGAATTCACAGGTCATAACAGAAGCTTTCCAAAGCTGGATTCTATTCCAATCGGCTTTAAAATATGGAGCACACAATAATGTTATGGTGGTAACGCGCACACACACCGAGCCATGCATTATTTCATGTATGAAAGAAGTGTATCAGCACAAAGCCAGTATCCTATAAGCACCGTGGGGACCACATCCGATCTGGAAACAACTCGGCGGCTCATGGGAATTTCCCAAGTAGGGAGCGAGCGGTATGTGTGTGTGTGGTCTACAACACACACATTATGGTGTGTGAGAGTTAATCAATGTGGTGGGTGTGAGGCTCTGACCTTTTCTAGTTGAAACACCTGCTGCTGCTCGAGAAACAAGTGTGTGCCTCAGTGTGTGTGCGTACCGTCTCTCCTTCTGCAGAGTGTACGAGCTCCTGAAGAACCCCAGCAGCTCATCCTCAATCGCTGCATCGAAGCTCACGTTCAACCGGTAAACTCTCATTGGCTTGAGCTCGCGGTGCAGCACCACGACGTACATTTGATTGGCTGGGTAGGCGAAGTGGCGGTGGAGGCGCATGACTCCGCCAGCCGGCCTGTTGGCTGGACGGCCCCCGGCGCCGCTCTCAGCAGTAACGGAGACCCGGTCCACCTGAAAAACGAAGAAAAGGGAATGAAAGACTGAAAGAATGCTGAAAAGGAGAACCTATGAGCCATATGTCCATAAAAGCTATTAAAATCAATTTGGTGCTTATTCTCAACTGTTCAGGCAAAGCAAATTCTCAGAAAGCTTTTTTTCATTAAGATTTAGTTAATTTCTGTTATAAATCCCTGATATTGTTAAACAATAACACAGATTTTATAGTATTTATTGTAGTTCTGAACTACAGCAGAAATTCTAGTAAAACATCCCAAACATAATATTCTAAAAACCAAACTTTAAAAAAGATGAATTAATGCTTTTTGTTTCCAAATGAAACATTCAAGGTGTTGTATTTGAATATTTAAAGCAGCATATTCTCACTAAATGATGCAAACAGTAGCAACAATTGCAGTATTTCACTGAGTTACATTTCAAATCAATACACTATAATTAATATACTTAATCAACCTGTACCCTCAATGAATATAGCACTTCCGCCTGCCGTGTTCAATTTGGTTTGACTCTGAGAGTCAGTTGCAATATTTTCGTCAACCATGTAACAATGCCATTTTCAACATTTGAACTTGTAACAATGTCAATCACAACATCTAAACTAGTAACCATGTCACTGGTAACATTTAAAACCGTAACAATATCTTTCACAACATATAAACCTGTAACCATGTCAAGCGCAACATTCAGACTCTATCAATGTTAATCGCAACCTTTAAATTTGTGAATGTCAAGCACAACGTTTAGGTTTGGAACCATGTCAAGAACAACATTTAAACCCGTAACCATGTCTAGAGCAATATTTAAACTGCTAACAATGTTAATCACAACATTCAAACTCGTAACCATGTCGAGCGCAATGTCAAGCACAACAATGTCGAGCTTTCTGTGGGCTGAAAAGTGAGTGTCATCACATCAAGGTCAGCGTCTGTGAGCCTGCCAACACCGGCTCCAAACAAACTCGGTTTTAACTAGTTTTAAAACATTTTCCTTAGACTGCTGTTAACCATTTTATCTGGTTTTAGGGCATATTTTAACCGTTTTTAGCATTGCTGTCTTTTAATTAATGGACCCTTTACCCAAGGTGTTTTAGTCATTTTGGAGTGGGTGTAGTATCACCTTCCCCAACAATTCCACCACTCACCCTTAGCCCAAGCTGTGATGGCTGCCTAAAACTCACTAAAAGTTACAGAGATGAAGCCGAGGATCTCTATGCGTCACCTGATACAGGAACATGAGCGTGACGGGGATATTATCTTCGGCCGGACTTTCGCCGCTGCTGCCTCCAACAGTGCTGAACGGGCCGACATGCTTTCACACCAGCCCAGGGAAGCAGCGGAGAGTAGAGATACTGCTGGGTCTCCAAACGGACCCGGGGCACCGAACACCGCCGTTACATCTGCCGCAGAGGAGGAATGTTGGCTCCAGCAGGGAGCTAAGCCGAAAGCAACCCCCCCGCCCCAGCAGCTTTGCCCACTGCCTCACGGTCTGTGGTCATAGTTTGGGCCTGGTCACGTTCGGGATGTGCAAAGAAACTGCCATCGTTCTCCTCCACCTTGCCTGCCATAGGAAAACTGTTTCAGTGCCTTAAACCCTGACTTCCCTCCTCTAGCAGTCGTCGGCCATCAACTCATCCCCTCCCAGCAGTCGGATTCCTGCAGCTTTGCACGTCGCACCAAACCTGGGACTGCAGCCAGATCTTGCAGAGGAGTGCTCCACTTCACCCCGAACCCATGGAACGAGCCCTCTGTGCTGATTAAACATCGCTGCAGTCCTAAAAACAAATCCATTTCATTACCCAATGCCAATATACAACATTTGGACCCAAAAACAACAAAAAACTCCCTATTTTCATTTAATAAAACCAAAAACAGAAATCAGTATTTCATTTGATTTGAAAATGTGACTGAATGTGTCGTTTGGAGCAACTCTCACATAAACCTACAGCTGTGACAACCTCCTCTGAACATTTCCAACCATTTAACTGGTCGTCTCCCAGCTGTTCCTCTGATTTTCAGACATATTGCCATGGTGATCTGACTGAGCCCACATGTTCAACAAATCCTGCCTCACTGAATGAAATGACAGATTTCAAAAAATCTGCAGCAGCAGAAGGGAAAAAGTTCTGAGTTTGTCCGTTCGCCGGGTCACCGATGGGAATCCTTGAAGCTCTGAACTCAAACTGACCACAGGGTGAAGAAACAGAAACAGTCAGAGTGAAAAGAGAATTACATCTGACAGCAGAACAGAGCGCCTCGCTCATTAAAGGTCCCTGAAAGCCTCACAGGGGCTCTCACTTGTCCCGGCTGATTAGACCTGAGCAAAGGTTCAAACTGACTGGGGATTGGATGGTAATTAAATGAAATGTCACCAAACTCAGCGCACACTGGAAAAATCATCAAAGCAAGCAGGTGCAAAGTAACTAACAAGATGGAAGAGAGAAGGGGCGCTTGGTGCGCTCCCACTCACCGCTGAGAAGACGCCTAATCAGTCGCCATTGTGAGAGCCGGCCTCCGTGGGTCATCTCGGTGGGCGGACCAGGACGGCAGACTTCAAAACCAAAATGGTCTGCACTCTCCTTCTTTATAAGTGGGAAATGATGCAACAGGGACAAGGAGCATCTCTCTAAAATGAATCAGCTGCTGAATGCAAAGCATGCCTCATACTTCCCTTTTCTTACTGTTAATGAATCTCATCTCGAAATCACTGGATCAACTCCTCATCCTCAGGCGTTCAGAATGCTTCAGCAACTTTTCTGGGATGTGTTTCAACATCTACAGCCAACAGCAAGAGCATTTATATCCTCACAGTATGCTGGAGTGACAGATTTTTTACCAGATTCAGAGTGAATTTTAAGGAAATCATGGAAGTCAAAAGCCAACCATGCATCCATCCAAGCGCTGAATGTTGGAATCCAGTGCGAGAGAGGCCACAATGCAGAACCCTTTTCTCATTTCAGAGAAAAAGGCACAGACAGGAAGGGTTGAGTTGAGAAGCCACAAGTGGGCCACGGTAACTCTGGAGGAGCTGCAGAGATCCACAGCTCATGTAGGACAATCAATTGATGAGATATTCATTTCATTGAAGACAATAACAATAAGAAATCTCATTTAACATTTGCATCAAGCCTTTTAGGGAATGCAGTAACCATGTGAAGGTTAAGATGGCCTAGTCAAAGTTAAACTGGTTGGCTAACGAACCTATTTGGGCCGCCGGTTCAGGGCTGTTATACTTTAACCATAAGCACATTATAAACTAGACTGGCTGAATCAGTTGTCCATGTTCAGCGCTGAGCAGTGTGGTTTAGAGACGGTCAAAGCAAACTACCATGATAATTAGATAATACAGATAACTTTTCACATTTAATAGGATTATTTTAATGGATAACATGGACTTTTTAAAAGTATTTTACATTATGCGACTTTGTCAGAATTTAATTTTTACGTTTTAGATTTAGATTGTTGTCTCTCTCTGTTACGAAAGGTATCAAAGATGTTGTAGCACTTCTATAGGCTTCACATCAGTCTACAGAGTGAAGTTTTCTGATCACATAATACACATGTAGTTTAAGCACATGTAGCTCTGATTTTAAACTATGTTCTTTATAATATCAATTCTAATTCCATTATTGGTCAGTCGTATATAAAATGAATTAAATTTATATTCACAATATTTTGGGATAGATCAAATCCAACATTTATCTGTGTTAACATCAAGTCTTCTTTCCATTTCCCTCAGTGCCACTTTTGGAGCTCATAATTCTACATGGATATATGCTCATACTAAAGGCATAATTGTGTAGGCTATTTTAAAAACTGTATATTTCATAAAACATAGAAAAGACATCTTTAACAGAGGTTTTTTAACATCCATTCTCATTTCAAGATGGGAATTATGACACTGTGGCCATGCTTAACTGAGACGTGGCTACAGGATTATATCCCCAACTAACATTTCTCTGCGAGGCTTTCTGACTGTATGAGTATACAGAGATCTGAAGACAAGCAGGAGAAGATAAGGAGTTGGAGTGGCAGTGCTTGTCAACAACAGATGGTGTGATCCAGGATGTGTAATGTGAAGTGTCGTCTCTGCAGCCCAGATATTGAACTCTTGGCAATAAGTTTACGTCCGTATAATTTACCAAGAGAATTCACCAGTGTCATTTTGGTAGTAGTTTACATTCCACCTTCAGCCATTGCCAACAATGCATATGATGTCATCAGTTCTGCTGTCGCTAAGCTACAGATCCAGCACCCCAATGCATTTGTGGCAATACCTGTTGATTTTAATCATGCCTCGCTCTCTTCTACACTTCGCACATTTCAACAGTTTGTCAGCTGCTTCACAAGAGAAAACAAGACCTTGGATTTGTTTTATACAAAAGTAAAGGATGTTTATATGTCCAAATCAAGACCTTCTCTGGGACAATCAGATCACAAGCTTGTCTTTCTTTGCTCAGAAAATAAACCACTTGTTCAGAGGCAACCTGTCACAAAGAGAACAGTTAGAAAATGGTCACATGAAGCTGAAGAAGCTCTGCAGGGTCCTTTGGAGTCCACAAACTGGACGACTCTTTTCCAGCCACATGGAGAGGACATTAGTGCTATGACTAAGCGTGTGAAGTCGACTTCATAAATTTCTGTGTGCACAACATCATCCCCTCCAGAACAGTGAGATGCTTCCCTAATAACAAACCCTGGATCACCAGTGAGCTGAACGAACTGCTGAACAAGAAAAAAAGAGCCTTCAAGGAGGGAGATAGGGAGTTATTAAGGAATATACAGAAGCAAGTAAAAGTCAAAATCAGAGACGGCAAAGAGGCCTACAGGAAGAAGTTGGAGAGCAAAGTACAGAGGAACATCAGAGATGTTTGGTCTGGAATGAAAAAGATCACAGGCTTCAAGCACAGGAAGGACTGGATAGATGAAAGTCTGTGTAGTCAATGAACGAACAGATTCTTCAATAGGTTCAGGTCCGGAACAAGCTTAGTATCCTGCTCTCCTGTTTCCAGCCAAAGAGAAATCTCCCTCTCCTCTGACCCACACCTGTCATGTCACACCTCAGTTGTTTTATCTTCCACCTCAGTCATGAACTCTTCTACTTCCACAAGTTTGTCTTCAACCAAGTCAAGAGATGCTGCTAGCCCCTTTATGTCACTCCCTCACCCGTCTGTCTCTAGAAGTCAGGTGAAGAGGCAATTGGAGAAACTGAACCAGAACAAAGCTGCAGGTCCAGAGGGTGTCAGCCCCAGAGTCCTGAAGACCTGTGCAGAGCAGCTCTGTGGGATTCTGCAGCACCTCTTCATCCTTAGCCTGACCCAGGAGAAGGTTCCAGTGTTGTGGAAGACATCCTGCCTTGTTCCAGTACCAAAGAAAACTCACCCATCAGTCATCAATCACTACAGACCTGTCGCCCTTACATCCCACATCATGAAGGTACTGGAGAGACTCCTGTTGCCCCACATGTGTAAGTAAACTAGAACCTATCAGGACCCCCTGCAGTTTGCTTATCGCCATGGAGTTGGCGTTGAAGATGCCAGCATCAACCTGCTTCAACATACTCACTGCCATCTGGACAAAGCACAAAGCACTGAGAGAATCATGTTTTTTTTATTTCTCTGCATTTAACACAATTCAGTCTGATTTACTTTGTCAGAAGCTCCTGAAGAAACAGGTGGAGGCCTCAACAATCAGCTGGATCAATGACTACCTGACAAACAGACCACAGTTTTTGAGACTGAAGGATTGTGTGTCAAACCAGTTGGTCAGTAGCACAAGAGCACCGCAAAGGACAAGCCCTGGTCAAAGTCCAAAGCAGCAGCAGAGGAAAGTCATCGGTGGAATCAGAAGCACACACTACTCTTTTCTGGATTTTCTTCCTCTTTCTACTTTTGCTTCTGTTTCTGACCCCAAAGACCTTCAGCAAAAAGTTTTTCTGAAAAATTATTGAACCCCATGGGGCTAATATAACGCCCTGCCACACTTTTGAGAATCAAATTTCTAAAGAACAAGAAATGTTTTTTATATTTCTCTTCTTGATTATCCTCTACCTTACAGTGACACATAAAATCCCTATAAAACATTCCTGTTATTAAACTCACTCCCAACTGCTGGTTCCGACCCACTGAGCAGAACCAACCCGAAGCGAGCAGCACAGCTCTGAATGTAAACAGAAACAAAGCAAACCTTCCGTTTACTCGCTGCGTTCTCTCAGTTTGACCTTCTTACCAAAATACTCCTCCACTGCTAATATTTACTTAAGACTGGCCCAGTTACAGAGCTCCCTGGAGCCACAACAGAACATGAAAAGATGCAGATCTGGGTTCTCAAAGCAGCTTCTGTGTTGGATTGAAACAGCTTCCAAATCTCAGTATCATGTAGGAAAATGTAATGAAACCCACATTTTACCAAAACAGGGAACCCAACTGGTGTTACTGGGACCTGCTCGGCAGCAGTGGGAACACTTTTCAACCTCTAGGTCCAATTAGAGCCTTGGCTGGGTCCTGCTGTGTGTTCCTGTTCTATGATGAGAGGAACTGATCAATAAGGATGGAGGGGCTGCTGACACGGAGCGGAAGCGTTGGGGATTAAACGGATTTGTTTCAGGCTTTTCTGCTCAGTCAGCAGCTCCAAGATGTCTTCAAATACTTCAAATTGCTTTTTAATTTGGCTGGATGCTTGGAGACGTTCCCTGCCGGAATCGTGGACACCTTCCTGGACAGAAATCTTTATTATCCTGGCTGTAAAATCTTTGGCCGATCTTAAAGAGCCACTCAGGACCACTTGGTGGGATTCAGTCAGCAACAGAGACACAGCGGAGAAGCAGGGGGTTGTAAAAAGTCAAACATATTAAATAAATTATATAAAGAAGACATTAATGGTTAAAAACGACCAGTTTTGAATCCAGTAATCAGTTATTTATATTTTGCTTCCAATGCAAAGTTTTTTGGTAAATTGTATCAGATTTTTTGGGTCTGATCCTCGTCCAACAGTTTGATGTCTTAAAATAACTTGGAGTGTGGGACAGTGGATGAGAATGAAAAACAAAATCACACTTATACCTGAACTATCACCTGGAGATGCAACAAAAACCTAATGGGGAAAAACCCCCTGCAAAGATCTAACACCACTATGTGTGTAGGAGACAACTATAATGTTCTTATAATACCTTCAGGAACCCTGGAGAACTATAATTCAAGTCTTTGTTCAGGGATTCTAATAAAGTCACTTCTTAAGGAGCAAAGGTAAAAAAAAAAAAAAACAATGGGCCAGAAGTTCTCTGATTAATGTGTTCAATCTCTTGTCCAGTTTTTTTTCCAATCAGTGAACACAACATATACAAGTGCCACCGGGTCGTGTTGACTAAAACACCCCTGGGTGGGGAAGTTGTTCCTCAGGGAAGTGTCACAGATACATTATGGATCTTATGACTCTCCGGGGTCCAGGATCACAGGTTAATGTTAACCCCGTTAACAGAATCAGAGGCTAATGTTAACCTATTGGCAGAATGAGAGGCTAACGCTAGCCCTGTTAGCAGAATTAAAGTCTAACATTAGCCCTGTTAGCTGAATCAGAGGATAATGTTAGCAATGTTTGCTGCCCTAAAGTTTGGAACTTCTTTGACATGTTTGTGAAATCAATTTTGTGGCACTCTACCACACCTAGTGTGATGCATTCTCTGCTCATGATGGAACTGACCAATCATAAAAAGGCTTCTTCAGGCTTAAAAACATGTAGAGAAAAAAAATTGATAGGCATAATCTTTCTTGTGCAGTACACTTTTATACATTTCAGTTGGGTCTTATCAGCCAAACAACCTGGTGGATTTTACTATAATGGTGGATTTTCAGTAATGCTGGAAAGATTTTTTCAACAGTTATGATGCCTAACTAATGGAACAAGATATAATATTTTACAACCGGGAACAGCTCATTAGCATTTTAGCAAATCTTAAATCGCACCTCAACTACGAATCCAAATCCCAGAGATGAAAAAGAGGCTGAATGGATGCAAAGAAAAAGGTTAATCTGTTTTAAAAAAATGAATAAAAGAAAAATCACCTTCAAGCTGGAACCCATATGTTGTTCCTTGATTTTACCATATTCAAAGTATCAATACGTTTTTCTACAGTTAAAATTTCTCATTAAAGGTGAATTTTTTTTTTTTTTTTATTGTCGCCATTGCCATTCATTTAATTTTCAGTTATGATAAAAACTGCATAACTGTGACAGAGCAGAGAGAGAAGGAACACATTGAAACCATCTCTTCCATCCATCACAATAAGCTAGGATCATATCCCCTATTCCAACGTCTCTCTGCTCGGCTTCTTAACCGTACCGCCAGACAGAGATTTAAAGAGGAGTGGCAAAAGCAAATGAGGTGGCTTAGCAGTGTTAGCCAACAACTGATGATGTCATCCAGGCAGTGTTGTTATACGTGTCTGCTGCTCGAACATTAAACATGGAGTCTTAAAGCAAGAGACTTCAGTCAGAGGCATCATCAGACCAGAGGTGAAAAGTAATTACATTTACTTGCGTTACTGTAAATGGGTAGTTTCTTTTTTGGTGTAATTTTGCTTTTGAAAGTTGTTGTTAAAGTCTGTAATTTTACTTTTACTTGTGGTTTTATATGGGTTTTTTTAAAGTATTATACTTCTCTATGTGTTTTTTAATTATATTTATTACTGAGTAGAACAACAAAAACTAATGAATATGATTGAAAATATTGTGCCCGGAACTACTGCATTGCATGATATGTATATTAGGGCTGGTGCTAATAAGGATAAAGATAGAAGCAGCTGACATCGGTATTGATCCAGCGAACACAGAGGCCCTGTGGAATAAAATTAAACCCAAAGAAAACGATGTTAACCCCAGGCCATATCGGCTTTAGTTCAAGAGAGGCAACAGCATTATCATGTTTTTGGTTAGAGACCGAGGACGCAGCTTTTAGAAACTCCACATCAATCCTCCACAAACAAGTAGAGGTAAGTTAAACTAAACTACTGTCAGAGTAAAGTTGTTGTTTAAAAAAAAAAGACTGCTCAGTTTAAACAAAGGCATCAGGGAATGACGCGAGTAAACGTCTTCTTTTTCACTGAACCGTCCACTTTTCACATTCTGTCTGGGGCGTAAAGCATTTTCTGGTCTAACAGGCAGTAAAGTATATTTGTATTGAAAAAGTAAATAATATCCTAATAGGTCTATAGGATGATTTATTTTTACTTCTACATATTCTAAATCACTAATAATCCCAACAAATCGCTCAGCATTAGACAAAAACAATAAAACCGGACAATTAATTTTTTTGTCGAATCTACATTTACATAACAGGTGTTACACCTGCAAAGCGAGCAAGGATGAACTCTAACTTTAAAAATCAACTACTGCTAAAAACCATCAAGAGGTTCAGATAGTAACAGCCTAAGGATGGACACAAGTAAACAGTAATCTACAAGTACATAAGGCAGGGCAATTTAGAGAAAATTAACATTTTTAGCAGGTACTATATTTTTTTGACAAGTTGTCATTTTATTTAACATGTTCTAATATTTGACCGTCTCATTGAGAAATGTCATAGTTTTGTCTTCAGTGTCATACATTTTGATGAAGGAGGCTCGGTCTGGACAACCATTTGGGCATGAGGGAGCTGCAGAGATCCACTGCTCAGGTAGAAGAACACGGGACATCACCCTACCCAAGCCGAAACACAGTAGCGGTAGAATCAAGCTGCTATGAGCTGATGCAAGGATAGATGCAGCTAAACGTAAGACAATAATAGAAAAGAGCATGGTGGAGGCTGCAGGAGATCTGAGACTGGGGTGGAGGTTCTCCTTCAATCAGGACAGCCACGCTAAACATACAACCAGAGGTAAAGTCACCAATTGTCCAATTTGTCCCTCTTAAAAAGATAATAGAGGTCTGTAAGTTTCATCATAGGTACAGTTCAACGGTGCAGTAAACAAGAGTTTAGCACGTAGAAACAACCAGTAATTCCGTCCCACACAGACCTGTTACTTTTTTTTAAGGAGCTCTTCTAACGTCCGCTCCTTACCTCAATAAAAGACACCTGTCCACACTTTCAAACATTCAGACTCCATCATTTACCATTGCCAAGGCCAGAGAGCTGTGCACGGACACCAGGGAAAAGGTTGTACACCTACACAAGACTCAGCTTGGTGAAAAGAGATCAACTGTTGAAGCATTTATTAGAAAATGGAATAAATACAAGATGACTGACAATCTCCCTCGGCCTGGACCTAAAAGATCTCACTTTGTGTGATACATATGATCTGGAGAATGTGGAGGAAAGTACACAGGGGGAACTGGTCAATAACCTGAAGAGAGCTGGGACCACAGTAAAAGGTTACTATTATTATTACACTATAGTGTCACAGAATATCTAGTCACTGATGCGCTCAACAGGTCCCCCTGCCTAAGCCAGCACATGTCCAGGCCCGTCTAGAGTTTGCCAGAATCCATTTGGATAATGCAGAGGAGGATTAGGAGAATGTTGTGTGGTCAGATGAGACCAAACTAGAACCTTTGGTATAAACGCCACTCGCCTAGTTTGGAGGGGGAAGAAAGTGGAGTTGCATCCCAAGAACACCATCCACACTGAAGCATGGTGGTGGAAACATTATGCTTTGGGACTGCTTTTCTGCAGAGGGAACAGGGTGACTGATCCGTACTTAGGAAATGTCAAATGGTGCCATGAATTGTGTTATTTGAGACAAAAACCTTGTTTCAACGTGTCTGGATTTTCGCGCATTACAACAATCCCAACAAACCGTCCGGATAACAAAGGAGCTGCTACGTAAAATGCTTTTTAAGGTTCTAGAGTGGCTGAGCCAGTCTCCACACCTCAATCCAATAAAGAATCTGCAGAGGGAGTTGAAAGTCTATATTTCCCATTGACGGCTCCAAAACATTCAAGCTTTACTGAAGATCTGCATGGAAAAATGGGCCCAAAAACAAATCTGGTGAAGACCTAGAGGAAACCTTTGATTAGGGTTACATTACAAAGTATTGCGGGGGACTTTTGTTATTGGCCAAATACATTGCCTGGTCCAAAACAAAAAAGTCTAATAATAAACTAATGTTTCGTTGGACAGCTATTAGCTTTGATTACGGCACAAATTCTCTCATAAACATAATCATAATATCAAACAATCTTTGTGCTCCCTAGCAAACTGAAGCCTGTTTTCCCCCAGTTTGCCTCACTGATTATTGTTGTTCTTACGGCTACACAGCTGTTGAGGCCCGATCCCTTGAGTTTCCTTCTCATTGTGAGTGTGGAAAAGATCTTAGAGTCACTATTAAACATAGCCCTAAGAAATCCTGTTTTCGTTTTTTCTTCAATCTTTTATCACTAAACATGGATCCGCGATCACAATCATTCAAGATTTTCTTTCAGCCACATTTCTTCCTCAAGACGATCGGTCCGGACCATTCTTCCAACTTTTAATAATGTGTTGGACAGTTCTTAACTGAATTTTAGTAGTTTCAGCAATCTCCTTAAATGTTTTCTTTGAGAAGCAACTCAGTGCACAAGTTGGTGTTAAATAACTTGCTGCAGGTTGAAAGAAAATCTCCCATGCAGTAATCATCCATTAGTTGACTCGTACCTATTTGATTGGTTAAATCCAGGTGGCGACTTCTTTTTGGCCAGGCAATGTACTTATTTTTCTGCACTATTAAACAAATATATTCTATAAAAATCATATGTGATATGCTTTATTTTACTTTTCCATTTTGTATCTCACAGTTGAAGGTTAACTAGGATGAAAATTATAGACATTTCATCTTTTTCACTGGGACATCTTGCACAATCAATGGCTGCCAAATACTTTTTTGCTCCACTGTATTATGTGATGATTTGTAATGATGAGCAAATTCATGGCCTAGTTAAAGTCCAGACCTAAGTCCTAGTGAGAATCTGGGAAAACATCCATCATCTAAGAATACTTTGACGTTCCTGTCAGCCTTCGTTTGGGTAATAATACATTTTCAGGATCCGTCTGACCCTGTAATGAACCAAGGCCCCAGCTGTAATGGAAAAACGATAAAAACGCTGCTTTAGGAATCATCCAAGGTTAGAGCAGGGAAGCCTTTTCCCAGCAGTCCAACCTGCAATCTCCTGTCGTGTCCTGTAAGATCAACTGACCAATCAATACGTACATTAAGATCGTCTCTGTGTCAAAAACGTCAGGGCCGATCCGTCGCTCAAAGTGCATCGCATCTCTTTTTTTTCTCCATGATTTAAGGGAGTGGAACATACGACGCTCCCAGCCGGAGGACGAGGACTGAAGAAAGCATAAATTAGAGCGGAATGAGGCGCCGCTTCTTCATTATCATTGACATGAACTTAACCACCAGCTGCCTGCAGGGTTTTCCTTTCATTTTAAAAAGGTCAGCAGAATCTCTCTGAAATACTTCTTTGTTTTTTCTTTCCTCTGATTAACTAAAATATGAACATTTCTCCTTTTTTTTCCCTCCTCCCGCAACAGCTGTCTCTATATTTACACCTTTTTTTTAGGTTTCTGGGCTTTCACGTCGTGGCCATTTACCTTTTCAGACTGCATTAACTCTGAGGACACCTCAGGAGGCCTGCCTGGTGCCCGGCAACACCCATTAATTCACCAGGAGCTCGGACACAAACACCACGGAGGCCGCAGGGCTCCTAATTGGCCTCAGCCCAAATTAGACAGATTTATCCATCTCTCACATTAGCCCAGTTGACCGCTGTGAAAAATCACGTCGCTCCGGCGTTTCTCCGAGGCGTGCTCCTGCCATCCGCTCCTCTCCGACTTCGGGCTGAAGCAGCAACTCTGGCAGCTAATTAGCGTCGTTAAAGGAATCCGTGAGGCCAAATGTGGGAATACACTCTCTCTGTTTAGGGTTTTCTCAGAGCAGACATCTGGCTGCAAAAGCACAAGCATCTTAAGGAAGTGTTTCCAAAGATTTTAGCTGCTGTTTTAGCTGATGAAGAGAGTTTTATTCAAAATGCATGAATGCTGACTAAGAAGTAGGAGTGTTTTATTATGCAAATCTGTAATTAAGGGATGGCTTATTCTGGGTTTAAATTACAAACAACAGGTTTTTATCCAGTTTACAGCCGATATAAGATGTATGGTTGCCTCATAGCTGTGGGGTGGGCAGGGGTGGTTCATCCATCTCGTTTATAGCAATGACATAACCCGCTAAAACGCACAGCCCAGTAACTATACACTGAATCTACAGGCCATTCTCTATGTTTGCTTCTGGAAAAGCTGCAAACATCCTGAACATGGATTTGACTCAGACTCCGCCCAGCCATAGTGAGGTCACTGATGATGCCTAGGAGTCCTTACACATCCTCCATGGTGGTCCAGGAATACACATGGATCAGGATGCGGTTCTTACAGAATATAATTTTTTGGTAAAACGCCACAATGACCTAGACCCGGTTCAGAGGAATTTAGAATTTTTATGTCCCGTTGACGATACGCTACATACTTCCAGGTCAAATATGCAGGTATTAGCAACATCCTTTCTATTTAAATACATATATTAGATATAAGGGATGTGTATTGGCAAGAATTGGGTGATAAAGTATGTATCACAACACAGGTGGATGACATATCAAGATATAGTGCAATACTATCACTGTATATTGTGATTTTTAAAACTGAATTTAACTGTAGAAAAACTGTCACATGATTCGAAACATTCCTACCCGTTTCATACGTAACCAAATCCAGTTTTACTACTAGATCTAATTGATCCACCGGAACGAAGGAGGTGAAAATAGCTGCCTAGTATTTATTTTCATGTTACAACAAAAACTACTGTCACCAATGGTTTCATTCAAATTCTTAAAATTAAAGATAAAAATCAGTTAATTGCTTTTGAATATTGATGCAATACTGTGACCAAATATTTTCTTACATCACTATTAAGCATCCCTGGAAAGCTAAGGGTCTTGACATTCCAATGATGTATATTAATCAAAGATACAATTAATAGAAGAGAATATATGCTCTTGTAAGAAATGTCACTGATAGAACTGAGCCATCTTGAACAAAACCAGTTTATTTAAGGTTCAATGTACTCCAATAAAATAGCTGATGAACAATAACGACTACGTCCAAAATCCAACATTATCTGCTGCTGAAAACCTTCATAATTTCCTTCCTTGTGTGTATTTCTCACAAAGTTTCATCATAACTACCATTTGCATGCTCATATTAGCCTAAAATAGTGCAGCGCCCTTCTTCATCTTTGTAATGTTTATTGCCAACCAGCAAATTGGTACAATACTGCCACTGATGGGTATGGAGTGTGAACCAGAATGTCCCTCAGGATTTCACTTGCCTTTCTAAGACTGGTGGTGTATTAGTACCGTCCCTGCTTGTGCTAACTTTACTCTTGTTTGTTTTAAGCCAAGCTCTAATGTTCATTATGGCAGACAACCATATAAGGTCCCAATTAATACTCAAAAGCACCATCTGCTGGAGTTTTGGGTCAATACATTCCACGGTACCAGCTAATGTACTATAGCGCTGTATCTCTCTTGGGCGGGGCCGGTCCCAAGGCTCGCGCAGTTCAAATGTACCGAAAATGACCTCATATTACCCTCAAAAGTCCAACATCAAACAGTTGCTGATGAGAACTGTCCCATTCCATCATATCCTAAAGGTGTTCTGTTGGACTAAGGTCAAGTATGGTGAAAGAAGTAGCCAAGCGGATGATGTCGGCTTCCTGTTCTTTGCCAACTGGTCTCCTGCTGCTGTAGCTACAAGGTGATTGTATCCTGCCTACCTTGGTTGTAAGGAGAGGTTCTTGAGCTACTTTCACCTTGATGACCCAACAGAGCGACTCTATTTTCTAAAGCACAAACCTGAGGTGAACAAAGCTGGCTCTGGCATCCTTAAATGCCTTATGTCACTTCTAACACGCCCAAGTGAACAGCGTAGCAAGAAGCCATTGATGGTATTACCATTGTCGTACTTTCCACATCTAAACTCCACTTTAACTTTAAGTTTAGAAACTCTTAGTGGTGTGTCTTGTACAATAAACATGTTTCCAAAACAGCAACAATTGTTGATGCAAGAAGGGGCCATTTTGAAACCACGCATTTCGCATGGAAAATCCCACTTTATGGGGGCTGTTCCAGTTGACTTTTCATGAGTTTTGACTGAATGGAATGCACCATAAATGAGTGTCGAGTTCAGTAGGAAACATGTTTAAACAGATTTTAATCAGGATGATTCAGCCTTTTGGTGCTTTAAAATTTGCTAAGACGAAAACATGTAAAAGTGAGCTTATTTTGCTTTCATACAGCCAATTTGGCCAGAATAAAGTACAGTTTACCTGAACAAAACAATCAGAACGGAGCTGAAAAGGGATTAATAAGGTGGCACCAAATTAACAATGTTTAACATTGGCTTTTCTATAAATATTGGATACACCAGTATAGTCTAATTTTTTTATGTAAGATACCGATACTGACCAATACTACCGTTAGATACCAACTTAAGTATTCAAAGTTGCAGAGGAAAGAATATGTTTATTTTGCCAAACAAACAATTTGTCAATGGTATGAAAGTACAAAAATTAGGTCAATAAAAATGAAAAACTAAACAATATCAAGAAATAAGTTATTACATTTTAATACACCAAATTATTGTGAACTTAGTTTAGAATTTTGGGGAACTTTGAATATGAAGTCCTTTTAACCTAGCTGAACTGAACTTCGGGCCATCTCTAGTTTATTCTGAACAACAATAAGTTCTGACTGTAAGGATTATTACACAATATTGCCACTGGTCCGTCTCGGAAACGTTACGATACAGTCAATAAAATACATCTAAAGTGTCTGAGGTCATTTTGAATTTTCCATCCAACCTGAATACGTCCTGGTTCTGTTATCAAAGTTGGACAGAAAGCAGCAAAGCTCGTTATAAAATATGAAAACGAGGCTGGGAATAAACATGTTTGTTGTGACGGACCTTAAATTTGCTTTTTTATTCTGCACAACTTTCAGCATCTTATGATTTTTTGATGAGAATGTTTAACTCGGCATGAAATCGAAGTGTTTCTTTGGAAAATAAATACAGATCTGAATCAAACGCCGAAATCTGCTGCTGTGGACAGGCACGTAGGAGGACAAAAAATTTAAATGAATATTTATTCTGTTGGGAAGCTCAGCATCAAAAAAGGAAGACATAAAGGCAATGCCCAAGTTTGCCAATTATGTTTTCACAATCAAATGTACAACTACCATTTCAGGTTTGCACTAGGAACTAGCAAAGATTGACGGCGAAATGTGGGGGTCATTCAGGACAATACCAAAACTTTAAGGGGTCAAAATTTAACTCAGTCAGCTCAGGATTTATTAAACCATTGCAGTTATCGGATCCAGGTTTCAACTGAATGGCACATATCTAGACTTTTGAGACATAAAAACTGGTTTAAACTTTAAAATAAGAGTGAATGTAAGATTGTGGCACAGATTCTTTCTGGAACAGTTGGTTGCCTTGAACCTAGTTCATACTTCGTCTTCATGTTTGTACGCACATGCACAGGTATTGAACGACACCTCTTATACTTCTGTGTGTGTGGTGCGTGTCAAGTTTTGCAAAGCTGCATTGACTACTAATTACATCTACTTTAGAGCAACGTTCTGGTGAACTGATGTTGGGCTGACCAATCACAGACATGAGCTCTTCATTGTGTTCGATGGAGAATTCAAAAATTGGACTCTACTCCAGCCTTGTATACCTGTCAGAGTGCCTTTGTGTCAACAGATAATGGCATCACGTCTCTACGCACCTCTGCAGATGGACAACCATAATCTAGGCTTTAGATCTATTTGGGTCGGGTTTGACTGTTTGAGATACCTCAGTCTGGGTGTTACCCCTAAAGCTGGGATCACACTGGAATGCTAGCCGTGCTCGCCGACAGTTTATTTAGTGCTCCTATTACCAAGACCTGCCCTAGGCAGTCTTTAGTTAGAGTAAGAGAAATTATATGACACTGGTTATTCATTGACCAATGAATAAATGCTCATCGAACTGGCTTTTTGCGCTCAAGCTAGAGCAAGACGTAATGCAGTTTGAACCAATTATATCTTGGGCTGTTCAGTAACAAATCTCTAGATCTCGCACTATGTGGGATGAAACAGTCCTTTGAGTCGGCCGAAAAATGCACAGTGTGAACCGGCCTTAAGGTGGATGTCTCCCATGAACCCAGTTGTCAGGTAGATGAAGATATGATGGGAAAATTCTGTTACAAATATCTCTTATATGAGCAATAAGCTCCCCGGACATTAGAGGACATTCACGTGTACGTACCTCAAGGCGATCTGCGTGCAGAACGATGAACCTGGTGGCATTGATGCATTCCAGCTCGATGCTGACCTCTCCAGAGAAGGTGAAGTTGTCCATGTAGACGGAGAGCCGCAGGTCGTAGTGCCGCGGCCTCAGCGAGCCCGGGAGCCGCGAATTTTTCCATGGCTGGACCACCTCTTCATCCCCTCTCTCCCCAGTTCTCTCCCCCCTGCTCCCGTTGAGCCGCCCCGACCCCCTGGAGCCCGTCTCCGCTCTACCTCCGCTGCGATCCCGTATGCCGCAGTCTTCGAAGCGGAGGCTGAGCGCCACGGCCACCGCCGTTACGATTATAAGGGTGATGATTGACAGGGCAAAGCCCAGGACCAGACGCTTGTGCACTGTGATGTGGCGCTCCGTGGTTCGAGGCCGGACCACCACCGACTCGGCCCACTGGTCCGAGAGGCCACGGCCGTTCCGCATGGCACCGGGGCTGCTGTCGTTGAGTCCCATTGAGCATTAAATGTTCCTATGGAAACCAGTTCAGGAAAGCATCCATCTACGCTGGTTCCCAGATGATTTAATGAATGATTGAACTGCTCGTTCGTTGGGTTCTGATGACCTCTGACCTTACTTTGGGGCTGCTGTAAATGTCCTTCGGCTCTGACCCCCTTCTTACATTTCAGTCAACAGACCTGACAAGACAGGATGGATGAGACGGTGGTGTGGGTTTTGGTTTTGCGGTGAGAAGAAAATCAATGCCTCATAGCTCGATTTCTAATGTTCAGGACACTGAGAGGGAGAAAGACAATGAGGATGAGGAATGCTGTTGAGGATGTGGATATACAGTGAGAGCACCATCCACAGACTCCAACAGGAAACAAGCTGGCAAGGCTAAATTAGAAACCAGCTTTCCTGATTATTTTTGCTGCTGAGCTTCAGACGTCCACCATAGGAGGTCACCAACCAAAGCTTGACCAAACGCAGCGCACACAAAGGTCCATCTTACTGTCTGCAGGCGGCTGTAAAGTTAATTTGTTCAGAGTTAAAGCTTCTCCAGACCTGCAGTAAAGCATAAATAAAGCCCATTCGGACCCTCGTGGGTTCAATGTGATGACACAGCAGGAGATTAAAACGCCTTCGTGAACATCAGGGTCAGCATGGAACTGTAGAGTCAGAGGTTTTAAATCAGATCAAAATCTCATTTAGCCTCCGAGTTTGCGTAATAAATTTATTCTAATAGAGATAACAGCTGCTGTTTGGTGTTCTGGTTATGCGTCCCATCATTTCTGCCCTAACATTTTATATAAAAAAATAGTTAAAACCAACCAGATGAGCAGTTTAAACTTTGTCTGGCCTTATTAGAAATAATCAGAGCATTTAGTGCTAATATGTGGTGCTTAATAACCCTCACTGCAGGCTCTGGCTCACAGTTTCTTCTCTGGAGAGGTTTAAGTGGATAATTTACAGCCAGCATGTGGGTTTATTTCACCGAGGAGGAGATCCATTCACTCCTCCCGCCCAGCGTGGCAGATGGATTGAGATTGGATTAGAAATGATTGATAATCAGGATTAAAACCATCTGAAGCAGGTATAGAATTGATTGATAACTGGGATTAAAACCCTTTGATGAATGGGATTAAAGGGGTTTTACAGCAGGGGTTAGAGAGTTGATTAATATGGGATTAGAACTGCCGTTTAGAAAGACCAATTGGATTTAGAGTGTATCGATAAGTGGGATTAGAATGTATTGAAATAGGATTAGCGTTTATTGATTAAAACAGATGAAAGTTTTATAGGAATTTTTGGACAAATTGGGGTTTAAACAGGTTTGTTTGTTCTTTGTTAGAACCGTAAGTAGGTTCTGAACTGATTTATGATCGATTAAAATTGATTGAAGCCAATCTAAGATAAAATGTCAGGTGGACATTAGCAAAATCTGTCCAACTATTATGATGATAATCAGATAGTTACGGGTCAACAGGATTGGCTCATCTGCTTATTAAATAATTATCTTTTTTTAATAAAATGAAAAAACTCAAGAATCCTTCTAGAAGTTCTCCCGTTTTCCCGCCATTAGGTTCGTACGTAAGCGTTCGGAAAATCTGTCCCTCCAGGATAGCAGACCGGTCCAGTCCCAACACCTGCCGTGCTGCCTGCGGCTCCCCCCTCCCGTCAGTCCCCGGGGGGAGACGCCGGTCACTGAAGAGCCGTCCCGGGATCCGTCGGACCCAACACAGCTCGGTGAAAGTCGCCGGAGAAAAAAAATCCGCTTATCGATCCGCTTAAATCCTCCTGGGATCAGTCACCAACCCGCCGAAACGTGGAAAAACCGGAACATGCTTAAAAATAAAGTGGAGGTTGTTTTTTGTTGTTTGTTTTTTTATTAACGGCAGATATCCGTTACACCACACCGGAGATCAGGTTCTGGGTGAAAGGAAAAAAAAAAGGTCCGTTATTGACCCGGAATCCTGAACGAATCCATCCAGAAACCAGGCGGTCGTGGGTTTTCCAGTGAATCCAGAGACGCAGCGTCGGTGTCGGGGGGAAGGAAGCGGTCCGAGCCCCTCCGGTGCTCCGGTAATAAACCGAATCCTCCTCAACTTTTTAAACCCACCGAGAGCGGCTGCTCCGCCCTCTCTCTCTCTCTCTCTCTCCTGGTGCTGCTGCTGCTGATGGTGGTGATGGCGATGCTGACAGTAATGACGGTGATGATGAAGCGCTCCTGATCAGCATCCCGTCAGGAGGAGGAGGAAGAAGAGGAGGAGGAAGAGTTGCCATTCCTCCTGTTCAGCCAGGAGTGAGGGAGTGAGCTCGCGCTGTGCGTTTTACTGCGAGCGCGCGAGCTGCTGCTCCATCCGAGAGGCACGCGCTGATCAAGAGAACAAGAGGAGGGGGTTGAGGAAGAGGATGCTGTCAGGGAGTGATGCAGAGCTGCACTCACCAAACCCCGTTTGGATCTCCCTCTGTCCCGATCTGAACAGAACTGAAGTCTCACGTACACAGAGCTGCTAATCTGCGTCACACGACGCAGTAAAGTGGCCTCTGATCTACTCTGTTCAGTGAAAGTGGGGTTCTGTTGAGAGGCTCAGTGACTATTCTTTGGCTTAATTCTACCTGCTTCATCTGCACTCGACCCAATGTCCGTTTTCTCTTGTATGTGTCTGCGTATGGGGATGGATGGGAGGGGAATTTATGGAGTCATTTTTAATCTGTAAAGCACTTTGAGTTGCAATCTTCATATTAAAAACGCTTTTTAAAATAAAGTTTGATGGATTGATTATACCTTACAGTGATGGACATTTCCCAAGGGTCCACTTTCCCCCGTTGTATGGAGGACCAAGACTGACATAATTAAAAATAAAAGCAGAAATATATACTGTTTTTCCTAATCCTCTAATGTGAATTTTTCAGATGAAATGTAGGTATTTAATTTTTTCCATTAACTTATATATGCATTTTCAGTAAAAGAAAAACAGATTTTAGTTTTTCTGCATACGTGCATTTTCGTTGAGGAAAAAAAAGTTTGTCCTTTTCCTTGTACAGGCATTTTTGGCAAGAAAACGATAGTATTTTATTTTTCGTTTTACATGCCCTTGTCTTCTCTTCTTAATTTACCTTATGCATTTCTGCCTCATTAAGCAAATGGTGAGCCCGGGTCTCCTCCCCTTCCCTGTCCTGAATCACACATGTTGTACCTCAATTTAAATGATAACTAATGATGTGCAGCTCGACTGTGTTTGTAAGGTGATTTAGAATTTATTTGATTGAAAACATTTTGAAAATAAAAATCCTTACAAATAAGAAGACGCATATATTACATCAATCCCTAAAGGGAGCTAGCATTAGCTATACTGTAGCAAGTAAAACGCTCACCTAGAGTTTGTAGAGCTTCTCCTCCATGCTGGCTCTCACTCCACCGACTGCTTTATCCCCTACATAGCTGCTACTTTCCACATGATCAGATTTATAGCGGTTTTCTCTGTGTTTAAGGTTCCTTTCTTCATCCTGGAGGCTACGACCCTCGCTCTCCTTCTTCTGCAGGTGTAGTCCGCTAAACGTTTTTACGCAAAACCTGAAGTAACTTTTGCTGCAGGTCGAAAATTATTTTTTTGTCTGCATAAAAATGAGTCTTTAAAATTCACGGACATCATTTTTCGATCCACAGCGAATTTCAGACAGGTGCGGAAAATAACTTATCACTCCATTGACTCTTTTTTGGCAGTGGGGGACCCATGGACAGGAAGTAGAAGGGAGTGACTTAGGCTCCCCATGAGGAGGGCTGCCCTTCTTGGTCCAACTCCTCTACTATTTGTCAATAAATGGGAAGGAGCAGGATCCTGCGCAGATCGATTGTGCATGACTGCGCATTTGGCCTTTTCAGGAGAACACCTTGTCCGACAGGAATTGAAGTCCTACCCGAGATTTCGCAGACGATTGAAGAAAAATTTAGGCAGGTTGCTTTCTCAGCTGAAAGTAATAGTCATTAGACTATTTATTGTTGGGCTTGGACATTTTGAGTGAGAGGCTGCTCCAGTTAGCCGCTGACACGGATAATTAAGCTAACCTGTTAGTTCTCCAGATTTTGGAGGAAGCGGCTTGTCGCCGTCATGCACAATCGATCTGCACATGGATCCTGCTCCTTCATGTTGATCGACCAATAGTAAAAGAGTTGGACCAACGACAGCCCTCCTCATTTAATTAATGTGGCAGAAATGCATAAGGTAAAGTAAGAAGAGGAGACGAGGGAATGTAAAAACAAGGACTGCACATCTAAGGAAAATGCAAATACAAGAAAAAGGAAAACTATATATTGTATTTCTGATTTTATTTTTAATTATGTCAGTTTTGGCCCTCCATACCTCTGAACAAACTCTCTGTCCTCCATCTGTTTTCAAAGGTATCAAGTAACAACTACAAATACTTTGCCTGCCTTAAGTAGTAGGGATAGGTATTGGCAAAAGTCTGGTGATATGATGCGATATATATCACAATATGGTATATAATATGATATAACGCGATGCTATAAGTAAGACTATATATTACGATTTAAAAAGCTGAATTTTAAGGGGACAGTGGCTCCTCACTATAATGTAGTTCACCTTTTGCAGAGTCACTGTTTTGCAGAGTTTTTTACAGTACAATTTTACATACTTTCTTTACAGGGTACTTGCGTGTTCTGCGTCTCGATTGATTGGGGAAACTTGTCAATATCCATGTCGTGTCTCTTGCCATATTTATCATGTGTAGTTATAAGAATTGTCTTGTCCAGAACAAAAAACGGCACAAACAAATATCCATAACTTTGTTCTGCACTCAGAAAGAGATACCTGCTCCGAGACCTTTGGTCGAAATAGATGCACCCAAGCGGTGTGCGGACAAAGGAACCGCAGCATATTTATACTTTTATTTTTTCAAATCTACAAAGGTTTGAACTTTGGGAGTATTAAAACTAGTGAGAACTGTGAGTAAATGTTATTGTATGTCCGAGAAAAGTGTATAAAGTGTGTGGCAACTAGTTTTACAGCCTTAAATCATAATAAATGTAAAAAATAAAGATGACTACTTTGCAGATTTTGCCTTTCACTGGTTGTTTTTTTAAAGTAAACCCCGCAACAAACAAGGGACCACTATACCTTTGGACTTTATTTATAGCATTATGTTCATTTGCTTTCCCAGACAATTTTGGTGCAACTTTGAGTCCTTCAGGAGAAGTTTAGATCCATTTATATCCATATAATGAGAGTTATTGGGGTACCCAAAGTGCAGCATCTAAATAAGGCATTATCTGCCACAAAAATCCTTGATTTCACCAATGTTTTGTAATGAATTGCAAGCGCTAATCCTCTGCATCTTGTAGGTGCTTTGTTGTTGTCTTCTGGGGTGTTTTACAGGCATTTATTCCAACCAATTCCAAGTTAGACCAACCGGCAATTTCAATGATGTAGCTTTTCACAGGAAAACTGTTGAAATTAAGGAGTTTTGGGGTGGATATGCCTTATTTAGAGGCTGCCTTTTGGCTGCCCCATCAACTCCCATTATATGGATATACACTTGTGAATGGACCAACATTTCCTGAAGGACTTCAAGTTACCCCAAAATTGTCTGGGAGAATAACTGAAAATTTTCTATGCTAGCAATAAGGTCCAGGTTGCAAAAATAGTAAGTATCCTTTAACGGTAGAGAAACTAATAGGTTTCTAAACACTACAATCTGTTTCATACATAACACATCTAGTTTTATTACTAGATCTAGTTGATCCACTGGAAGAAAGAAGGTGAAAAAAATCCACCCAATAGCAATCATACTTTTAATTTTACTACAAAAATGACTGTCATCATTGATGGTTCCATTCAGATTACAAAAAAATTAAAATTGATACATGGATTTTGATTGATACTATATCATGACATAAAATATCGCAATATATCTCCGTATCAGTGCTTTCTTACATCTCTACTTAGTAGAAATGTTGAATATTTCTTAAGGTTATAATAAAATGCCAAAAATCCCAGTTTAATATGTAGCGCCCGTTGACAGCTTGAGATAGGCACCAGCCCCCCCGCGACCCCTGGAGGACTAAGCGGTTCAAAAAATGAATGGATGGAGTTTCAATTTCTCGGTTTTGGACATTTTTGTGATAGTCAGGGAATAAGGTGAAGAACTTCTACTTCCAGTTATTTTTTTTAAATTTGTGTTGGTCCGTCACACAAAAACTCAAACAATATTGTACGTTTGTAAAGTAATAAAACTCTTAATTGGCATTGAAATTATCAATTGCTGACATTTTAATTGTAAACCGCCACCGCAGGCTCATTTTACAAAGCCAATTAGCTTTGAAAGGTTACCTGGTCCTGTGCTGGAGGTTGTGTGTTCCTCTCGTTACCGTAGCGACCTCATCAACATCCACACGTCCAGTTGGCTGTTTAAACAGTCCTGCTGAGCGTCTCGTTGGACCTCACGTGATGCAGTTTTTTTACATCAATTCGTGTTCTCCTGCCAAATTGTCAACAAATGTGCACTTAAAACAGATAAAGCATCATGTGCACTACTCATGGGTATAAAGGGTTGAGGTAGTTATATACTGCTTTTCTGAATAAAAAAAGTACTGTCAGGATGTAAAGCATAACGTTAAGCCTTAAAGACCCACTCCTTAACTTTTACACATTAGAAACACTTTTTAAACGTTTTGGTGACAACACAGTTTATGTTGTTAATTTTTGGAGCTGTCACTACATGGGAGGGTCGTTCTGTTTACTGCACTATTGAACTTTTCACCCGCGGACTGCTTCTCCTGATGCACTGTCTGAGTTTTGCTTTACTGCAGTACACTACGCGCTACCTAATGATACAAACAAAGCAGCCATTTGGAGACTTGAGCCATAGCAGATCCAAAGAAATCCACGGAGTTGGTGGAGTGAGAACTAGTATGGAGGAGAAGCTCTAAAAGCTCTAGGTGAGTGTTTTACGTGCTATAGCTAGTGCTAGCTCCCGTTAGCAAAATGGCGTCATATATGTGACTTTTGACTTCTGATTTTTAGGCATTTTAAATGCAAATCTTTAGAAGCGAATAAATCCCAAATCACTGGGCAAACATTCGAAATGTACAGACGTGGACAAAATTGTTGGTACCCTTCATTAAATAAAAGAAAAACTCATAATGGTCACAGAAATAACTTTAATCTGACAAAAGTAATAATAAATAAAAATTATATAAATGTTGACCAATGAAAGTCAGACATTGCTTTTCATCCATGCTTCAACAGAATTATTTAAAAAAAAAATGCATGAAACAGGCCTGGACAAAAATGATGGTACCCCTAGAAAAGAATGAAAATAATGTCACCAAAGGGACATGTTAATCCAAGGTATGTCCACTAATCAGCATCCTAGGTGTCTACAATCCTGTAATCACTCAGTGGGCCGATATATAGGACTCCAGGTAGTCACTGTGTTGTTTGGTGACGTGGTGTGTACCACACTCAATATAAACCAGAGGAAGCAAAGGAAAGAGTTGTCTCAGGAGATGAGAAAGAAAATCATAGACAAGCATGTTAACTGTAAAGGCTATAAGACCATCTCCAAGCAGCTAGATGTTTCTGTGACTACAGCTGCACATGTCATTCAGTAATGTACGATCCATGGGACTGTAGCCAACCTCCCTGGACGTGGCTGCAGGGGGAAAATTTATAACAGATCAAAGAGACGGATAATCCAACTGGTAACAAAAGAGCCTAGAAAGACTTCAAAATAGATCCAAGCTGAACTTTATGCTCAAGGAACATCAGTGTCAGATCGAAACATCCTTCGCTGTTTGAGCCAGAGGACAAATCATTATAAAAAACAGACTGGAGTAGGCCAAACTACATGCTGACGAGCCACAAAGCTTCTGGGAGAATGTCCTGTGGACAGATGAGACAAAAATTTCACTTTTTGCCAAGGCACATCAGCTCTATGTTCACAGACGGAAAAATGAAGCATATCTAGAAAAGAACACGGTCCCTACTGTGAAACATGGAGGAGGCTCGGTTATGTTCTGGGGCTGATTTGCTGCATCTGACACAGGGTGTCTTGAATCTGTGTAGGGTACAATGAAATCTCAAGACTATCAGGGGATTCTAGAAAGAAATGTGCTGGCCAGTGTCAAAAATGCTTGTTCCGGGGGTTATTTGGTCATGGTGATGTGATACAGTGCCATGTTCTGCCAAGATAGTTATTCACGTCAGAAATCTTATCCCCCGACACGGGAGCGCGTACTCACTCACTAAAGCGGTGTCTGCTTTGGTCCGCTGTTTGACAGTTTACCAACTGACACACGGATAGTTTGGTGTTTTGTTGTTTTAGCTGGCGAGCTTGTAAAACCAACAGTACACTTGTTCAGATGCGCCATAGAGATTTGATTTTACAACCGTAACGTTATGGCGCAGGCCCAGAGATTGCGACAGAGGGCAAATATCTGCAAAGTTATGGAGTGTGTCTTTAAAGTAATTTTGGGATGGCAAGTGTAAAGGGAGAGGCCTGCATAACGGAAAGCCAAAATGGTCAAACGTTACTTTATCTCAGGAAGGAAGAACCTTTGGCTAGTTTTCACACTTGATAGTTCGGTAGACTTCCATACGCGCAGTTCACTTTTTGTCAAACAAACCAAAGCTTTTGAAAAACATGTTTACCTCCTCACCTGAGGTGGCGCTGTACCAAAAAGCACTGAACACAGGATCATTTCTGTTCCATGAAATGTAATCAAACATGGAGTGACGTCAGATTTTAGCGGTTTTAAAATTGTCCTGCTGTCGTTTGCAAATGTTCCAGACAAATACATTGCAGCAGTGAGCAGAGAACGAGGCAGAGTCGTTTTTGCGTGGTTGCTTTAGTTGTATATACCCAGAATGCATTGCGCTTAGGTCCGCTTCCTGCATTTTGATCTTCCCCCCACCCCGCTTGGCATTCACATATCCAATCAAACAGTTCACCTAAGTTTTTAGGTGCACCAGAGTTTGCTTTGTTGGTCTGCATCAGTTTGATTGCACTTTCACACCTCCCCAAATGAAAGACACTTTCTGGCCAAACAAACTAAAGTTCAGTTAAAGTGGACTGCACAGGAGTGCTGTAATATGGGATGAACCCTTTCACTTATGTTTTTGTTTCTTATATAGCAAAGTCAGGAGTAATATTTTAACTTAACTGTAGCAAACTTGTGTGACATTTCATGACTACCGCTTGTTCACCTTTGAACTGCTGTGATACCTCAAAATTTCGTCCAACCTAGTAGCCAATCAAAACTATGGAAGACTTGCTATTCGCCCTTGAAGAGAGCGTGTGTGTCACAGCCGCTGCTGCATGCCGGCTCCTGTGTGTCTGGTCTTCAATGCAGTTGCGAGGAGTTTCGCTGATAACGCCTCCCGTGCGTCGAGCCCATAACAGCTGCTGGGAGGACGGACCTACGATGACGTTCCTTCATGCACCTAGGAAGCAACAGTCTGTCCGTAGGAGCTCTCCAGCTCAGCAACAGCTGAAGATAAATGTGTGGCGACAACAACTAGAGTTTTTTCTCCTGTACCGACCCTGAGATTAAACAGACACCAACAATGATCAATTGCTGCCTGGCAAAGTCTTGTACACTACCCCAGGATCCGATTGCTTTTTCGTGCACAACCTTTGCTAAAGACCAATGGACTCTGTTGCCAAAGACAATATATGGTTTGAATGAATAAGTACTTTATTTATCCTACAGGGACATTTGACTTTAATACTTTGTTTCCTTTGGTCTCACACCAGCAGTTGTTGATAAGGTTAGCGTCAAAACTTTGTACACATCCTTCAAACACTTCCACACTAAACAGAGCTCTGCTGAGTAACTTTCTGCTCCGAGTAAAGATTCAAAGGCCAAACGATGTTACATGCCGCCGCTTGATTCGCAACCCGACAGCTTTATGGAGCAGATCAGACCTACCCCTTGTTAAAAAGAGAAGGTGTCACATTTTTTTCCTATCCCCTATCCCACAATGTGGAACACGATGACATGTTTGCATTCAGTATGTGGGTGTTAGCAGACAGCACAAGCTTGGCAGAAGACAGAGGCCTGCACCTCGGAGGAGTCAGAGAAAGCATTAATCCTGTATTCTGTTGTTTGAAGATGTTTGTGCTTAGGCACAAAGGATTAGAATCCAACAAACAATTCTCTTAACACGGTATCTAAAAGAAACACAGCTGTAAGTAAAAACAAACGTTGGAACTGATATGGTCAAAAATACCACAAATGTACAACACCAACCTGTTTTGACTTAAACAGGTTAATTCAGCATTATTACCAGTTTAAATTTAGTGAGCATGCATTTGGTACTGCAACAACGTTTAAGTAGACAGTAGCCTTTTTAGAATATAAAGCGTATAAATATGAATGATTCAATTCAGTTCAAATGTAATCGAAGCAATGAGTACAACCGTTGAAAATTGATTCAAAATATGGTGAGGATTTTACATTTTTGTGCAAGCTATCTGTTAAAAACAAATGACTTAGGCCCTGATTTAACAAAGGTTAGCACATTTTAAGACTAGAGGCATCAAATTATCGTGTTGTGATTAATAGCCATTTTTAGCAAGCTATATTTATTAATTCCTTTAATCTATTTTTTATCTTTAATTTTACTGTTTCTGTATGCTAGGAGATCAAAGTCTGTAAACTTATAAGCTGACTGCCTTCTATTATAGTATAGAGGGTGAGGGGAGAAGGAGCTTTTAGACAGGTTTTCCAACTTAGCTTTATTTGGCGAGTTTTTAGTTCACTCCAGCGATAATCTGCTAAAAATAAAACTTAATAGTGATAAATCTAGCAACTTGTCATGGGGTTATTGGAGACTTTTAGGTGAGGCATGTAACGTTACTCTTTTCACTGAGCAACGGGGCGCTCTCCCGTCTCAGATCGCTTACAGACAGAAGTCAACCAGTCTGCATGGCACACTGGAGCTCAACCTGGCCATTCCAGCAGTGTAGCAAGTCATTATTAAAAAAATAAGGCGTATATTATATGTTGTTTTAACTCGTAATAAAGCTAGACTCAGAGAAGATATTTACCCCAATAATTGCTCGAAGCAGAAGTTTGCGGTCGCCACTTGGGACTAATCACAAAAAACAAAAGAATCTAAATGCTGGGACTACTTTTTTTCAAGTCTGTCAAAATAAATTAGATTACTTAAAACACTAATTATATCAAACATTTGCTTAACCATACTAGATTAATTTATAACGTTTTTTTAATGAATTTACAAAGCAAAGGTTTTTTCTCAGCAATTATTTGGTGAGATTAAAAATTATATTAATTGGATTAATTGGATTAACTAATTAATGTGGGGGAAAAAAATCTCAAACCTTTTTTTTTATCTCACTAGTTGTCTCTCCCAAAATTATGCAGCTGGTAATTTACTAAGCAGGTGCAAGTTAGACTTTGCCTGTAAAACATGCAGCAAGATGCGTATAATATCTCCAGCGCTTTTCTGTCAAAAGATTGAAATATTTGTGGAGCACATGCAAATAATTATGCATTCCACATGCAATGTGATGTTGAATCATGAAACAGTTTTTACTGCTATTTTCACCGTCTCTTGAAGACATTTCTTTTCAGACTTTTTATGATGAAATGGAATGGTTTTTATAGAAATTTGGACAAATGCTGCTGTCCCGATAAATTTAGGTTTCTTTGCTAACACCCCCCCTCACAATGGGATCATAGGTACACTCAAATTATTTCCTAAAATGCATTAAACTTTCGTTTACAAAGACTGTGACCATTTGGAAATCATACAACTATCATACAACCATTTCAAAATCTTGTCATGTCAGCGAGGCCTTACTTGTAATAACATTCCTTCAGATTCACATTTGTAAACCCTTTTTGTTTAATTTTCCATTTCTTCCAAGGAGTATAGTACCAGTAGATGGTGATCACGTCTGCTTGCTTGACATGTCAAAGTCAAGAGCAATCCAAAACAATTCCCAAGTTTTATTCATCACATCAAGGGCATTTTTAACACATTCAAGGTCTATTAGCGACACCTAGGCCAAAGCAAGTCATTGTTGTGTTTATTTTGAAGGAATCTGGGTACATCATCTTTCTTAAGATGCATGTTTGAAAACATCTTGATTGATGACCCTAAGCCTAAATTCCTTGAAAATCAAAATCATTTTAAACATGTCTTTCTCACCAAAGCACAACCAAGAAGGTTTGATTTTAAGATGTGATGTTTAGAGTTTATTAGGCTCAACAGCACTGTAAAAACAGGTTCTTTGATAAATACTCAAGTAATAAAACCACAGGATTTCAGTACTACTATATAACCAGACACACAAGCCCCTCTTTAATCACTTCAGACTTTTACAAGTCCGGAACAGGAGGACACATTCCACAAAAGTTTGTGACTGACTAGTCACTGACTATTTTATGAGACAAAATAATTCAATACCATAAACCTACTAAGAACTAGAGAGTCTGTCTCTTCCACATATTAATGGTGCCAGTATTTCTCAAGGGATACTCAGGTTTGACAACCCTCAGACCATTTCACAAGCTTAAGTCAAATAATTTACCAACAACAACTTCCAACATTGCCAGCAGACGACAACTGATGAAGTCAGCCTGATTTGCAGTGTGGCCAGTAATCTACTACTGTACCAAGTCTTAATTGGAAAGTCCAATTACACCAAGTAAGATACAAACATAGACTGAGGAGAATTAGAAGTCTCACTGTCTCAAAGTTGAGCAAACAAATGTCAAAAGTTATAATGTGCAACTCCAGTCGTTAGGAGCTACCATCCTGCAGCGTTTAGATGCAACTCTGTTCCCACACATCTGAATCAAATGAATGGCTCATTACCAGGCCTTTGCCAAATTTGATCCATGCTAAGCAGGAAATTTAGTCATTTGATTTGGCTGTGTTGGAGCAGGATTGCATCTAAAACTCGTAGCGCAGTAGCTCTCGAGGACTGGAGTTGGGAAGTTGTGGTGTAAAATACTCATCAATGTAGGACTTACAGCAGGACCAACTGCACTATTTTAAGTGCAAAGACAGATGCTTGAAAGAATAACCAGCTAAGGACCAAAGCAAAACATAAAAAACGGTAATCCAAAAAGTTTCCGTTGAAAGATAAAGACTGTATCTATCTACTTTATAAATATACCAAAGAACCGATCCTAGAGATTTGTCAGATCAGGCAACTATGAATGGGATTAATCCATCATTAGCAACACACCAGATTATAACTGGAAAATCAAAGCCAGGCCCTAGGCTGGTGTTGTTCATTAATGTTGCATTTTCTCATGTAGCAACCAGTGGCACATGAAGAGAAGAGCTGACGTGTCGGCTTGTGGGCATCTCAGTGGCATTAACTAATTTATTTCCAAACTGGCTACTTGTCTAAGCATGTAACAGTCAGTCTCCAAACTTACAACTTGCTTTAGTGTAGTCAAGTTAAGAAGTGATATATTCAGCTAGAGGCAAGCTGCAGAGACTGAAACAAGGAGCAATTTGCATATTCATGGATTCACACATCCAATACAAGACAAAAGGTGTAGATTTATATCTAAGGCCCTTCAAAGGATTATGAGAATATTCTCTTGCAAATATACGCCTTATTATGTAGCATCTACGAACAAGGATCATTTCTCATAGGGGTTTATTTAATGCCAGGATAGTTGCTTTTATGGTCAGTGCATACACCCTGACGAACATACAGTCTCTGACATTGCACGGCCAATTAGAGTCCTATTTCAGCCAACTGGATCAAGGTGGAAGACAGCAGCAAAAGAGAAAGAGTGAGCGAATGAGATAGAGAGAGCTCTAAGTGGGCGGCACACTCTTCTGCCTCGGGGAAGATTGGTGTCAAGAGCAGAGAACACACACAGTGGGTAGAAAATGTAATGAATGTGTATCACTTGTTAGGAAAGATGGTGTGTGTGCGTGCGTGCGTGCGTGCAGTCTCTGCACTTGACACCGATCTAACAGCAGCAGTTGAGGAATTTAAAAAAAGAAAGGAGCGAGCATTTTGGAAGTAGAGCCAAGCAGGATTCAAACATCAATATTTCAAATAAATTCCTTGAAAGAACAAATCCATCCATGATTCATCCTCTCTGAACATGAAAGAAGCAGCCATGCAGATGTAGGCTGATGGAGCATCCTGTGGTCAGTTATCTCTGTACAGATACTTGCTGTTCCTGGGCTGAGATTAATAACTGATGTTTGATGCGAGTCTGATGATGGAAGGAAATAAGGCGCAGTTCGCCTTAATGTTGGGATTCACAGCCTTTTAACTCCTGTCATGTCTGGGTTTGTCATTTCAGAAGTCTCTGTGGACTTTGTTGGCTAAAGCAATGTGGGATCAGCATTAACACCGTCTGTCTCCTCTGGTACTCATCCCAACAGTCCCAACAGCTGAGCCTAGCCTAAACTACATGATCCAAGTATGAACAACCTGCTCACAAGCCTAAACATGGTGCCAACACAAAATAATCCTGCCTTTAAAGAGTAACTCACCCCAAAATAAATGTTTTTGTTGAACAACTTTATAAATGAGTATATAACACTATCCACGTCTCCAGTATTATATATATACTATTATTATTAGTACAATATTACTTCTGTACCCAAAACCGTTTAGTGCCCCAAGTGGTTAAACGATTACACTGCACTTCACTGGAATTCAAATCCTGCATTCCTAACGGCTAATCTCGGGTTATCTACGTAGTCTTGGAATAGCGACGACAGCAGTCTGGCCGTAATGGGGTATAGAACATGAGCGGTCTTGGCCAAACCTCTGTAGCGAGGTGCCATGAACTGCCTGCAGCTCACTCGGCTATGCAGGAGGTTACACCTACTTACTGACATTTGCTCATTACCTATGACAAAGGTAATAACGGATATATTAGTAAATGGAAAATGAAATATGGGCTAAGAGTTCATTTTTAATGGAATTATTTTGATGAATTATGGTGCGTTTTTAATTTTTTTGCACATTCCTGAATGTTTCTCATCATGCTTGGATACATCTCTCTGCAACACACATTTTCTGTTGCGGACAATGACATACAGTGGCGGCAGGTGCTCCTGTCAAGGCAGAGTTACAAATTTACTCAAGCCAATCTATATTTAGCATTAGATGTAGCCAACAACAATGTACCACTCAGAGACAGCGCCCGTTCTACGCCGCGATACAGCCATAGCTCGGCATCTGCTGCTGCCCCGTACAGAGAACGAGACATTCACCCGAAACTATATGGCGCCTATCTATCTCCCTGTACTCTCTTCCCTTTGGAGAAGGAAATTAGTTAAGGAAAATCACATTGATTGATTAGGTTGTGCAGGAGTTGCTCTTGTCTGAAAGAGCTAAACTAAAAATCAAGGGTGTTAATACACCGGTCACTTGATGTGCCGACCATCACCAATCATCTAGAGGTATCAATCCTGAGTGAAAGACTGAGGGATATGAGTAGCTAAAATTAGCTTCCACTGTGGGACAAATGTGTTGGAAATTGAGGAAAATGTTCCAGTATCAAGAGAGATTTTAGAGCACAGCCCCTGCTTCTCTCCATTGAAAGGAATCAGATGTAGGAGGTTCCGACATTTGATGAGTCTGCCAGCTGGGCACCTGCCTTTGGAGGCTTTTGGGCCAAGTCGAGTGGGAGGAGACACCTTGGGATCCCCACAGCAAGAGTCAAGACAATGATGTCTAGAGTTCCCTAATGGACCCATTACATTCGATCTTTGACAGGTAAAGGAAAAAAAGTGGACGACCATTGTTTCCCACCGCATAAAAAATATGCACACATGAAATTTGCTTTGGAGTCTGGAAGTGTATGCTGTAAACTTAACGTCATCACATATCACATTTTCATAAATACAACAGAAAGCAAACTTAAAGTGGATAAAATACCAAAACAAATCAGGAACTAAGGTAAGAAAACAGACAGACATTAGATTTAAGACTTCAACTCAAATTAAAATCATAATGAATGCATAAAATACAAAAAGTACACCAAACTACAAAATGGTCAGTAAAAAACAAACAAAAAAAACAACAAAAAAACCCCACAAAATATTTACATTCATTACATTGTAGACCATTGTCGCAAAATCGCATCATACCACTTCCAGCCTTTTTGTAGTCGGGTGGCCACGTTTATCCCACTAAATACTTGTTAGTGCGTAACTTGCACATCTAGTGGTCAGAGTTATACCAGATAATGTCTTATCATGCAGACAAAATATCTGTTTACATGAAATGTATTCAGATGGGCCAATTTCCGAAAAAAAGGGGTTAGACGATTGGTCATAATATTATGCTTGATTAGTTCATGAACGCAGACTCTTTGCTCATTAGATGCATGCCTGAATCCAGCGTTCTGCTTTTTCATGTCCAAAATGATTTACTTGACAAACAGATGAGAAACTCTGGCATCATGAAATTCTGGAAGAAGAGCTCCAGCATGATGAAAGTTTGGAGCAAAGAGAGATTCGCTTTGCTCGGTGTTGTAGATGGCAATAGTTTAACAGAACATTTATACACTGACAAACAAGCTTCTCAGTTTCCTTCCAGCAAATTTCCAGCACCTGGCAGAGCCCAGTCCTGACCTTGGGTTTCTGGTTATTTACAGGGCCATAACTTGAAAAGAGCTGATATTTTAATGCTCAATCTAGGCTTAATCTCTACCATGGACATTCTCTGTAATGATTCTTCCTGGTATAAATGGAGCAGGATGTTCCTCTGAATATGAACAATAGAATATCTGGATTAGCATTTATAGCCTATAATAAACAAAGTAATGTGTATTTTTGAGGAAAAATTGATTGTCTAGCCATCTATCTTTGCTCCTCATATTCAGTCATTTTTTTTATACATTTGCTGTTCTTCATTTCCTCTTTGAGGTACACCAGCAGTCCGGTTTCACTTCAGAGACCAAAGCAGACGCAGGCAGCACAGCAGAGTGTGTGTCTGACAGCTCCCTGTACAAATATGATCCAGATTGCTCCTCTTTGATAGCTACCTGTCTGGTTTGTCATTCCTCCCCGTTTCGTCTGTACAGCTGTGTGGGTGTGGAAGCGTACCGGCGCCTACTGTAAAACCACTGCAGTGTTTGTCACACTGTGTTACTCACTCACACGCAGCCTCTGACAGCCATTATATTTTTTAATTTGTCATTTTGTGTGCGTGCGTTTCAACGTGCTGGAGTTGTCAAACTGGTTTCAAACAAACCGCGAATGTGTGTGTGTGTGTGTGAGTGTGAGCTGCTCTGTGTGACGCTGATTAAAAGTGAGAGCTTTTTGATTGCCTCGACCCTCCATGGGATTATTAGCATATAACACACAAAGCGCGCACGTGCACACACACTGAAGTAATTGAGCATTTCTCTTCCACATTACATGTAACTGGATCCAAACCCAGGAGCTCAGTGCTGAGCTAACAAACTAACACTTCACTGTCGTCTTTCAATGCATGCAGATGAGGCTGAATGGGCGATGAATGAGCTGGTTTGTGCTTGGAGGCTCTCTGCCATCTCCCAGTAAAACCTGCTTCTAACTGGGATTGTAAATGTTGCCTCATCTTTTTCCAGTTTTCAAGCAGAAAGAAAGATAATATATGGTGGAAAAAGCAACAAATTCATATGGCACTGGGAGCCGATCCATCCTTCTCTCTAGGTGGATATGTTGGCTCGCTGCTCGTCACTTTTTTCAAGCTGATGGCAGAACACTTAGACAGACAAAGGCAGCGATGCTATCCAGCACTGAATGTGATATTACACCTCAGAGTTTAATAATAATAATGTGGAAAACATTTTGCCCTTCCTCTCTAAACCACATCAAGACAAAAGAAACTATCGAATATAGGTAATATATAATAAGAATATATCTAATGAGGTATACAGAGAGTAGAACTGGCACGTCCATCTTTTATTAAAGTCCTGCAAAAAGGTACAAAGACGTGGTAACAGAATCAATAATTTAAAGTTTCCAAAGCTACTTCCTTATAGGAAAGAGACCCCTGAAGGTATGCCGAGGAATTGTTGGTAGGTGCCCCATTGATGGACTGGAGTTGTTTAAAAAGCAAATATGAAGCATGTCCATTTGGATTGGGATAAGGGGAATTTTGTGGCCAAGTCAACACCTGAAAGGGGTTGATGTGCTCATTATACCGTCCCTCCAGGAAGAGGATATCATCAGTAGGATGCAGATGCTCTGCAGCATTTTTTACGGTAACATCCTTGTGGATGGTCGGAACCACGGTTTTTCAGCTCAGATTATTGTCTAAAGCACCACACTGCCTATCCTGGCCTACTTCCTATGGTGCATCCTGATTTTTTGTACCCAGGAGCTCCATGTAAGAGGAATATGGCAGCATGAGCCCCGACACACTGCAAAATGTTTGCAGAAAACTGATAAACCTCAGCCCAGGTACCAAGCACGCTGGTGCAGGTATGATGACTTGGGCTTGCTTTGCAGTCACCGTGACTGCAAAACCATGAAATCCTGCGTGAAACAAATTGCTGCAAAATTCTAAATCTTCATTCCTGATTTACCTGGTGTCGCTAAAAAGCTTCAGACCCAAACTGGTGGTAAATAGGCTGCATTTGTATAGTGCTTTTTGAGTTAGAGGACCACAAAGTGCTTTACACTACATTAATTCACCAATTTGTCTGCTGATGCTGACAACAGGGCTAAAAACACAATTATGCTTTTGTTATAATTAAATAACAAAATCTTACAAAGCCAAAAACACAACATACCAATTCAACGATCAACTTTTTTTAAAAGCAAGGCCTATCCAGAATTTCAAAATTAAGGTCCAGCCAGTAACATAACCAGTATCTTAAAAAGTGAGTTTTTTTATAAGATCAATTGAGTGATTTAATATCCTTTCACATTTGCACCTTTCCTCAATGGCTAAAGAACCACTTAAATCCCTATTACGGAATGAGTGTGCTGGCACAGTCTTCAGCAGTAATAATAATGGTTCAAAAACATTCATTAGTTATCCTTCTTGCTATCAATAAAATTGATAATTACAAGGCAGCAGAAACAAATAACAATAAATATAATAAATATAAAAATAAGATTAAACAACTGGAGTTTAAGATGTAAAGGTTTGAGTCAATGCAGTGGCTTCAGCGAATCACAACAAATAACTTATTGATGACTGTTTTTTTATACAGGTTGTTAAAATCTCTGAAATTAATTTAATTACCAGAAAAACCCATCTAGTTTGGTAAATTTACTATCTACAAAATATCTGGTGTGAAGGAAGATGGCTAACAGTTTTCTGAAGTGGTAATGAGAGTATTTCTAATATATCTGTGAAAATCATGTCCTGATAACTGCCTGGTTTCTCCCAGCAATGGATCACTTCTTCTCTGCAGGTTCTTATTTCTCCTTACCGTTAAAGACCCTGCATCATCATCGTCCCTGCTGCTGGCCTCTGGTCTGATGACCCCTCCCTTACTCTGGTGTTTACGTTGGTCTGTGGAATTAAAGGAAATTAAAATGTGGAAATCCTAATTTTGAAAAATACATTTTCAAATTTTTTAAAAAGATTTATTTCCTCAGCCACTTATACATTTCTTTCCACCTTTGCATGTCCTCCTTGACCCTGCTCTGTCTATTGTACCAATAAAGGTTTCTTTCAAAGATATGAAAAGTAGTAAACTTCTGCACAGAAATAGGAGAATTTGGGTTATTCCTAATATGAACTAACTAGCAAAGTACGTAACATTAGTATTAGTATAGTTTAGTTTTATTTAGTATAGAATTAGTATAGTATTAACATTAGTATTATTAACCAGCTTAACGTGATATATTGACATGCAGGCTACTAGGCATCATTTTGCTAATATTACTGGCATACAACCGCATAACTCAACTTACATCTTGTTTGTAAAAACTGCAACTTTTTGTCTCTGATCCACTACTGCCCGTTCATGTGTATGCTTAAGGTGCATTTAAAGACAGTTCAGAAAAACACATAACTGCATATTTAGGGACTAAACAGTTTTTACAGCAGAAAAAACAGAAAGCACCAACACAGCACATGAATAGTGATGTTTCCCAAATTATATCCCTCAACCATTACTCCAGATAACTATTCAAGCAGTTTGAAGGCATTCTTATAATTATTTGTCATTAAATACACAGCACAAAATTACCAAGGTCCGGACCTCTGTGTCCAAAAGCTGGTAGGGAGGAAGCTTGACTAATATTTTGGGGAAACTGGTTCCATGATCAGACAGCTGCAGCGGAGAAAGCCAGATCATCCCTGAGCTTCAGCCTTGTTGGTGCCTGCAATATCGGCTGATCCAAGAGAACGAGGTGGAACATAGAGCTAGATCAAATCTGATAAGTGGGTCCTACATGGGGATGTAGGAAAATATCAATACAGAAATATATTGTATTATTTTTTGTGACAATGTATCTATTTAAAAGTAAAGTATCAATTTTTTATTTTTAGGAATTTGAATGGAAACAATGATGATAGTAATGCTTTGGACTTAGCAGTCAGCAGTTGGACTAATACCTACACGGCAAGTTACAGTAATCAAGTTGTGTGGCGATAAAGGCATGAATTGCAGTGCATCAATCTGGCATAAATATGATGGGTTTAAGTTTAGCAATTTGTCGCAGTAGGGAAAAACATTTTTGCACAATCTTAACCTGCTTGTCGACCTTAGAGGGGAATTCCGTTTTATTTTCAACCTGGACCTAATACATTTTTTTAGCAAATTTAAAAAAATGTACTCACCCTGAGGATTTTGGAGTCAGTCTGAGCCGTTCAGCAGTATTTATATTCACTTCCTCCATCAGCTGACATCTGTAGAATGTGAGTGCTCGGGGCAGGACAAATTCTGCTTATAATAAGGTTTAATCTGCCCAAAGTGCAGCAATTTTAGTATGTTTATATTCCCCTTGGACTTACGAACGCCTCGGAAGTGCTACTTGATTCTCTTCCGGGTGGATTCGGATGTAATACACATTTACGCTGCAGCAGGACTGTTAAAACCCCCCCAAAAAACTGAATTTTCCTTCAGCCTGGCTCCAAACTTCTCAGGGTGAGTAAGAAAACAAAATATTCTAAAAAAATAAGGTCCAGGTTGAAAAAAAAATGGAATCCTCCTTTAAGTTATGGGTTGAGAGTCCTTACCAGTTTTGATAATCTCTGTTTTATAAATGGTGTCGGTTAAAAGGAAAGCCATAATAAATAGAGCAGCAGAAAATGGCCTAATCAAAGTCCAGATATCAGCCTGAACGGAAAGTGAAAGTAGGCCATAATTCCTCCATGACAGTGTGATAGACAGTAACCAATGACAGAGCTGTAGCTGCTAAAGGGGTCTAGATGTTTAACCAGAATCTCTTGAGCCTCGTCCTCCAAGATTAGATTTTTTTTGTGCTAATTGGAGCCGATAATGAAACTTTTCACAGTAAAATTAAAAGGCAGCAGGTGTTTCCCCACTACAGGCTTTCTGTCTTTGTTTCTGTACACGTAGGATAGAAAAGTGAAGGAGACAGGCAGTTTGTTCATTATTCTAATGTCCTCCTAATGGCTGCATGGTTAATGCATCACCATCTGGCACAAGAACACCCTCACCGCTGTGATAATGCAGCCGCAGAATGTACTGACAACACACTACTTGTTGTAATGAGACGACAAAAAAAACAAAAAACAGGGCAAAGCATGATGGGTAAACTGGCGAGCTGGCTTTAATTGGGCTTCTTGTCGCTGTGGAAACGGCTGGACTCAAGTGTTTGTCCTGACACGCAGCTTTTAGCTCGAAGGATGGATGCTCTGGGAGGAACGGCCCACGTGTGTCGTCTCAGAGTGAAGTAAATGTTGTCGCATTTCCAGATAGTAAATAAAAAAAGAGGCGGGTTGCCAGGTCATCAGTAAAACTCTTCCCTGTAAATTGGGTTGTAAGACAGCGCGGTGAATCATGTTAGGCTCGCGCGATCCGAGTGTATCTGAGTGTGTCGTGCTCAGACAGCGGCACTTGAACCAAATTGTCCCCTCGGTACCCACAATGCATCTGGAAGCTTGGCAGGAGTGCCTGAGTGACTCTCTCTGTGATTAAACCTTACGATGCCTCCGTGTGACACACAGCTGCCTTACTGTGACCCCGGTGTCATTTCTATGGCAACCTGCGGAGGAAGATGAGTGAGGAGCTCAAAGGCTCCTCGAATAAAACATCAAACCGGTCAGAAGGCGCTCAAAGCTCCTCAGATGTTCATGTGAGAAAGTTACAGGACCTGATGGACAAGAATCTCAGAGCAAATCAGTGAGACAGTGGTGGTTCCTCAACATTAGGTTTTGCATGTCATGAAATGAATTTTCAACCAATACAATACAGGTAGAAATTTTATTTATCCAGGCAGTTTACATTTCAAAACAACCCTACAACACCTTTACTGAGTCTGAAACAGTAAAATAGTCCTTTAATATAATAAGTTGAAACCAGATGCCAAATTCAGCATTTAGCCTAGCCACTCTGCAGGGCAATATTTTACTGCAATATCTACATCATGCAAAACACAAGAGGGCTTTCACTTCTGTTTTTCCTTGTGTTTGCACCAACCCTATGATAGTGCTACTATGGACAGAGAGCCGCCATATAATGAACCTAACTAAATGACACTTGATGACAACCAGAGGAGGTCTGAACATTCCCATTTCATGAACATTTCAGGTTTTGCGGGTGAATTCTAAGATCTCGGTGTCTTGTTTTTGAGTGATTTTTAGGATGGAGTGGTGCATAATCCAGCTGGTCTCGATGAAAGTGTGAACAATAAAGTTTAAAGGGATAATTCCTCCCCTAATCGAAGTATTAGGCTGTTACCATATTTCCCAGAGTTGAAAAAGTGGGAAAAAAGCATTTTGTAACAAACTGAGTAACTCTCCTAATATGGCAACAATCAGTTTGCTTTGGTCTAGCATAAACAATATTATTAATTGGTAACTGCCTGCATTTTGTGTACAAATGTCTTGAAAATGACTCAATGGTCCTAATTATTCCTGGTGACCTCAATAAAAATATTTGTTGCAAATGAAAATACTACAATATAACAAGAAGGAATTCTGGGAGTCACTTAAGACTTGGGATCACATTACGACAAAGCACCCCTGCAGGACACAAAGGGATGATGCAGCCCGCAAAAGCCACCAACCATCAAGCATGGTGGTTGCGTCATGCTGTGGGAATAGTACAAAGTTGATTGAACAGGGAAGGTGGACGGTGATCCCAAACCAGAACCGGTTGTGGGATGGATAAAGCAACATAACGCCACGCTTCAGTCTCAGTCGTACCACTAACATCTGGAGTATGAAACCCAGATCCCTCCCCAGATACCAACCAGTTTATTAATATACCAAATTGGCCATGAAAACTGGTCAAATATTCAAGCAGAAAGATACCAGAAGCTTGTAAACGGCTACAAAATATACACTTGCTAAAAGTAGTACACTTGAAGTTTATTTGGAGTATAACTTTTTGGACTAAATTGGAACATTACGATTATTGAAGTATACTTAAAGTATACTTCCAAAAAAGTAACATTTTTACAATTTAGTCCAAAGAAGTATAACTGATAAAAAATAAACTTTAAGTACTTTTGTTTACAAATTAACTATTTTGCGCCTAGCTAAGCATTTGTCTGAAAATAATTAACTTAGAACTTGGTTAGCAAGCTAAATATTTCATTTGAAGATATTTTTTTTTCTAGCAAGCTAAACTGGCTATAACTTCTACCTAAACAATCAGCTTAGAGCTAAAGATTTTGCTAATATACAAATGTACTTGCAGATAAGTGGAAGAGGATTACTAAAACAAAAACTTGGTCTTGCATATCTCTAAACAGCCTGCAAGAGTGAATGTCAAATTTATGAGTTTATTTTCCTCCCAACTTGTCTGACATTTCAGCTTTAAACAGTGTAAGCTGTTTTAATGGCAACACAGTCGTTTATTGATGGATTTACAGCAACAGTGATGCACCAGAAGCACAAGAGAGGTTTGCACAACCTAGCTATTATTTTGATAATTCACTTTCGCTTATCAGCAAGTGAATTTGCATAACTAAATATTTAGTTGAGAGTTAAACATTTACTTTGAAGTTATATATTTAGCTAGCTAGTTTAGCTTGCTGCTAAATACTTAACTTCCTAACTATGTTTAGCTTCAAGCTAAATATTTAGTTTGCTAAACAATTTATTTTGAAACTGATATTTTAACTGAATATATACACAAACATTACCTTAAAAATAATGAACCCCCAATTTTTCTCCTATGACAGGCATGGTAACCCAAATTATTGCTTTTAACTTCTGACTGTATAACTTTACAAACGCCTCCCCATATTAAGTAGGAACCCAAACACTAGTTCCACCAGTAAATGTCTAAAGACCAGTATGATAAGGAACCAAATACCAGTCAAAAAAGAAATCCTTTCAGATTTGTTTGATGTCTCTGTGATGACTTCCAAAAGAAACCTTGAAGGGGATAAAACCGATGAAATTTGGCATAGCATTGGTGTGTTGACGCAGGAGCAGCCTATTAGGCCGCATCGCGTCGTAAATCAGTGGAAGTGACTACTGATGCATCCTGCGGCCGCTTTCTGCTGCATGAAGCATGAGCTGCTTTATTAAATCCCTGCAGCGATCTGAAGGCTGCTGGGGTCGCGCGTTAATAAATCTGCACAATCTGATTTGGAGGATGCAGTCGGATTGCAGAAACATTATGCACAACTGTCCTTGGTTTAATTAAATTACACTGAAATGAGACCAAGCTGCTCCTCATGCAGCAAGGTTTTTTACAGCGTCACATGGATCAGACTAATTATCGGAATCACTGTTTGATCCGAGAGAAAACCTGACTGCACCCATCAGGGAAGCTGGATGTAAAATCCCATTCGCCTGGAAACTTTGTTTATACTGTATTACAGACCAAATGTGTTTCTTCTGTGAGGGTTCACTTTGTTAGAAGACACTTAGTGAGGTTTTGTTTGATTCGATGTTAAAAAAAATTACTTCTCACATTTATTTTTTTATGTTTTTGAAACTTAAGACTTTTCAAAGGCTTCCTCAGTATTTGGTACAGCAACCTTTAAAACTGTCTTTGGGTTAAAAATTTTCAGGTTTCTGTCCATAAGCTTCTCTCAATTGTTTCCTGGGATTTTGGTCCATCTTCTTTTCATAACTGGTGGAACTGGCTCAGACTTGTGGGCCAATTTACTCACACACACCTTTTTAGCTCTGACCTCGTATTTTGTCTGGTTCTGAGGACTTTTTGGAAGACCCATTTGTGCCCAAAGTTTAATATCTTGGCTGATGTCTTTAGACGTAATTTTTTGTTCTTTGTTTAATGTATAATATTTAGTGAAACGCTCCCACTGCATGATGCTGCCACCTCCATACTTAAGTAATTATGTTCTCAGGCCTGAAGCCCCCTTATTTTTCCTCAGATGACAGGTCACATCTCTAAAGATCTTTGCGAACCACAATCAGACATGAAATGTTGCTTTTAGAGGGATTACTTCTTCCTTTCTGAGTGGCCTTTCAGCCGACTGTATTTCAGTACAGAAAGTGTTTCATCATCCTCCTTGGCTTTTGTTCAATTACTACAAAATTCACACAAACATGCTTGTTTGACTTAGAAATAGCTGCCGGATCAGATTAACTTCAGCCTTTTAGAAATTGGATATAATTATTAGTCAGACATGCAGAGGCTACAAAGCAGCAGCATGTTTGACATGGTACATTCAAAACCATCCAAGGTAGACCTGCATTTAACTAAAACTTTTTTATTTAACCTCTCAGAAGTCTCCAAAGCCATGACATAATCATTTCAGCATTCCCAAATTCTTTTAAAGGCATGCTAAATAAAAAATGGGGTTCCTTTTCATGTAGGGAAGCCGAAATCCTGCAGCTGATCTAAATTTACAAAAACGCATTCTAAACCCCTAAACTCTTCTCCTCACATGCCACTCAACTGGTAGACTCATGTTAAAGTTTCGACTCAAACGTGTTTAAGTGTGTGATGCTTAACTCCACCACTTTGCTGAGGCCTGACCATCTGCTCTTCTGCTGATTCCTTTGAGATTTTGCTAAACATCTCCTCACTGACAGACACTTGCTGACTCAGAGGCTGCGGCTCTTATATCCTCCTAATTGTCTGTCCGAATCTCTTCTGCTTTAAAGGAAAAAAAAAACCTTTACTGCAATCATGGGGCAAAGCCCATCTTTTCATCCCATTTTCTTACAATAAGAACAAGAATGCAGCATTAAAGACTGTAAATAAAAAGTCCACTTTGTCACGCTCTTATTTAGAAGACAATGCATAAAATCCTATTGATGGAATCCTACTGATGGTTATCTTTCTTGGGGGACAAAGCAATGCAAATAAATTTAATTTATTCCAAATTAATTATGTTAATTTATATTTATGTTACAGTTTAACCATCGTGAAATCCGAGTAGCCAGCTACTCCCTAGTTTTTCCCAGTTACATCCAAGTTATTAAAGTTCAGTCCATTTTAATACATATCAAACTTATTTCATCTGAATATGATTCAATTTGTTCAAACTACAAGGAAGCAATCCTCCCAGTTCTCCAAGTTAGTCAAGCAATAATCCTAACACCAGCACTGTCTGATTCACTGCATGTAAAAAAAGAAAAGAAAAAAAAGTCAGGATTCGAGCTAAAAATATGAATCTTACGTCTTTATTTTCTTCAAATCCATACTTTACGTACAACTGGTAGAAAACGGATTCACATGGGCGTTGCCCTAAGACAGCATTAGAAAAAGGACAAGCGCAGCAATAAATCAAACCTTTTTATTGGTTGTGATCTAATCAAGACGCGAGTTTCTGCTAGACAAGTTCTGGGACTTTTCCGGGTGAGGGAAAGGTGATGGCAAAAATCGAAATTTGCTAAAACATTTGCATACTACTTTACTCATGGTAGTAGATAACAGACCATGGAAGAAGCAGAGGTGGCTACAAAGTTTCTTGTTATATTGTTGTAAACCGCTTTCCCAAGTAACTCCTAATTTTACAAATGCTGGTTGATGACATCTGCTGATATAATTTCCTACTGAGTTACAATTAATCAGCACCAGTTACACACATACCTAGTGACTCTTCCAGGCATACCGTGAGGCTCCAAGGTCCTTCATTTTAATTGCTTGTGTGCTTGTACAGATATAATGGGGCAAAAAAGTATTTAGTCAGTCAGCAATTGTGCAAGTTCTCCCACTTAAAAAAGATGAGAGAGGCCTGTCATTTTCATCAAACTTCAAATAGGAGAGAAGAAAAAAAAATCCAGAAAGCTCACATGGTCCGATTTTTACGGAATTCCTTGGCAAATTATGTTGGAAAACAAGTATTTGGTCGATAACAAAAGTCCATCTCAATATCTTGTTATATACCCTTTGCTGGCAATGACAGAGGTCAAAAGTTTTCTGGAAGATGTCACAAGGTTTTCATACACTGTTGCTGGTATTTTGGCCCATTCCTCCATGCAGAGCTCCTCTAGAGCAGTGATGCTTTGGGGCTTTCACTGGGCAACACAGACTTCCTAATATTTTATATGGGGTTGAGATCCGGAGACAGGCTAGGCCACTGTAAGACCATGAATGCTTTTTACGTAGCCACTCCTTTGTGTTGTATTTTACGTTTTCGGGGCTATTTTATATCTTTAGTAAGCATTCAGAAAGTAAAAGTCTGTTTTATATTATGCATGGTTGTGAAACACATCCTTGACCAGTATTTTAATTGGGCACCTTTTGAGGAACATCAGAGCCTTGGATAATGTTGGGAGTATGTATGACCTTTGAGGACCTCTGAGACAAAGAGTTTTATTGCAGGCTGTAAAAACAGGATGTCTGTAGATTAGGGTGTTGAGATAGAAACTAGGAGTTTTGCTTGGGAGGAACCGGGACCATAAAACCATAAAACTCAGAATGAACTTTTGACCAAGAAGGAGGACACTTCCATCTTATGACTGCATAATTCTTGACAACCAGTCATTGTCAAGACACTTTTTAAAAACGTTCTGATTGGAGCAGAGACCGAAGGAGAAGAGACGCCTAGAATCCTGGGAAATTTTAGACGTTTATAAAAGTTATGACATGAAAACCATTCTTTGTCAGATCTTTAATCTGGCCCAGAGAAAATGGGCATGTTTCTCTGTAAACTGCAATTTGTTAATCTGTTTTAAATAAAACTGAGAACTGGGAATTGGCTCCTTGTCTCTGCTTTGAACATGCACTGAATTATCTTTTTGATAAAATTTAATTCTACAAATGGTGACCTCGAACGTGTGCAGAGTTTGGAACAAGATCCAGTTATTTTTGAATTAATTAGACAGACATGTATTTGCTCTATTGACAATTTGCGCAGAGTTGCGTAGTTTTTAGTTCTGTTGATTGGTTAATCTAACATTGGGTAGATGTTGTCATGCAAGTCAAATATGTTTTTTTGTTTTGAGCAGATTAACTGTTGCGGGCCCGTAGTTGAAGCTGCTCATCTGTCTGTCTCTCTGTTCTGCGCATGATTGCGACCTTCTTTGTGCTCCGCAGAGAAACACCGGTGCCTGCTGGGAGATGGAGTTTGTTACTCTGCAGGACAATGGAGCAGATGGACTGGATGGAGCGGTCCCTTCAACGACTCAAAATCGGAGCCAAATGCGGATCGGGGTTTGAGAAGTGGCATCTCAACTTCGGCAGGACGCTGTCGGGGATTTTTCAAGGCTGGCAAACGAAGAAAGATTGCGGTAGAGCCGAAGTGCCCTCTGTTAATCTGTACGGATTACCTTGAACGGCCGGCGTATCCCCAAACGCACGATTGAGCCACGTAAATTGGGTTGTGAGTGATGGTCCGGCTTTTGGTGTGGTCCGATTGAGGTTAGTGTTGTTAGTGTTAGTGTTGATAATATTGTACAAGTACTGTATTGTACAAGTACTGTGTCTGTGTCTGTATGTGTGTGTGAGATGGTTTTTTACGCAGGCGCTTTGCGAGACGTGCTGGAGATGTTGCGTTTGTGTTAAAATGTTATAGTATAATAAAATCATTAAAATAGATAAATAAATATATAACTAAATATGATGGATAACTGAAATTAAAAAATCTATAAGACTTAGCTGTGAACATTTACAACAGGCCATCAGAGCGGACGCCCAAGCTAGGAGCGCTAGAGATGGCGGAGCGAATTCTGCGTTATTTTCTGCTTAATAGCACGGCTAACATACAACAGCTTTGACTATATATTTTGATAAATAAATTAGTGGTTATAGGCGGTTTTCTGCCATCTGTTCGAGTCTTTTGAGTGGTTTTCTGGAGGCCGGCGCCGGGAAATTTCTCAAAGCAGACTACGACAATTGTGACAGATTGGTGTAAACCTCCGCGATAAAATAATATAATAAGGTCTAAAAGTCACCGCTTATAATGTTGTGTTTTTTGTTAATGGTTTTGGGCTGTAACGGACGTTGTAGATTCGGTGTTTTCTGTGCGGGACGGCTGTTTTGGAAACATATGTTTCAGTCCGTGTTGGAAGAACAGGAGATTGTTTTGTTCGTGCCGAATTAAAGTTTGGTAAAGTGGTATAAATTGTGCGGATTAAGACCTGGGATGCGGTATGTCATTTTCTAAAGTGTGTGTTGCGATTTTCTTTAGTGTTTTCGCCGTACGTTTTGTACTGTTTTAGGTTTCGTTGCACAAAGAGAGTTTACGGTAGCACGTTGCTGTAGGCTGCTGTGCTATGCTAGCGTTTTTGCTTTTGTGTGTCAATGTGTTTTGTGGTTAAACATAACTGCATGTTCTGTGTGTTGTAAGCTAAAAGTTGATTTTGGATAGAAAGTGATTACAGACTCCTGCAGACGATTGCCTTGTTAAGACTTAAACAAATTTGGATTTTGTTCAATTTTTCTGGTTAATTAGGATGTAATATTTTATATGACTGGACGTTTGTTAGAAAACGGCCTCAAAATAACTGCTCAGATAAATTTTGTTTGCTACTCATTTGGACTCCCTTCGGCAATGTTTTAGCACATTTTCTACGTAGGGCAATTTAAGGTGTTTCACATTTAACTGAACTGTTACAATACGGAGATTAAAGATTAAGAAGTACATGCTGACTTTAGTTAACTGGTTTTGCCAGAGAAGGCTCAATTTATCCCATGAGGAGAGCATGTACAGTTATTGGGATAATGATGCATGTTACAATTAAACGCAAATGACTAAGAACAGTTACTCATGAGTCGATTCTGACTTGGTGAAGTTTTAATTTTTGATTTCATCTTTAAAATTAAAAAGAGGGGAGTTTATAGTCAAAATAAAAGTTGCATTTTTTTAATCTTTAATTAGGTGGATTTGTTGCTTTTTGATTGATCTAAGCAGGATTTGATTAAGTTGGCCTAAATAAAGATAAAGCTATGAGCAGTAATTATAAGAATAGAACGAAAAGCAAACGGTGTTAATTGGAAAGCAACAAACTGGTTTGAATTATGTTAATAAGCACCGTATTGAATGGTACAGAGAATGAATTCTTTCTGTGATTTAAATAAGTATCATTTATGCTAAAATTATGTTTGGCTTATTTCTGATGGCTCTATAGACTTTAGAAATATAGCTTAGTCTCTGAATGAATGACCTAAAGGAGACTGGTGTTAAAATTATTTACACAATTGAACATTCTTAAGGATTTTGTGGACACTAAATGCTTATTGGATTTATCAAATTTCAACTGGGGCTCAAGGAGTAACCCAGCATATTTCAATTCCGTTACAAATTGAATGTTTTTACCATGCAAAACAATACTTATCATAGTGATATTTTCTAAACTAGTGGGATTTGAATGTTTGAGTTTGAAAAAAAGAAAACATTAAAACACAGAGTCATCTTTAAGGCATCAGTTTGTTTTTAAACAGGCTGGGGATGAATTTGGAATTGGTCTAAGGATTGAAAGTAAATGAATATCGGCGGTGATCGAAATGATGGTTTAATTTAGAAGTAAGAAGTAAATTCTAATTCATTTATTCTGATCGTGTAGAAGCAAAATGTGATTGGAGAATGCACATTTTGTTTTGACAAATAAGAATTGGTTTTAGTTTTAAAGTTTAAGATTAATTTTTCAGATGTTATTCATTAATTGTTAGCTAGTCTACTTGATGCTGAGAGTAAATTTACATGTCCTAAAACATTTTAGAACAGTTCTGATCATAGAATAATGGCATAATATACTATTTGATTAGTGGGGACTCTGTAACTGACAATTTATTTTTATTTATTTTTTTCTCTTTCTCTCTCAACCTTTATGTATTTGGTTCGACTTGGATTCTGACCCAGATTTCTGAATTGCGGTCTGCTTATTAATGAGAACTTTGGAAAATGTTAATTTGAGAAGCTGAATTAAAGAAAACATGATTCAGTGGTAATTTATTTGACATTTGTTTAGAAGCTTCAATTAAATTTAGTGTTTGTACTTTGAGACATAGGAGATAATTGGGATACTGTAAAAATGCTGGTTTTTGTTTTTTATTTTAATGCTACTAGTTTGTGTTTAGAGAAATCTTATCTCTTGAACCTCCTTTATTGATTTTTTTTGTTTTTTTGTTTTACTGCTAAGGGGAATTAGACTACTTTGTATCCTACAAAAATTTAAGAGGAGTTTTAGTTGCACAAATCGGTTTGACTATGTTTGATTCACTTCACAGAATCTGACAGATGTTCTTGAAGTATGAACTGTTTCATTATTTACAACCAGAATATCTTGCCCAGTTGGCTTTTTGTGTTTGTTTAGAGAGGAATCATATAAGCAAAAGTACTTTGAATTTAGATTGGATTGTGTTAATAAATAAGTACTTAGGTTTGATAGTCTGCGATTACATTAATTGGAGCAAGGAGTGAGACAGGCTTTGTATGCACAACAAGCCTGCAAGTCTCATAGAATTCTTTACGAAAGTTGTTCCGTCATTTTGTTTCATGTTTTTTGGTTTTCATAATTTTTTTATGCTTTGGGTTATTTCTTTCTCTGCATTTGTTTTACTAACTTTTTTTTTTTCTTTTTGGTTGTCTGAGCCAGCTTGATAGAGATCCAGTACACTTAAGTGAGGGGGAGTTGGAGACTGGATCGTTATTGGTAATTGCTCAGATGGGAGGAGCTTCACAGGTAACCTTGACAACACCAACAACAGTTATAATTGGAGGGGAACCTAGTTGGACATCTTTATCTCACTGTAAGTAGCATACTTATATTAGCAGAAATTATTAATTGATTAAAGGGACAGAGTCTGGGAAAAGTGGTGTGAAGTCTGAATTTCAAAGGGGTTTAGTTCAATATGAGCTATTCGTCTCAACCTCAGTGAAGCGAAACCAGGAGAGCCACTTTGCAGATGGTTATTGCCTTTATTTTTGTTATTGCAATGTTTTAGTGGTGCTTTAGCAATATCTAACAGAAAAATCCAGCCTTTTTGATTTATTTTTTTAATTTAATTTTATTTATCTATTTACTTTGTGAACAGACCACTAAACTTTGAAGAAAAGAATTAGTGAATGGTATCAATGCAGTTTATATCTGAGGAATAGACATTATGTTATGTTTGCTCTCAGACACCATTTTGTAGGACATCAACATAGAGCCTACTGATCTTACTGATTAATTTTCAGATATTTTACTCACCTCAAGGATTTGGGAGACTGTTGAGACTGAAATGTATTGCCCAGGAAGGAAGTTATGGGGGTGATGAAAGAATTTGCAGAGTGGGTAAGACTGACTGATAGAGGTTAACCTGCGTTTTTCTATACTTTTGATTGTATTTGTGATCAGACCATAGATCTACTTGTTTGGACATGTTTAGTAAAACTAAATAAGATTATATTGATTTGCCAAATTAGGGCATGGGACATGTATGGCTGTTTGTCCACTGTTGACGCACTCCAAGGCTGCAGGAAGCTCGGTGCTTTGTGTTGAGGCTGGATGGAACGTCTGGTCTGCTTATCTGTGGAATGTCTTGTCATAACTGCCTTTCGACAATAATGCAGGAGACAATTTGCTGAGATTAACAAACGTTCTTGGCTTTATCCACAGCAAGCACCTGAGGAAGTGGGGAGAGGCACGAAGCTGCTGCCCCATTAGGACCAGGCCTGTCTCGAGTGCTGGATGGGAAAACATGGTTTTGTTCCCGTGCTCAGGTTTGGTGAATTTGAAGATAATTGGATACTTTAAATTTATAGGTTTAGTTTTTGTTAATTTATGCTTGGAAAATTTACAGGGTCTGACAGCTAAAGTGGGAAAAACTCAGGCTAATGTGGTAATTCTGTAAACTTTTATCATTCAGAAAGTAAAAGTCTGTTTTAATTAGCTTGCATGATAGTAAAGAAATGTTTTGTCAAGCATTGTTTATGCAGGAAAGCTTTTAAGTCATAAAACTCTGGGGTGAGTTTAAATTGCAAAGCTGTAAAAGCAGGATGTTTAGATAAGAAACTGGGAGAAAAGTTTTAGAGAAGCAGATAGCCATTTAACCATAAATTTTTATAATGAACCTTTGACCCAGAACAGAGACACCCTTCTTCGGACTGCATAATTCTCTGACAGCAAATCATGGCTAAGAGACTGTTTTGGAAGTGATCTGATTGGAGTAAGATTGGAGAGATTATAAACGCCCAGAGGCCGCTTTTCTATAAAGCTGTGAAATAAAGATCAGTTAATTGTTCAGATTTCTTTAAGTCTGGACCACAGAGAAACTAGGGCAACTTTCTCTGTAAACTGCAATTTGTTAATCTGTTCAAAATAAATGTTAAACTGGAAATTGGCTCCATTTTGTCTCTGCTTGAACATGCATTGAATTACTTATGATAATTATTTAATTCAACAACACTAACTAGGTTAGTTTTTGCGTACTTTATGGGATATATTTCTGACACATGATATGGGTTTTTTAAACTGTAAGGAAGAATTCAGAAATAATGTGTAAATGTTAAATTAATCATTTGATTCCATACCAGGTTTTCTTAATGGCATCAGATCGCATCTTCCTGCACCTGAATGAATTGGCTGTGTTTGGGAAATGGTCAATTACGGGAGTAATTTACCATTAAAGAGGGATTATTATTGTAATCATCTGATTATGATTTCATTTGGAAAAGACAGTTCCTTTATAGACATTTACTGAATGCAGCTCCCAGCAGCCTTGGACGGAATGCCAGCGGTGCGGAAGAGAAGATATGAACTTTTAAAAGAACAAAAATGTTACTTCTAACTATTTTTTTCTGTTTCACAGGGTTCTTCCCACTTTAAGTTTGATTTATTTCAGAATATAACATAGTAATAATGTCTATGTTCATGGGTTTTCTAAGCTTCTTCCACAGTATTAACATGTATCAAGTCAGATTAAATTATCTCTTCACATGTAAGACATTCTTATACATTTTTGGGTTTTGAATTTAGTTTTTGGGAATTGTTAAAATAAATTTTTTGCATAATGCCAAAAGAGGGTGAATTTATTATTAACAGATTTACATTTTTTGAGTAATGGGAGTTAAGGTTAAAAAGGTATTTTAACAGGTTGTGTTTTGAATTTTAATCTGGAAGTCTTGTTGTGGTATCATATGAAAGACTTCATGTTTTAAACTGATGAAATTTCTTGGGTTTGATTTTTTTTTTTTTGCATTCTCAAATGCTTTTAGATCTTAAGTTTTAAACGCTAACCCGGAAGGAGAATACAGAGGAGTTATCAATCTGTTTGAAAATAGATTGAAAGAGGGATTTGTTGTATTTTACGTTTTCGGGGCTATTTTATATCTTTAGTAAGCATTCAGAAGGTAAGTCTGTTTTATATTATGCATGGTTGTGAAACACATCCTTGACCAGTATTTTAATTGGGCACCTTTTGAGGAACATCAGAGCCTTGGATAATGTTGGGAGTATGTGTGACCTTTGAGGACCTCTGAGACAAAGAGTTTTATTGCAGGCTGTAAAAACAGGATGTCTGTAGATTAGGGCGTTGAGATAGAAACTAGGAGTTTTGCTTGGGAGGAACCGGGACCATAAAACCATAAAACTCAGAATCAACTTTTGACCAAGAAGGAGGACACTTCCATCTTATGACTGCATAATTCTTGACAACCAGTCATTGTCAAGACACTTTTTAAAAACGTTCTGATTGGAGCAGAGACCGAGGGAGAAGAGACGCCTAGAATCCTAGGAAGTTTTAGACGTTTATAAAAGTTATGACATGAAAACCATTCTTTGTCAGATCTTTAATCTGTCCCAGAGAAAATGGGCATGTTTCTCTGTAAACTGCAATTTGTTAATCTGTTTTAAATAAAACTGAGAACTGGGAATTGGCTCCTTGTCTCTGCTTTGAACATGCACTGAATTATCTTTTTGATAAAATTTAATTCTACATTTGTTACCAGGGCAGTGTTGTGCTGAAAGACCCAGCAACATTTCATCTTTAATGCTCTCACTGCTGGATGGAGGTTTGTGCCCAGAATCTCCCGGCCCCATTCATCCTTTTCTGAAAACAGGTCAGTTGTCCAGTCCTCTTTACAGAAAAGCAGCCCCAAAACATAATGTTTCCACCTCCATGCTTTACAGTAGGTTTGGTGTTCTTGGGATTCAACTCCGTATTCTTCCCCCTCCAAACAAATTAGAGCCATTTATATACTAAAGATTTCTATTTCGGTCTCCTCTATGACATGACATTCTCCCAATCCTCCTCTGGATCATCTAGATTGTCTCTTGCAAATTTTAGACAGGCCTGGACATGTGCCGACTTAAGCGGGTAGACCTTTAGAGAGCAGAAGGAATTTAATTCATGTCGATATAGATTTACTAATAGTAACTTTTGTGACTGTGGTCCCAGTTCGCTTCAGGTCATTGACCAGTTCCCTCAGTGTAGTTCTGGCCTGTTTCCTCACCATTCTCTAGATCAATAGTTCACAAAGTTTGAGTCGGGAGCCCATGTGGAGTCACAGACATGTAATTCTGGGGTCATGAGGTCCTCTTCAGAACCTAAGATACCAAAAATGATGAGAAAGCATGTCGATTTGTAAAATTATGTTAAAGATCTACAGGAAAACTAATTAGATCAACTTGTTGACCAATATATTGACTGTTGCTGCTTGCCCTGCTGTGATTAAACCAGTTTTTAACTGACTAGTTAAAATGCTTTTATGCTTAACCAAGAGATGGGGGTCACGACCTACTACCATTTTTATTTCATGGATCGGAAGCGGGGAAGTTTGGGAACCAATGCTCTAGATCATGTATCCCCATCATGTTTAATTTAGCATGAAGCCACAGGTCCAGGGAGATTGTTAGTGACTTGTATTAATTCAATTTGCAAATAACTGCTACAACAGTTGATATCTTCTCTCCAAACTGCTTGCCTATTGTAAATTGGCTGATCCCAGTCTTGTGCAGGTGTACAATCTTGCCCTTGGTGTCCTCAGACAGCTCTCTGGTCTTGGCTATGGTGGAGGTTGGAGTCTTACTGAAGGTGTTGATAGGTGTGTTTTATACAGATAACACATTCAAACAGGTTCCATTAATGCAGGTAATGAGTGACGGATAGAAGAGCTTTTTAAAGAAATATGAACAGGCCTGTGAGGGCCAGATTCTAGCTTGTTGGTAGGTGCAAAATACTTATTTTCTGTACCATTACACAAATAAATTCTTTAAAAATAATACAATGTGATTTTGTGGATTTTTTTTATATTATCTCTCTCACAGTTGAAGTGTCCCCATGATACTTTTACTTTTCTTCACTGTACAAGTATTTAGAGAGCATTGAACATCTCCCAGAGTTCAACCCATCATCTGAACATTGAGGATAGACAACCTGCAAAGCAACCCAGACATGGATGTTATCCACAAGTCACACAGAAGACACAGTAAACATGTTATAGAGGGTTTTCTGATCACATTAGACCATTATTCAATTTCCTGACCTTCATGGAAAACGGTGCTAAAAACAAAAATCTGATCACACCAATTAAACATGGTTATGGCAGCATAATGCTGTGGTGATGGTGGTCTTTAATAAGCACAAAGAAGCCGGTCCGAGTCAATGGTAAGATAGATGAAGAACAAACCATTAGAAGCTGCTGAAGACCCAAGACTGAGGTGGAAACATTTATTCAGAGAAACAATGGGATGGTTTAGGTTACATGCGAATCTGGCTTAGCCACAGGGTGTAACAAGAGTTGCAAATGTTCTCCATCCTCTCTCACTGAAACTTGGGTATTTTGGCACAGAAAATTGGGTAAAGATAATAATCTCTGATGAGAAATACCCTCAAAGACATGCAAAAGGTGAACCCAAAAACAATTGACTCAGGTGGAAGAATACAAATGCACACCACACTTTTCACACCGGTATAAGGGATTCCCACAGAATGCAGAGTTTTGCCCAGTCTACTGCTGTCTGTTTGCTCCGTCCTGCAGAGTGAGTTCCACCAACAGACAAAACAAAACAAGTGTGTGTATGTTTGTGTGAGGTGATCATGGTGACACCTGATCTATATCAGGCAGGAGGAAGAATAGAATATATTAACATCACAAAGAGAACATAAAGTTATTCAGCTAAAACACACAAAGTTCCTCTTCTTTCCCTCCAGGCACCTAAAGTCACGTTGTCTTCCTGCTTAACCTCCATTATAAACCCGCCGCGTGCACGTGCTCACACAGACACACGCGGCCCGACGCGCCGGCGCTCTCCAGCTCTGAGCGCCGTCGTTGAGAGCGTGGGCTGTTTCTTCAGGTTACATCTCTCTGCAAAGATGATGGATGGAGGACATCAGATCCGTCTCTGCAGGCCATTTACGCGACAAATGAACACGGGAACAAACATCAGACGAGATGCTGAGAGCGAGAGGAGGAAGCTGCATCCTAACGGCTTTTAATTGTTAGATCGGTTTTGCTTCCTGTATTCATTTGCCCTCTATGTTGCAGCGACGTTCCCCCGAGGTGGAACTCTGTTTTTAAAAAGGTTCTCCTTGAAACATTGACATCTGATTAATAAAAACTATAAAGAACAAAAGGAAATATGTACAGTACCATGAAGTTACATGGCTAAAAACAAATAAAATGGAAATTATTTACAAGATACAACAAAACAATTTTAAATACAAAGCGGAAGACAATATTTTATTAGATCTGGGTGAGTTTATTAGAATAAAGGTACAAAAATTAGTCAGTCATTAAGTTTCTCTACTTATACTCAGAGTTAGCTGAAGTTGGTGAATTTTAACAGCCAGGCTTGCCTTCGGTGTCTTTAAATATCCAAATTTTACTTCCAGCAATTCTACAGGATTGCATCATTGTAGAAAAAAAGTACCAAAAAAATGTTTGATTTATGTTTAATTTCTAACATCCTGCAGTGAGTTCAACATTTTACCATCACTATTTCATTGTTTGAATACTGCCTGAATCCACAATTATCCAAATATAGACAGAGGACCATTTTACTGCCGGATTGGTCGCCGCACAACTTTATATCCAGGCACAACTGGACCAACTTCAAGCCCAGTTTAGGTCTCAATTCTTTCATCCCTAGTGCAAGAGAAGATTTGAGTCTTCTGCCTTAAGTTTAACTCAGATCTGAAGCCTTTTGCCACAAATTCAAGGCAGATATCTGGTTATCCGCCCCAGGTTCAAGTCTAAGTCAAAGTCAGGTATTAAGACTTTTCCTCTATTCAAAGTGAGATCTTAAAGTCCAAGTCAGACCCCAAATTTTTTTTGCCCCTAGTCCATGAGTTTTGCCCACATCATATCCACATCAAATTTCAAAGTCAAAGTCAGATCTCCGGTTTTCTTTCTCAGGTCCCAGTCAATAAGTGGGACTGAAGGTTCTAGAAAGCTCATCTTGAGAATGTCACAAATTGACCAGCAACCCAGAACAAGAAAGTCCAAGAACGTCAGTGAATGTCTATATATAAACTAAAAGTTGTATAGAAATAATTAGAAACAAACATAAATTAAAATGTATTGTTTGGTTGATGACTGACTATTAAAACCTTGGTTTAGAACCAGCATCTTTATGGGATAGAAGAGTTGTAGTACCCTAGTGGTCTTGTAACTGTCCGGTAGGGTTTCCCAAGGCAAATTTTCCTCACGATAGCGATCAAACTATAGGAGCAGTTACTGGAGTTGATAAGGGAAGAGATAGGAGACAAGTCACCTTGAAAATTGGGGAGACTTCATGGTACCAAGGATGGGGATGGGGGCTTCCAACGAGTGGTGGTTGGTCCACAGTTGGCGCTCGGGGTTAAAAACCTAACTTTATATAATACCAACACCTGCATGGAGAGAAGTCAAGGTTAGATATGCAATAAGCTGGGTGAGGGATGAGAGCAGACATCATTTATAAACCAAACAGAACTGGAACCCATCTGAGATTCTTTTTCTAAGTCAATAACCAATCTCATATGATAAATACAAGATACAGGCTGCTATTTTCTCCCATACATGAAAAAAAGAAACAAAAGCGGAGGCAGATACCTGCTGGACACGTCGGGGAAATTGTTCTGCATGTTGAAGGCACACGAGGGACAGAAGATAATGACCAACCTGTAATGATAACTTCTATTGTGTTATTAATACATGAGAACGGAGGCAGCATCAGTTGAAAAAGTGGAAAACAATTAAAGGGTTGACAGACAGACAGAATTACAGAGTAGCAAAACACACTCATCAACATGCACATTTGCTCAGTGTAAATTTTCTGGACAATTACCTGCTCGTTTCCACATGAATGCACCTAGACGCATCGAGGTAATAACATTTCATGGCTGCACTGGGAGAAAAAGACTGTTGTTTTCATACTTTTGGTTTCGGGCTTCTTTTCTTTTTTTTTCTTTTCTAAGTATTGTTTATGAATGTCTGCCGGCTGATGTCGCTTTTCGCCACATGAAGTCCACAGCGCCTCTGGGAAAAACAAAAAAATGTATCTCTTTCTAGAACTGTTTTTGTCTCCAAAATGATGAATGTGAAAAATATCATAAATAATATAAATAAGGTGTTGTAAAACAGAAATAAAATCCAAATCCAAATGTATCCAAGCATCCTAATGGACCATTGAGTGGAAGGAAATAATGTGGTAAAGCACACGGACTACAGAGATGACCATGGAACGAAACAGATTCAAGATAAGATTCACAAAACGTGGAACTGCAGCTTTAGAAGCAACACGGTATGACCAGAACCTGACTAGAACTGTTGCATTCCTGGGTCCGAACACTTCTAAATCAGAGACCTCGTGAAAATCCAGCCCTTTTAGAGCATTGTTCATCAGCCCTGGTCCTCCCTGTTCAGGTGTTTTCCTGCATCAGCACACCTGATTTCAATCATTGGCTGATTGACAGACTTCTGCTGAACTGCAATAATCTGTTTAAAAGCAGGAAAATACTATTCAGGGCAGGGTGCCTTGAGAACCAGGGTTTGGAAACACTGCATTAGAGAGCAGAGTATTACAGACGCTGTATGGAGGGATCATTTTGAGAACACTGGTTTGTTAATGCTCAAAAATAGCATAATCTACATCTGAAGTCAGTATGAAAGGATGTTTAAGCATTTCTTTAATCAAACTGGTGTATCTTTGTACTTACCGAAACATCAACTTGTTAGAGATAAAATCCTACCAGCTCAGAGAGTTTTGTATCAGGAATCTTTCAAATTCATGAGAACAAACAGTGTGTCTGTAACAAACTGCTGCTAACAATGTTCAAGATCTTATTTATAGATCAAATCTTTGAGTTTAGGAGCCTGTGTATGACAGAATAATTCCTAGCTTGGAGTTATGAAAATAATATTTGCTCCAGGTATTTCCAAAATGCGGTGCGGGGGCTATTTGTGACCTTTGGAATGGTTTTTGAGGCCACCTGACTGAAAAGGCTGATAGGTAACTTTTTTTTGTGTCATTTTTCAAGGTTTTCAATTACACATTTCTGTCTTCCTAAACTGAGTGTTGGGTAATCAATTGAAACTTTTTATTATCCATGTTCTTTTGATTTTTGGTTCAATATTGGAGAAATTAAGGCCACCAACATCTAGCAACTATTTACCCACCAACATTAAAATGGCAATACTAAATAAAATATTTACGTTAGAAGCTAAATATTTAGTTAACAAATTAAATATTTAATTTCAAACAAAATATTTGGTTAGCAAGCTAAATATTTTGTCAATAAAGGTAAACATTTAACCTCAAATTAAATATTTAGCCATCTGAATACTTAGCTTGCAAGCTAAACTGGTGAGCTAAATGTTTAGCTTCAAATTAATTAGCTCCAAGCTAAATATTTAACTAATGTGCAAATTTAGTTGTCAATAAGTGGAATTGCACTACCAAAATAAAAGCTTGATTTCTTTATAAACTGCTTTTCATGCTCATTACTTATTTTCCTCATGACATGTCCAACATTTCAACTTAAAATAAGACGTGAAATTGGAATGGCAATAAACACGGTTTATAGCACCAGTGACGGCACCAGCAGCAGAGTTTTATATAATGGTTTTGAGACCCAGGTTTTATTTTGATAGTCCACTTAGTGAATTTGCACATTAGCTAAATATACAGCTCTGAGTTAAAATTATGCACTTCAAAGCTATATATTTAGCTAGCCAGTTTTGCTTGCAGGCTAAATATTTAGCTTGTTAGCTAACTATTTACTTTGTAAACAAAATATGTAGCTGGTAAGCTACATAACCCTACCCCCTTCAAAATAAATATTATATAATATAAAAATTAAGCCCTGTATTTTTCTATTGTGAAGCTAAATAACCTAAATTATTGTTGTTAAATTTTGACTGTAACTTCATAAACTGCTCCTCGTACTATATTTATACATTCATGTGCCATTTTTTTTTTGAATGAATTTGAATGAACCTAATATGTCTAAAGGAGGTGCCTCAAGGTGAACGTCAAGCTTCAATGGTGTCTGGATATTTTGTGATGTTTGTGTGTCTGCAGTTTTTCTCAAGACTGCATTCAGATAGTTGTGTTTGGTAAATCCATATGAAATGAGGCAAAAACTTGGCTATGAAAAAAGAAAATGTTTGTGCGTCTGAATATAGGGAGCACTGGAACAAATTATGAATTGAATGACTGAACATTTTGCTGGCCTGTTTTGTGCTTTATTGGTGGCCAGAAGGGTTTCTGTAAGAATCACAAACACTTCAGCAGCCCACAGTTAATGCAATCTCTTCACTGAAGGACTGGTCACTGCTGCACAGTGTCTGTGCGTGTGTGTGTGTGTTTAGGACTCAGAGAGACGGATCGGTATTGGATTTTCAGTCGTTTATATTCAGCGGGGGTTTGCACACGCTCACCGCTACAGTACGGCCCACTCTCCCCCCTATATAAACCCATTAGAAGTTATTGTCGGCTGGCGTCTTTCTGTGGCAGCCTCCCCTGAATAAAAAGCTTTGATTGAATTCAAAATGTTATTGTCCTGTGTGGACGATTTGGTTTGCAGAAACGGTTTTATGATGAAAACACAATAAAAGTGTATAAAAGCGGCAGATGCAGAGCGGCCCTGATGTGATCTGAGCCGAGCCGAGCTAGAAAAGCCCAATGAAAATCGGGTTTAATGTGGTTACAGCTGAGCTCCGAGAGAAAACCTGCCTGAATATCCTGCAGAGTGTATAACATTAATGTTGGTTTATTAGCTGAAAGTCATAAGAGAACAGCCGTCAGTCTGTCTGCAGAGAATTTTATTGAGCTGTACAGTCAGTTTGTGAGGATAATTTATCCACTTAGTGTAGCATGGTCAGTAGGGAAGGAGGAAGAGAGTTACAATGATGTATTCAGTAATAATTGGAGGTTTTGGGTTTTGTCTCATCACCGCATCTGAAGGAGGAGGCCAAGCTGGGAATCTGGCCTAGAAGACTACTCCACATTTATAACAGCAAGGTCACCTCTGCTCCACAGAGAGCTACTGTCAAATAATCAGCCACATCACTCAGGTAGCACCAGGTTTTGCTGAACATCAGGCTCAGCTCAGATAAGAATCACTGGTAGAGCTCCAGAGAAAAGACCAGATGACCGTAAAGGCATCATCTCTTAACCAATCGCTGCCAAAAGAGGAAAAGTTCAAATGTAACTTCATGAACCACTGGATTTGTCTTGGTCATCACAGACTACACCGGAGAAATTTAGCTGGGGGCCTGTAAGCAATGCCTTTACTTTTTTACGTTGGTACGTTACATACTTCCGGGTCAAATCTACCTTTTTTGCGACACCCTTTCCGTGTACAGTACTAAATCAAATCGATATTTGGTGTGACCAACCTTTACCTTCAAAAACAACATCAATTCTTCTATGTCTACTTGCACTCATTTTTTTATAAAGAACTGGGTTGGTAGGTTGTTCCAGACATCTTGGAAAACTAACCCCAGATCTTCTATGGATATAGTCTTCCTAACATCCTTCTATCTCTTCATGCAATCCCAGACACACTCCATGATGTTAAGATCAGGGCTCTGTGGGGCCCACACCATCACTTTCAGGACTTCTTGTTCTTTGTGCTAAAGATAGTTCTTAAGGTCTTTGGCTGGATGTCTGTGGTTGTCGTCCTGCTGCAGAACAAATTTGGGGCCAATCATATGCCACTGACTGTATTGCTTGATGTATAAGCCATTTGAAAATTATATAATTTTGTTCACATTTGTATAAACTACAACTGTATTGGTGGTCAAAATCGTAAGCAACTCTCACTGGGCAATGGTGGTCAGAGGTGTTGACCAGAGGGAAGTGACGCATTATGTTCATGTATCCTACGCACAAGTCATTAACTTGAATTGAGTGTGAACCAAAGAAAACGTCGGAAAGAAAATATGATAGTGGTGCTCAGAAATGAAAAACAGAGAATTAAATAACGAAACCTAAAGCATGAGAAAATCCCCAAATTAACAGGATATTTCAAACCTGCTGCTGGGCTCAACAGCAGGTTAGAAAACCAAGACTTTCATGATGGAGGCAACGGAGCTATGCTAGCTGGAACAGCATCAGCAGGTCATACTAGCTCTGAAGAGTATACGATCGGTCACGCAGAGGCTGATGCTAACCACTTGGGGGCAGAGCTGCCTCCTGTTCGAGCTCCTGATGAGACCCCAGCGTAAAAACATCTACATTGGATGGGAACTTAAGCTTAGATCCTGGCTGCTGGGGTGAAATCGATGAGAACGGCAGAAAATACTGGATTAGAATGGGGCCGGACAATTGGTGCAATAAAGACGCAGATGTTGCCGCATCGGAGAGGCAACATAAACAGCAAAAAAGTTACTTTTCCAAATCGTTGTTTCTTGGAAACTAGCCAACGGAGAAACTGTGAAACGCGAATGGCTGGTCTACTCTCCATCCTAAGGCACCGTCTTTGTTGTGTGTGCAAATTATTTGGAACCGGGAGTCACGTTCAACAGTGAAACAACAGTTTGACAGTGAAGGTTTATATTGGAGAGCGGTGCTGTGGAGAGTGGTTATTGTGATCAGACACCCGTCAGAGCGAGGTCTGCCGTTCCAAGGTCATTCGGAAGTTATCAGAAGATCTGATAATGGGTAGTTTTGGAAACACTGGAAATTATCAGTGAATTGATTCCTTTCTTAAAAGCACATATTAAAAAATTTGCAATGCTGGCGAGCGAACTCCATCGTACCTTTCCTCAAATATGAGAGGAATTTATCGAGCTGATGTGAGAACAGGTCCTTGCAGAAATAATCAGTCTGCTCTAAGCAGTAAAATATTTTTGATTCAGTGTTGATTCTACCCCCAACGTTACACATACAGACATGCTGACATTCATCATAAGACACATCTTAACAGATGAATGCGTTTTGGAGTGCTTTGCAAAATTTCTGCGATCAATAATGTATGTAATAATTTCTACCATAAAGAAGCTAACATGTCTGGTACTTAGAGGCTTACAAGCCAGAATCAGTCAGATAGTTTACGTGCGTTGCACATACCTTCGATTAAGTAGGTTTGAATAGTGTGAACAGCTGTTTTGAAACAGACGCATTTTTCAATTTTGCTCAAATGCTTTTTAATTTTGCATCCAAATCGGCGTCTTGTTAGCGGATTATCATAGCTGATTTGGATCCTAATGAAAATCAAAGTCAAAAAAGAAAAACTCTGAAAAGTCTGTGATACTAGGTGATCAGCACACAGCAGAAGCGAAAGCACTTTTCCAAAACTATGAAAACATACATTAGTCGCTGCTTGAACTGAGTGAAGATCCTAGCCAACATGTGACAACCATAGACTGTAGATACAATGGACTAACCCTCGGGTGACGTCACCCACAGGTTTCTAAAGAGCAGAAAATGAAGCTAACTGGGCGGTTCCCACCGCCGCCATCTTGTCTGTGTCACGCTCAGAAAATCAAAAAATGGGCACAGAGGTGGAGCTGAGAGTGGCGCTGTGAGGCTAGGGGGTGAGGGTTGATGCGTCGACATAGCTACAAGCTAGTCAGAAAATAGTCTGAAACTAACTAAAGCTAACGTGGGCTACAACCGGTTTTAGCCAGAAGACCGCGGTTGAATGACTCTTGCCCCGTTTTTCCACTAGGGTCACTTTAGCCCCAGAAACATCCCGAGTGGGGAACACATGTTTCCATTACCATCGGTGGAGGGTGAGGACATGGGCAGGCTTCGCTTAACAACAACCTCCAGCAAAAAGAAGTCAAAGTCATCATGACAACTCAGATCCTCTCAAAAGTTAAGACTTTTGACGCACCTTACATCTTAGACATCCATTAGTCCATGCTTCCAGCTCCTGAACTGTGTTCCTCACGCCTGTACCAATCTGACCATCGATCATCCAGTCTGTCTAGAGTCCGACTCTGTATGTAGTCTGCCAGCCTCATCTAGCAGACACCCGCTCTCGGATACCGAGGCTGGCTGAGGCTTCTCAGTCCTGTCGACTTTGCTGCTCTGCTGCTACCCGACCGGTCGCCTGTTCCAACTCGTGTGTAAAAAGACAAAAGCTCCAATCAGAGCTCCATTCCTCGTGGCGACCTGATAGAAATTCTCCCCCCACTGTGGCAAAGCATCAGCATGTATAAAGCCTCCCCCAAGAGACTTTTGGATGACCCTGCCTGTGACCAATGCCAGCGGCGAGCGCTTTTTTTCCAAAACAGGGACTGATTAAAAATGGACTGACATCCACTATGGGTCAAAACAGACTGAATAACCTGACCCTAATGTCTCTAGAAAGTGACATTCTGCGGAAATTGGATTTTACAAGCCTCATAAATGACTTTTCTACCAGACAAGCAAGGAAGGCAAACTTTTTGCTCTATAATCACAGGCCTATGTAAAGCTGTGGTCTAATTGTTAATGTAAGCGTGCTGCGTTAAGGTGGTTCAGGAGCTATGTGTGTGTACAGTAATATACCAATTTGTGTATTTTGGGGTTCAGTTGCTGTCATGCTGATGACCAGTTATTGATGTTTTGTGTAGGCTACAATATGTGTGGCAAGTTGGTTAGTTGGCCTGCTACACAAAAGGCCTGCTACAGCTGTACTATTACAATAGCACAGCAGCTGCTGTGTACAGTTGCTCTATTGTATTTCTTTTCTTAATGGTTGATGTAATGCAACCTAATCTGTGGAATGTTGGCCAATTTAGTAAGCAATTGTTGCTGCTGTTACTTTGTTATTGAGGTTATTATTACTACTACGAAACAAAAAAACCTACTACAATTAAAGAAATTGGAAGACGAAACACAAGCCACACCTAGTTTAGGCTAAAACGGATCTGTTTACAATGAAAGTTACAGACCTATTTGTCTTATCTCAAAAGTTTGTGGTTGGTAAGCAACTTTTTTGTGCATACTAAATATACCAGACTTATTTTCTACTCCGTACTAAAAAGAAAAACAAGTTATTTTGTTTTTATTCATTTTGTCTTCGTAAAGTAGCATATTTCTTTGAAAAACTAGAAATTTTGTTTAGAAGAGCTTTGATGTCCAGTTGCAGTTTGATAGCTTATACATTTCTAACCAGTTCCCTTGTCTCAACAGTATACTCCAGGCAAAAATAATATATCTTGAGTCTCCTCTTGAAGGCAACACTACATGGCTTTAACAGATTGTACAAGACATTTGGTGTTGACACTACGACTTTTGTCTGTGCTATAAAACCAGCAACCTCGGTAGCACCAGTGCGATAAACTGCAAAATTTAACATACAACCCTGTTACATTCACGGCTCATTACATGACTGATACTTGGCACATCGAGTTATGTGTTTACATACACAAGTGACACAAGAAAGCCACTAATGTAAATGTGATATTCAATGCGGTAGCAAATGAATGGAATCTATCAATCACAGATATGGTAATAGTTACTAATAATGCTGCAAAAATGCTGGCTGCTGTGCCGCTTCATAACTTAACATATTCCAGTTTATAGACAATAGTTGATCATGAAATTTGCAAACCTTCCCACCCCGATAAGAAAAAAAAATCGATTAGAAACAACAATTGCTTCTGAATCGAATCATCACCCCAAGATTCGTAATCTAATTGAATCGTGAGAGGTTTTAAGATTCACATCTCTAGCTCTTGGCGTAATTTGGTTAAGTCCTCGTCTCTCTCGGGTTCTCCACAGTTCTCCGTGTGTGAATGATGGTTCTCTTGAATCCCGCAACCTCGGAAATTTGTTTATAGCCATTTCCAGTCTGATAAACATCAATACTTTTTCCAGCTGTTCCTGAATTTCTTCATATCTGGGTGTGATGCCATGCTTTTTGAGGTTGTTTATCCCCCTTTATCTTGTCAGGTAGGTTTTTGAAGCAACAGCTTTTACAGTTATCAAGCTGAATGTGGATTCTGAAATAGAGATATTCCCTTTCTATGCAGGGCCAGGTTGGCTTGGGGAGCTCCCCCCCACCCACAATAAATCTTTTAAAACTACATTTCATGTCAGATGTTAGAATTAATTTGATGATTATAATCATTTAATTGTGACAAGAAAGCAAAAAGAGAAGAAATCCATTATACAGGAACTCCTGTTAAAGGCTAAATGTCGGGAGTAAAATGTTTTGATGACATTTGCACTTTTTATTTCACCTATATACTCATTTTAGTCAATATTAGATATTAGCTTGAATTATATCAAACAAGCCACCTGAAAATTCCAAATTATGCAAATTCATGTTTTTTTTTCTTCTGCAAACTAAGTGAAATGAAATGATGTAAAATGTTTCTGAAAGTTAGAATTGGATCAAAGAAATTGAGAAACATCACGCAGGATAAAACTATTCACAATTTTAACTGAGCGTGAAGAGAGACAGTAGATAGTGATGATGCTGCAGAGGTTGGTTTAGTCAGTGCAATGCTAATCACACATCCAAACAAAAACTTCCTTCATCAATCCCCCTCCCTCCTCGCCCTCTGCCTCTTCTCCTCTCAGTCAGGCAGCAGGGTGAAGAAGAGGACAGGAACGGAGGATCCAGGACGAGGACAAAAAAATGATCCAAACCAAGGCTACTGGGAGGCAACATCTCCATGAATCACATCAAAATAAATTAAAACTCAGATCTAATACATGTTTAAACAGAATTTTTTTTCTTCTATATTTTGTTTGTGTTAAAATGAAGCACTTTTGGTCAGCTGATTATTTGTCACATTGGGGTTGATCATCAATCTACATACCAAGCAAAACAGCCAAGGCTTGATCAGATTGAACGGAGAGCTTCTTTGAACATCAATTTTAAAATCTGGGCTTTGACTAGGCCATTCTAACGTAAACCTGCTTTTCTCTAAACCTTACATCGTATCAGTGGCTGTAATACTTGGGCTTGTTGTCCTGCAGGATATTAAACCTCCAAATTGGTCGCAGTTCTTCTGCACTAGGAATATTTTATCATTTATATAGGGCTTTGGAAAGGGACATTGCGCTACTGGGTGTGGCCAGGATATTGTGCTGAGGTGCCATCTTTCCAGGCCAAACAAAGCACCAACAACAATTAAGGAGCAAGGAAATCACCTTGACGAATAACATGAGAGATGGTTTTGGACTTCCTGTGTAGTTGGATGTAATGTCAGGACACAAGACCGGCCAGGAAATTACCTTGAAAATGGGAAAGCAACATGATATGATCATCATGGGTCAACAGTGGCTCAGAGCTTGGAAGTTTGTCTTGTAACTGGAGGGTTGCCGGTTTTGAGACCCAACTCGAGCTCTCTTGAATGTTGTTTCCTTGGGCATGCCGCTTGGTCTGAGGGGAAGGGCTGCAACACAAGTAGGGCCTACTTGCTGTGAGCTTTCTGGGACAGCTGCTAAGTTTGAAAAGCAAAAAGGATATGAGCTTCACATCAGTCTCCAAAAGACTCCAATTACACCAAAAAAAAATGAGAGAAAGAGTTGCTAGTGGCCATTAAAAACTGGCTAAATATGGCGACATGGCCACAAGAGATCCAATATCAAGAGCAGAGTTAAGAAGAACTTTTCAAATGGAACAGGTTCTCAGTTCCCAAACCTATCTGGCAGGGATCAGTTTTTTCCCTAGTGAGGAAAACAATAATCTCTCCAAGTCCGGATTTCTTACCATACGGCCAAGGAGAGATTTAAAGGGGAGAGGCAAAAGCAAAGGAGGCTGATTAACTGTGTAAAAAAAACAACAACTACAGAACACGCAAAAGCAGTTGGAAGAGAAGCCACAAAAGGGGTAAATATGGTCTAGCATACCTTCTATGACACTGCTGCTGTCTTTTTCTGTTGTAATCTTAAAAATTAAACAGCTGATCATTTTCTCAATGGTCACTATGTTATCTTTCTACCCTACAAATCCAGCACTCTGTCCTGTCTGGGTTCTGTGGTCTGCACCCTAGTGGAACTATCTGGAAGTGCAAGCAAGTAGATGTTAAAGACAGCCTGTTGCTGCTGTTAGATTAAACAAACCAAGTATAATACCAGCCTTACTGCTAAAATGCACTTGCAATGATGTAAGTATTGGCTAAACTGGCTATTGTGTTTATGTTGAGGCAGTAGGGAGTGTTAGTGGCAGCTGCTGAAAGTAACTAATAAAGTAACTTGAAATCTAACTTAGTTACTTTTAAAATAATGGGTAAAGTAGCTTTTCGAAGGAGTAAACAGTAGTCAGTAATTAGATTACATTGGCTGTTGCTACAATGTAGCTCACCACCATCACAATGGGTGAATGACTCAATTTTATGTAAAGTGCTTTGTGGTCCTGTGACTGAAAAAAGTACTATACAAATGCAGGTCATTTTCTATTCAATTCAATTAATTGGTAATGTCTTGATTTGAGTCCAATCAGACATAAAGGCAAAGAATTGCAGGAAACATGATTTCAGCCATTGTAATGCCTACAGCAACTCTTTTGTAGACCTAAAAACGAAACACAGTTTAGCTTCAACAACAAACCTTGAAGCTTTCCCTGGATTTTATTTTGGCCTCTGGTCTCTAACTGATCAAATATAGGGAAGACTATTTTGAATTACTAGCAATCAATGATATTTTCTATGTAGTTTGCTTGCAGGTGAGGACATTCAGAGGTCAGACTGAAATGCTTTGAACCTCGGGGCTTTTACTGCTCATGTGAGATATCAAGGCTATCGCAGCAGCAGCTGCTACAGCAAGCATCACATGTTTCGGCCCATTTCTCATAACTCTGAAGCTTTTCTCTCCAAATTTAATCAACTTTAAAATGGTTTCTGACTCTACTCATATAATAAAGAAATAGAAAATAGCGTGAAAATAGTTTTTTTTGCCACAATTAAAGGTTGTATATGAAACATTTTGATAAAAAGCAACATACATCCATGGTGCTTTTAGTGGGGTGCAGAATGATAGTACTTATTTCCTTAAAAAATATTTTTGAATTAAAATATAATAAAATGTATATTTAAATTGGCCACAACAATGATGTTACCCATAGGTTGTGGGTTGACAGATACAGTCTCTATGAACCAACTACGTTACAGACCAAAAGATTGGACACACCTTCTCATTCAGTGCGTTTTCTTTATTTTTATGACTATTTACATTGTAGATTCTCACTGAAGGCATCAAAACTGTGAATGAACACATGGAATTATGTAGTACTTTAAAAAAAAAAATTGTGAAATAACCTTGCCTCCAAAGTCACCGGACCTGAACCCAATGGAGATGATTTGGGGTGAGCTGAACCGTAGAGTGAAGGCAAAAGGGCCAACAAGTACTTAGCATCTCTGGGAACTCCTTCAAGACTGTTGGAAAACCATTTCTGGTGACTACCTCTAGAAGCTCAAGAGAATGCAAAGCAGTAATCAGAGCAAAGGGTGGCTACTTTGAGGAATCTAAAATACAACATGTATTCAGTCATTTCACCCTTTTTGTTTAAGTACATACATTAAGTCCATACTTTATGTATTCTTTCATAGTTTTGATGCCCTTAATAGAGAATCAACAACGTAGTCAGGAAAATAAAGAAACTCATTGAATGAGAAGGTTTGTCCAAACTTTTGGCCTGTATTGTATATGGTCGGCGCAGCTCGGCTCACACCGGGAATAATGATGGAGCAAGTCAAACAGCTGCTTCAGAGCCCTGGAGATATAGTTATCCGTCTCAGGAGAAGAGCAACCGCAGAAGAACAGAAACTACAGTAGTTTTATGTGAAGCCTACACTAGATGGTGCCACATAAAACATTTCCACAGCATCAAACACACACGGGAACAGCGACTTTCTTCCTGTATCGATAAGCTAGCTCACTTACTAACTTCGCTAATGTTAGCTTTCAGTGAAAAAAATCTAAAATAAATTCCACACTGGATACAGTTCAGGTTGGTCACTGGGCGTATCGGCAGCGAACCAGGCAACCAAACAGCTAGAATTTTATTTTTGTTGTTGAAACTGCAACCTAGATAAACTACATGCTGCTATGATATTCATGCGCCATATACAACCTTTAAGTGTTTCCTGTTATTTAGTTTTCCAATTCAGCTTTCAAATGAGGATTTCCTCCATTAAGGATGGAAGTTATCCAAAGCAAACTAGCCCTATGGTATAAAGGTTAACTGGGACTCCAGAGAAGCAGGATGAGAACCATTAACCACAAATGGACAAAGCACAGAGCAGTGAAGGACCTTCCCAGCAGTGGCCAAACAACCAAAATTGCTCCGAGAGGTTCTCCCCGAATAATCGAGGTAAAAAAACCACCTATAAAACATCTGCAACCAGTGCAGCACGTCTCACTGGTCTCAGTTGAGCCAAGAAATCAGGAATAGACAGAGACTGAGTGAAAGTGTCATCCATAGTTCAAAGGTCAAAACCACTGCTGATCCAAAGGAACAGAAAGGCCTGATAATATTTACCCAAAATAAATGTTTAGTTCCCCATGACTGGTAGAATGATGGGACAATAATGGACCTTTATGGAAGGTGGGCGCCTGTTACATCTGGAGAGGGAAATTTTTTTTTTACCTTCAGTCAACCAGGGTGGTGACATAGGGTTCCTTTGCATCTACGGGATGAGACTATATGCCATAATTTATATTACCATGAGTCCTGCTCTTTAACAGCAAGTCCAGCAATGGATGGATGGATGGATAATAGACGGATGAAGGGAGGGAGGGAGGGAGGGACAGATGGATGGATGGACAGACTGAAACAGAGACCAATGGGATCACAAATTGATTATTATTATTATTATTAGTATTATTTTTTATATTTGTTTATTTAATAGGTAATACAGTACATATTAATAAACTTCAACAAGTTGTATCAGTAAATATGCCACACTGTAGCACCAATGCTAATTTACATCTGTTCTCCATAGGCAGGTGAGAAAAAAACAATAGAAAAAAGGCAAAGTATTACATTAAAAACTAGAAAAAAAAACAAAAAACGATCAAACATAGAAAGAAAAAGAGGTGAGAAATGGTCTCACTTGTATACAAATTTTCACACGAAATGTAACTGGGTTTTTTTGTCGTTTAGTGATTTTTAAATGTTAATGTTGGGTATACTTGAATTCTTGGACAATGTCTAGTTCTACCCCTTAACAAAAAGATGTTTGATTTTTTTAGTTCAGGATATTAGCAGGATAAACAGATGGAGAGAGGCAGGGTTGTTTAACTGTTTTTCTTTCTTTTCACGTGTCTGGTTTTTATTTCCTCCTAGTTAAGGTTTTCCCTCTCTCATCTGTGGTTTTACCTCTAACCTCGGCACATTTCCTCCTTCACCTCCTGGTCTTTTCCTGCTTCCTTTTTTTTCTTCCTCTCCTTCCGTTCCTCTCCTACTATCAGAGGCAGAAACTGATCCCATCACTAATTGTGCTGAAACAAACGGGAGCTGATTAATTCATGTTTACTTTCTCTCTGATAAACGACTCAACGCAGGATAAAAACAAACTTTTGAACAGAGTTAAACTCCTTTATTGTGTGCAGAAAATGAGATCAGTGCCTCGTTTTGCCTCCTGGCTAATTACAATTCACTGTATGCATCCATTTGTTGCCATCAGCATGGGTGAGTGTGTGTTTATGAATGTGTGTGCGAGCTCAGTCATTGATCACCCTGACAGAGACTTATTATGGTGTCACTTCATATGACCCCTTTTGACCCCGCCAGCGGTGAGAGTGTGTCCATGTGTGTAGAACGCTCGTGCTTGTTTGTAGCGGTTGTCCCGCTAATGACTTGTCAGCTTCCAACACGCGGCGCTAAAGGTGACGCTTCCTCCCCCGACTCCACGCCCACATCCAACCGGAGTACAGAAGCACCGGGTATTTATTCTGACACCTCTGCCTCACCAATGCAAGTAGCAAAAAACACAAAACAACAAAACAGCCGCAACTTCTGGGGGAAACATTTGCAGCTTTCACCCTGGAACTCTTGGAGCTCGAGTGAAAACCAAACTTCCCAACTTCCAACTCTGGAAAAAATTCCTCCAACTGAAACTCGTGACCACACTGACACCAATTCAATTCAACAAACCTGCCTAAAAAGCCATTAAAAAAAATCTGAAAAGCGACGTCACAACAGTGAGACGCTCTGATGGGTTGGCCCACTGCGTCAAGAAGGTCGAAAGTTCAGCTAACTGAGCTTCTGCGCTGTTGGTGTTTGCTACTTTGCAACACAGGAACACTTGAAAAATTGACGCAGCCAACGCACATAAAGCGCTGCAGAAACTTAAGGACCTCTGATGGACTCAGATTTTCCACGTCCTCAGACAGTGAAAGTCCTGCAGGAATTTCTGGTGATGGTTGATTTTTACACCAGTTTCATCCCGAATGCAGCACAACTTCTGCAGCTGCTTTACTGCATGCTTAAAAAGAAAAAGACCACTGAAAACGTGGACTGGACCCCAGACTGCCTCCAGGCATTTCATAATTCTAAATCCATGCTAGCCAATGCCACCCATTTGACCCACCCCTCCATCTCAGCGCAAATGGCTTTGACCACTGACGCCTCTGACGTAGTAGTAGGGGCAGTGTTATATCAGCGGGGCTTGGCAGCAGCTTGTCTTTTTCACCTGTACGCTGAGGGACAATGTGCATAAATACAAAGTTTTTGACAGATTTGCGGGCTCTCTAACTGGCTACAAGGCATTTCCGTTTTTTTCATCGAAGGCCGCCCATTTACAGCCTATGTTGACCACAAGCCCTCTATTTATTAAGGTTCATAACCACAGAAAAGCACTTGTTTAACCATTCCTCTTTCCTAGTCGCAGGTTTGATCTTGTCCATCTAGACCTGGTGGGTCCTTTGTCTCCTTCGGAGGGTTTCACTCATCTCCTGACAATGATCAACCATACCACCAGGTGGCCAGAAGTGATTCTGCTGGCATACACAACATCTGCAGTGGTGGCTCTGAAGTTTTTTTCAACCTGAGTTGCACGTTTTGTCGTGTGGTGTGTGGCAGACCACCAGGAGGCTCCACTCACACCCAGAGAGCAGGAGGTTTGGATTTTAAAAAAAGGTATACGTTTTTGGTATGTGTTCTGGTTTACAGTCATTCTGTTGGAGTTGAGTAAAAGAGAGGATCGAACCTAGCTCCTTTCTTTTGTCCATTTATTCCTCCACAAGTCCACAACAAATTCTTGGGTCCAAAATCCAATCAATATGCCATTCAAAGCCTTGTTAAATCCTTTTTGAATTTATCACAGTTTTCATCATAACTACCTTTATAAAGACCATATTAGCCTAAAAAATAACTCAGTGCCCTTTTCTGTGATGCTTGATGGTAGCTGCCTGACAAGTTGGTGCAATACCGCCACCGACTGGTATAAAGTGTGGGCCAAAATGTCCCAGAAAGTTGCACTTTCTGCCTCTATACGACTGGTGATGTATTAGCATTGCTGCTTGTTCTAGCTTTGCTCTTCTTTTTATTAAGACAATCTCTAATGTCCATTTAGGGATAGGACCATATCAAAACAATCTTTTCTGCCTCCACAAGTCCCAATAAATAGTCTACAGCACCCTCAGCTGGTTGTCGTGGATCAATGCAATACACAGACTTTATAATTTGTCTTGAGCGGGCCCAGCCTCCTAGGCTTGGGACATTGTTATAAAACCCATTGGTACTTTAGACCTCTCCAGAAGATTCTCCCTGACCTTTCTGCCGGGTTCGTAGGTGCTTGTTCCCTAATGTTCTCAAACAAACCTCTGAAGCCTTCAGAGAACACCAAAGTATTCTTTTCAATAGTTAGGTGATGTAATTGGGTATACTGCATTTTATGTAGGTGCATCACAGCCACAGGGTGGGGTGAAGGGCAGTCTGGATGTCAGAAATTTTCCATTTAACAATTTTGCTGTTCTGAAAAGGGTAAACCTGAACCAAGGCTACAACAAACCCATAGGAACCCATAGAAAAGGTGGATTGTATCCCTACTAGCCAGAGCCTCCAGTGAGTTCACAGAGTCGATTTAAGGCCAACTTTTCAGCTTTCCACTCACAAACCAAATGTGGCAGAGACTCCTGACCCTGCTACCATAGCCTCGGGAAACAAACACTGCTAATGAGCCAATTAAAATGAGGTCAGAACACCAACAACCCCCTCACATTTCTAATGGCAATCATCTTCAGATTTCATTAAAGTCCTGAACATCGTCTCTTGTTTTCTAACCCTTAGTCCAGAACCTGAACACTCGAAAACGGTAAGTTACAAATGTGTTTCAGTCAGCACATCTGATTATCTTTTCTACTGGATTATTGACTTCTGAGAAGATTTCCCATACAGGAATACCTTTCATTTTAACACATCCCTTTTTCTGCTTAATGAGAGATGCTGCAAGGCTGCAGATTGCAACAAGTATCAAGATTGAGACTGACATAGCTTAAATTCTCAACAAGGACGGATTAAAAAAACAAACCTTTTTAACTGATTTCTTAGCTACACACTTCTCTACTGTATCTGTTCTGTTAGATGCCACTAATGATCCTAAATGTATAGGCAAAAAAAGGCTAAATTCATCTCAAGAACAGAACAAGTCTCCTCCTTTGGGTTCTTGAACCTTTTTAAGTCCCTGGCTCTGATGATGCTATCCCAACAAATGATGCCTGAAGAGATTACGCTCTCTGCGACAGACTTATATATGATCTGCATAATCTTGCTGCAAACCTTGAAGGACCTACGCTTCCACCAAAAATTCTATCTGCTCTGTAACTTCTTGTAGACTCTTCACTGTTCACTCTCCAGTCCATTTATACTCCTCAACCAACCCCACTTCTTCTCCTGTGATGGAAACAGTGTTTGACTTAGGTCTAGTTCATACTTCTCCGTCTACATAATGGATAGACGCAACTAGGGCTGTATTAAAAAAAAAAATCATGTAAAAAGTAAAATTGAAAAATCAATTCTGAATCAATTTTCATAAAAATTCTAAGAATCGAATCAAATCACAAGTTCAAAAATCGTTTTAATTGTTTAACATAGTTTGCCTCTTTTTTTATACCTAAAATAGGAATTACAATTACCGACAGCTATAAATGTCAGACAACTGACAAGCGCTAAGCCTTAAAACTAAGGCTTGGTTCTAAATGTGCTAATACTGTTTTTTCCAGGTAAACTTTTACCCAGTGTTAAGTAATAGAATTACAGACATGTAATTAAGACGACTCAAAAAATGTTTGTAATAGTACAGAACCATGTATATATCCAACTGGATTAGATTGGATCAGGATAATCGATTCAACTCTTGAGAATCAGAATTGATACCCAACTACGCGATGACGGCTGGAGTAAAGCCTTATTTTCTAACTATCCTTCTCTGTCAACAGAGAGCATATGCCTGTGATTGGTCAGCTCAATAACACACAGAGATCATTTCACCAGAACGTTGCTCTATGGTTGTTGTAAACAGTAGTCAATGCAGCATCTGAGCTACACTTCTAGTAAAAAGCTTTACAGCTTAATCAAAACTTATTTTCTGTCGCTCATTGCTCCTTGAGTGGGGGAACATTCACAAGCTGTAGAAACCAACAAGAAACGACGCTGCAATGGTAGGTAGACCAGCCATTAAAATGTCAGCAACCCCTGCTGTCGTAGTGGGGAATTGCTTGGCAATACTGACACACCAATGGAGCAGTATAAATGAAAAATGTCTCCAGCAGTATGTCTGCGTCTAGATGCAAACTTGGAGAAGTAAAAACTAGGTTTCTGTAAAAATCTGCGATCATCTTCTTTGTTTTGTTCACATTCAAGGTAAGATTGTTTCTTCACCATGCCACAAAGCGGTCCACCAGCTCTCTTTGTTCAGCTTCTAGTCCATCTCTAATCCACTCAATGAATGCTGAGTCATCTGAATATTTCTGTGGATGACTTATTAGATATATTGCTGCCATTATTTTGGTCTAAAAATCTACACCCTGTTCTTTTATTTCTCACTTTCTCTCAGTGTTTAATGACTTAGAAGATTATTTTTGGGACTTGGCCTAGCATTCCAACTGGGACACCAAGAACTCAAGTTTGACTTGTACTGGAGGAACGGCCTAAAAATAGCGTTTTGGGCACTTTTTCTCTTCTTCCGTGTGAACTAACATTTCTGGAAACTGTCCCATGCTGGTGTGAGTCTTTATGAAACAGATAGCCGGTTTCGTGAAGAAAAAAAAAACATTCCTGCGTGGATGGCACCTTAATATAATTCCAATACTTTGACTAGGCCACACTGAAACCTTCTATTTTCATCATATTTTTTTATCTTTTCACCATAAAGAGAAGGGTTTTCATGTACTATAACCGAAATGTACTTAAGCTTACCGTGGCGAATGGGTACGTGGATTACAGGTACTCAAGCAGGCCCATAACATCATCCTACCACCACCGTGTTTATTCATCATCAGATGTAACATGTACCTTTTAAAAATAAAACGTTGTGGTCAAATAAAGGTAATTTAAGAACCAAAAAGACTGGTTATGGGTAAGAAAGATGACAAGAGGGCATAAAAATGATGTTACAACTCAACATTTTTACTCCGAGTTAAATCCTTTTAGTAATAATTTGGAATAAATATACCGCACCCTCCAATGATACCAGATTAAAGTAAGAAATTTAAAATATTTCAAAGGGGAACCTTTTTACATAGCCTTGGACTAAACACGTGAATCCCACCGTTTACCCCATAAATCTATGGTTCAAAACTGAAACTGACCCTCGGTTGGGTTGTTCCCCTTCAAGCCTGTGATTAATCATCAACAGCACAGGTGACTTAACTTACAAGTATGATACAGCCAAGTCGTGTGTTGGTGGGCTTCACCTCTTCTAGCCACTTCCATTATGCAGAAGCGTCCGAGTCATCATCTGCTGCAGAGGAAGACGTGCCAACAGTGTTTCCCCCGAGCCGTGGCAGCCATTAACCTTGCCAGGCTCTCTACACTTTAAACAACAAACCATTTAGCTCTCACTTCTTGTAATTCTCTGCTCCATGCACTCGCTGTAACATATTCTCATACTGTCGCCCAACATCAGGCTCAAATAACCCTTTCCAATTATGTTTCCTCACTTTGACTTGTTTTAAGCGTTCGCTTTGATTCCAAGCTTGAATCTGGAGATTTATTTTCCTGCTGCAGCAAGTGGAGTTCTTCCAAAAGATGTTGATTTCACCAACAAACACAAATTGCTCCAGGAAAATCCATGGTTTTCTACATTTTGCTTATATTAATAAAAATCTGATTGTTGCGGTGTGCTTCTGTATTGGGCTCGATCAAATTTAGCAGCATAAAAAAAAGGTCATTCATCCATCTATCCATCCATCCTTATTTAATTCTATCCTCATCCATCCAATCAGAAACTGAACTTTTCTCTGCTTTTAAAAAACAGCAATTTTCTGTTTTTGAAAAGTAATAAAATCTGACTTTAAAAATCTGCATTGATCCTTTTTTTAGCCTAACAAGATCAAAAGCAGGGACAGGTTTCATTTTATGCTGATGTATATATCAAATAAGTAAAGTTGCAGGGCATAATAAACCAGCCGCAAAAAACATGCCGAGTCAGTTTACTCAGCAGTATACAGGCATTCCCTAAGCCTCATAAGGGAAAATTAAGAAACTATTTCACATGACCTGGAATAAACAGGGGATAAAACTAGGAGGAAAACCTGCAAATAGGCTGAAACAGAAAATAAATGAATAACTCAGACATAAATGCGCATTATATCCCTACAGAACCTCAAAAACATCCACAAGAAGCTTCACTCTTCTCAACGACATCCAACCTTTTAACAGCCAACCTTTTTCTGCCTCCCAGTTCTCTGGCATTAACCTCGTTATTTAAAGCTCCATCTAAAATAAACTCCATGCCGTCAATCTCTGCAGCCCAGCAATAAACCCTTCATCAAACACAGAGGATCAGGCAGATCGATATCAAAGCATGAGCGCTGAACAGACATCTGAACGTTTATTCTTTGTTATTTCAGGGCATGTGCTCCTGATATGGCAACAGCATCAAACTGACATGTAATAAAGTCCTCCACCTGTCTTCATCAAGATTTTTTGTGCTGGTTCAATAAGAATGTTTGAAGCATCCTAATAATTCATTTGACGGTCAGAACTACTTCAGGTTCGACCTTTCCTCCCCAGCTAATGCAGTTTCTGTTCCTGAATTTCCAAAAGGAAATAAGTTTTTAATGAGTTTTGTGGAAATCAAAATAAATGTTCTCAAATTAAAAAAAGGTGGGAGTTTTCCTACATTTTTTAAAGTAAAACTTGCTGCTGCAATGAGAAAATGGCTTTCTTTAGACCTGAGCAGTCAAGGCCATTTGTAACTTGACTGTCTTATCCTTTTCTGGAAATCAATGTGTTTTGAAGGCCTAAACCAATGAAACTCACACATTTTACATCCAATTTATGTGTTCTAAACCTTGCAAGAGCAATGGCTCAACAGCGCCCCCTGAAATGCTTCAAACACCCTCCCCATTTGCCTTACTTTATCGTTGAGGTTTGGAATTTGGTACACTGTTAGAATTTCCAAAGACCCATCTAAAAGTCTCTTGTGCCCATGTGCTACAACAAACAGGAAGTCGGCCACCTTGGATTTAATCAGCAATTTTTACCCATTTTTTGTTAAGTCTTTACCTCTGGCTTTGAACAAACTCCTACACAATTTATCAGCTTGAAAGTTGGTGAGTGTGCTCATGAGGCTCGAGGGATCTTAGGTTATCAAAATCCTGACTTTAATGCATGTAGAAGGGGCGGGGCCAAGTCTCAAACTTTTACTACTCGCAAAATTTGTAAAATATTTTATAATTCCGACAAAGTCAGAGAAACACAAAAAGTGCTGTGAATGCTCATGTTTAGGTCCCTAATAAATCGCAGTTGTGAAATGCTGACATCACCTTAGCCCCACCCACTGAGAGAAGGGAACGTAACGTTTTACTTTGAAAGATTCATAGTTGACCCCCATTATTTATTCAACATGAAACTGTGCTCTGGCTAGTTGATATAACTTTGTGAGCAGTACAGAGAAATGTATGGACATTGCCAATTTGGTGTCCTACCATACCAGTATGTTTGGCTCCAATTTCCACGTTCATCTAATCTGCGAGAATGATTGATATTAAAGGTCTCATTCACTCGTTTTTGTCATTACCTTTGTTGTGCTATCTGGTTTGAATAAATGCCTTGTAAATCGTTTTCTGTGGGAAGAATTTTTTTTATTTTGCTGTGGTTTCATGAGGCTAAAGTTTGTTGGAGGAGTGGGTTGGGGAAATTATAGAATAATGACTCCTATTTATATTCTTAATATGCATACATCTCTTTTTGGCTAACAGCAACGTGACTCTTACGCTGCCTCCAAACAAATAACTTACATAACTTACTTCACTGGGCGTGCTCCAAAGGCATTCTAAAGAGTTTCTTCTTCGGCTCTTCCTTTGTGGCATGAAAATGCAACACTGATGCATTATCTCCACAAATAACTAGCCCGAACGTGTTCTACCATGTTGTGGATTTGCCAATATTTCCCTTTTAATAGCAGTGGTGTTTGCAGATAAATGGACTGGACTTACAGTATATATAGCTTTTCTAGTCATACTGACCACTCAAAGCCCTTTACACTGGAGACATATACACATATAAACACACATTCCTAACACCAGTACAGAGCTTGGTAGGCAACTTGGCATTAACTGCCTTGCCCAGGGGCATATCGACATGCAACAGGAGGAAGCTGGAATTGAACCTACGATTGCAAGACAACCACTTCATCTACTGAGCCACAGTCGCCCAAACCTAGGAAGCAACGTAGATTTCAGGATCATGCGTCATCTTGAGTTGCATATGAACAGCCCATGATGTTCAGAACACATCTGGATTTAAAGAGTCAAAACAGAAGAAAACAGTAAAAGGTCTTATTCACTCATTTCTTCCCCCATAAATCTGCTGTGATCTGAAGTAAAAAAAACGCCTTGAATTGAAGGAAGAGTGGGTGAGGTGAAACGACAGGATTATGAGTCTTATTATTATTCAAGATATGCAAATGCTTCACCTCTGATTGGCCAGTTTTATGCTGCCTTGGAACAAATTTCTTAAGTATGACAAATTTCAACAGTTTTCTTCCTCAGCTCCTCTTTCTTGGAGTCAAAAATGCAACTCTGATCTGATGCTATGTCAAAAATAAAAACACAATCTTGGACTTGTTCTGCCATGCTGTGGAGTTGCTAACGGTTAGCTTCTATCAGCCAAGTTGCTAACTGTTAGCCTCTACGCAGTCTGCTCTCCATCTGGCCGCAAAATCAAAACAGCCTTTCTGCGGGTGGTTGCAAGCTTAGGTAAGCCAGAGTATTAGTTTTCTCTGTGACGTTGAAGGGACCGGCTTTTTTGAATAACTTCTTTTTTAATTGTTGTCCCACGAGGGGAAATAAATTACAATACAGCCAGATCAAGAGTAGACAAACATCATTAGACAGATACAGGCCAACTGCAATATTGCAGCCACATGACCCAGACAATAGAAAAAACACACACATTTAAGCCACATACTCAGACATTCACAATAAGAAACATTACGTTGGGGGTGGGTGGGGGGAATCTCCACTTTCGCTCAGGGGTGTGCAGCCCACTGAAGTGTCCTTCACCATTTGCTTGCTGAAGTTTGCAGGAGAGCAGAGGATTCACAGCAAGGACGTTAATGACACGGGAGTGTGTCTGTCTCTCTGTAGCTATCCATTTCCTTTCTGCAGCTAATACAAGCAATGGGGATTGGAGAAAATGTTCACGTCCAGCATGTATATGCAACTGAAAGTATTACATGATTTCTCAATGAACAAGACCTTTAATGCAGTGCCTCAAAAATATTTATGCAATTATGTAACGGCCATGGCCTAGTTCCTTAACATAACCCACTAGAAACATGAAATAAATGGATGAAAAGCATAATTGTATTTGAACCAGCATCCCTTGGGAAAGAGAGCAGACTTTCTTGATCCAGAGAGCTCACAGGCCCATGTGAGGATTTGGGGAGGATGGGGCCGACAAAGGGAGCCAGATTCAGATTCAGTTTTTGGTTAGGGCCTGATCTGCTCACGTCTGCCTTAAAATCTCTCAGGGGTCTCAATGGCGACTCCAAACAGCCGAATGGGGGGTTAGTTACCACCAAGGAAAGCAGACAACTTTGAGTTCCAAAACTGCAGCCAGCTTGCTGGTCAAAGCATCCAGCTTACAATTTTGCTTGTGCAACACATGAATCCAATTGTGAACACCAAGACATGTCCCTTCGTAGAGGTCAGACAGCTCACCAATTACTGCCAACAGCTTTTGAAACTTGTCATAGACAAGGAACCTACCGACTGCAAACAGCAGAAACCCAATTATCATAAATCAGATATACAGGTGCTGGTCATAAAATTAGAATATCATGAAAATATTTATTTATTTCAGTAATTCCATTCAAAAACTTAAACTTTTATATTAGATTCATTCATTAACACAGATTTATATATTTCAAATGTTTATTTCAATTTTGATAATTATAATGACAACAGATGAAAGCCCAAAATTCAGTATGTCAGCAAATTGAAATATTGTGAAAATATTGAATACTGAAGACACCTAGTGCCGCACTCTGATCAGCTAATTAACTCAAAACACCTACAAAAGCTTTTAAACGGAAAATCATGGGGAAGACTGACGAATTCTCAGTTGTCCAAAAGATGACCACTGACACCTTGCACAAGGAGGGCAAGACACAAAAGGTCATTGCTAAAGAAGCTGGCTGTTCAGAGCTCTGTGTCCAAGTACATTAATAGAGAGGCGAAAAAAAGGGCAAGATGTAGTAGAAAAAAAGTGCACAAGCAATAGGGATAACCACATCCTGGAGAGGATTGCTAAAAACAACTTGTTTCAAAATGTGAGGAAGATTCACAGAGTGAACTGCAGCTGGAGTCGGTGCTTCAAGAAGCTCCACGAACAGACAAGACATGAGATTCAGCCGTCACATTCCTGGTGTCAAGCCCCTATCGAACAAGAGACACTGTATAAATTATTTTGCCTATTCTAAAGACAAAAAGGACTGGACTGCTGCTGAGTCGTCCAAAGTTATGTTCTCTGATGAAAGTACATTTTGCATTTCATTTGGAAATGGAGAGAGGAGAGACACAAAATCCACGTTGCTTGAGGTCCAGTGTGAAGTTTCCACAGCCAGTGATGGTTTGGGTGCCATATCATCTGGTCCTTAGCCCTTACAGAAGATATATGGGTTGTATGAAGAGGAAGTCTGGGCTGAAGGTGACAGAGCAACATGGCTTTCATAACAGCTGAGCAGTGCCACAGACCGACTCCGTGTCACACAGCATTGCTGCAGTAATCCAGACCAAAGGAGCCCCAACTACATACAGAGTCCTGTACATGCTCAGAAATGTCTAAAAATGTATGAGCATGTACAGGCATTTTTTGCCTTGGTCTTAATTGATATTCAAATTTTCCGAGATAATTTTAGCAGTCTGTGTGTAATGAATGAATCTAATGTATCCAGATGGTTGCATTCAGTCAGGGCAGGAAAGCTCTCCCCTAGCCATTTTTCTGATAGAAAAAAATTGATAGCATTTTGAGACCAGCTGACCAGATCCATGGACTTGAATTTTTGAGAAAAATTAAGAGAGAGGATCCAGACTGACAGAACAGCAGCAGTACGCAAAGACAGTAGAAGGAGGGGGGGAGAGAAAAAAAGGGTCCATCCTCACCAAGAGCAGGAGGAAGACTAGAAGACAATCCACCACAAGTGATGCTTTCTCCGAGGGTTATGAAATTTGGTACACATATTTTAACTGCTAAAGACCTACAAAAAATATCGCAGCCTTAACAGCAAGTTGGCCATTTTGCTGCAAATTTGTGCCTGTTGCACACGCTGTCATGCAAAATTGCTCAGTGGGCTGAGTTGGAGTGTTAAGGCAGGGGGTTACAACACAAGCCGGAGCGGCGCTAAGCTGCGAGGGCCTTTTTTAGGCTGTTTGCAGCTTTAGCTTAACCTCTTATACAGCTTTTCCCTGGGTTGACGATAAGCGTGCAACTAATGAACATGATTACAGACAGTCATAAAGGAAGGATATGCTTAAATGTAATAAAAATATATATTTTCACTGTTAAACTGTGTGGTTGTGGAGTAATAAATGCTCTGCAGACAAAAGAAGGGCAACATTTATTGCAGTAAAAGTCCGATCTCTGCAAAATCACTCAAGACATAAGTTTTATAATTTTTTTTTCTGTTTTACAATTTTGCTTTTGTATCAATTTACCATTTTCTATAAACGGGCAGAAATATTACAAACCTGATGTTTATTATCCTAAATTAGCTGCAGACATTGGAAATGTGCTATTTGAAATGTTCTTTTGAGTTTATCGCAGTTTATTTCCCAGAAAAGACAGAAACATGACTTGCACTCCAGGTTTATGGCTTATAAAACGCAGATTGATGCTGGCCCATTAAAACTGTATGCTGGAACTATCTAAATGCATTATTCATAGGAACCGAGAGAGGTAAAATAGCCCTCATAAAACAACAAAATAAAAGTCTCAGACTGAAATATGATTAATAAAAATATTATTGAACCAATCCACACCAGCAGATCATGACAGCACAAAACTGCATTACCTCAACATCTAAAGGGGGGAATGACTGCACCGAATGGGTTCTTTCGTTTATCAGTTATTGCCTCAACAACTCGACAATTTACTATCCATGTTTGGGTAGGAAATGTCAAATCTGATGCAACTGGTCCAATCACATCCTATAAAGTGATGGTATATCAAGAAAAATGGATAAAATGATCATAAACGCTGAGCTTCTAGAATGAAATCAACTCTTGTTTAAATGAAGGCTTAATATGGCTTTCTAACTGTTTATCGTGGAGCAATAAACAGAAGTCACTGATCTCAGTTTGGAAGATATCTAATGGAGGAGTTTAGCTAACAGTTACTGCAGTTTAAGGACAATTTTCATCATTTTCAACATGTGAAACACTAAGCCTTCACAGCGATTTTAGAAAATCTATTTCAACATCCTCTACATAACAGAAAAACGACACTGTTGCGGGGCTAGCGGCAGCCACGGGATGCTGTTTGGATCAGTTCTAGCATGTTTATTAAACATTAAAGAAAATTACGCTATTGTTGGATTGAGGTGCTCAAATTGCAGGATTTAAAACGACTTTTTGTCAGGAAAAATCCTTTTAAAACACTGATTAAAGCTTCAGGCTGAGGCCCGGTTTACCCAAACAGATACAGATGGAATTTAAAGAGTAACTCATCCCAAAATCAACTTTTTTTGTTGATGAACTGTATAATTGAGTATATAAAAGCACTATCTACATTAAGAGTAATTATTTAATGTATTTTAGTACATTTTACTGAAAATATTAATTTTGTATCAAAAACCGTTACTTTAGTGCCCCAAGTGGTTAAACAATTAAACTGCACTGCAATTCACTGGAATTCAAATCCTGCTTTGCTAACGGCTAATCTCAGTCTGACCAGGATGGGGTATATAAAGGCGGGGTCTCTGCCACACCTCCATAGCGAGGAGCCATGAACTGCTTGCAGCACAACTGGCTCAAAAACCTGGGTGCTCCGTTATGCAGGTGGTTACCCCTACTTGCTGGCATTTGCTCATTACCTATGACAAAGGGAATAACTGATATCAGTAAATGGAAAATAAAATCTAGACTAAGAGTTAATTTTTTATGCAATAATTGTGATGGTGTGAGTAACACATTACTCGAGCTAATCTATATTTAGCATTATATTTGACCAACAACAATGTACCACTCAGAGAAGGCGCTCACTCTATGCCATAATGCCGCCACAGGCTTGGCATCAGCTGCTGGTCCGGGCAGTGAAGGAGACAACGGCTCGTAACGATATGGCACTGCTCCCCTTCTCCACAGAACCTGTCTCCCTGTACTCTGTTTCCTTTGGAGAAGGAAGATCAGAAAAAATCTCAACCTCCAGATTATTTACAGGCAAAGGAGCTTGCGTTACTACTGCTCTCTCCATCTTTTTGGCCGTCTGTGTCTCTGCGGTGCTCCCAGACCACAGCCAGCCCTTTATCCCACCACGCAATGCCTCCTTTTGAGCAGTTTTTCAAAAATAAATGTGGACAGGTTTATAGTCTGGTAGAGGGGTGAGTTACTCTTTAAAAATTTAGCGATAAAAAATGGCAACACCTTTAAAATCAGTTATCCTAACCAGTCTGCCTCTGCCCAAACAGACCTTATGAATGTTTAAAGTTCTCTCCTGACATCTCCACCGATGAGGGAAGGGAGTGGTGACATCGCTACACTTTTACATTTTTACACTGAAATTGCGGGGGGGGGTCAATGGTTGACATTTCCTCGGTGGCCAAGGTTACTCTTCTACGATTTTGGGGCTTCCGCTGCATTGTGGGATAGCGTAGCGTACATCGGCTGCTTATTGTGTCGGTAGTACACATCCGGGAACTTTATGCCTACTACTCCAATCCATACAGGAGATTCAGATCTACTACATTGCTTATATACTGCTTTTCGCCTGCGACGTAGTAGGCGTAATAGGGGTATTTGGATGCAGGGCATAACTTGCTGTCAGCTTCTAGTTAACAAGATGCAGGAAGTACGGTGTCCAGGTCTGAGAAGATGTTCTCATGGGAATCTTTTTTGATTGATTCAGTTACCTGTACTCTGTGTATAAAGTTTAAAATAGTGCTCCATTTGCACCAGGTTGTCAAGCTGTGTGAATTCTAATCCGTCAAAATGTCAATCCGCCTTCATGTTTTTTCCATCACTGTTTAAAAAACAACAACATTCAAATACAGTAAATATTCAGTTAACAAGACCCCTACTTTTACACAAAAAAAATCGACATGTTTTGGGGGATTCTGGTAAAAAAAAATTACATTAAAATTATAAATACGTATGGCTGAAAAGTATGCCAAAAAATATTCCCAGGCCTACTTTTAGTAATTTAGCGGCTCAGCAACCTCAACAATGTATACTTTATCTTTGTACGTCCAGCTGATTGTTTTACTTATTTAATTTAAAACTAATTTGCTGTCTGAACAGAAGGTGCAAACGTACATGCTCTGACATGATATTCATGTGTGACTGAATAAGATCTCCGTGTGACGGCGAAAAAATTTGCAATGACGTCAGGAGAAGATGGTTAGTGCAGCATTTCTGCCCAATATTGAGTTGGACAGTCAGGTTTAATCGAGTGTTCTAGAGTCTGACGAACTGGTTCATCAAGCACTTTTAAAAGGTTTTTTACCAACACTTAAGACACATTTGACTTTATTTAAACTGTTTCAATGTTTACTTGCTTTTCAACCTTCAAACAATCTTCTGATTTGATGTGGCAAATAGCTAATTGTACAGTGAGATTGGTTGCACGGTCAAACCAAGATGGAAAAACTCATTCCATTCTGTCAGAGGCTTCTTTAGATGTTCTGCTGCAGAATATCCTTTCTGCTATAACAATATATAGAGGTAGTGTAGAAACTTCATTGCTGAGAATATTTTGGAATAACAGAGTATGCGCCATATTGGGGGTTGCCCAGGGCAGCATCAGAAAACAAAATTTCAAAAACATAATTCATCTGTCGGTTCCACCCATACCAAGTTTTCTATTACTTTAACTGAGAATGTTCCCTTTTTGCTGGTAAGAAAAAAATAATTGTTTTAACTTGAGCTGGACTAAAACATTTAGGATGATTCTCTGCATTTTGATTGGTCAGGGTTTGTAGAAGGAGGTCCAACATGGTCCTACCCTAAGCAGTAATGAATCCCATGACTTGCCTGTGGTATAACCGGAGCAGTCACCCTCTTTCTGTTAACATCAGAGCAGAGACGCTGTTTGAAGTGGATCCGTAACTAACTGGATGCACCGATGACCGGTGGCGTCTTCTCAGGACTTCCTGCAGGAGAGGATAAAACAGCTGTATGTAGGGTCATGCTGTGAATAGCCTGATAACACTGCAGAACAGTTGCATGGTTTCCCAACCATTTTTCCTTTTTGTTGTTTTACAAGACACCATCAGCCTTTTTAAACATTGATTAGGACAAATTTGGCAAAAAGCTCTATTTGCAGTGTTTCAAAGAATATTTCAGTATGTCTGACAACTATCAATTTAAGACCGGAGGTAAAAGCCAAGGCTTTCATCTTGGTTGGAAAATCTCTCCTTCACTGAACCATTTAGATTCAAAGGATATCCCATCCACCCTGTAAATGGTTTCACCAAAATGTAGAGCCTGCTCCGTTTACTGTACCTCGGAAAAGAAAAGTCAGCAGTCTTTTGCCTTATCCATGCTAATAACAGAAAAATCTCATCAACAGCAATATAGTTAAATTGAGCTGCAAATAAGCACATAATTACCTTCCAGTACTTTTTAAAATTAGATTAAGAATAATAAACGATTACAGCACAGTGAGATTTATATGCTCTGCGCGCATTCTCACTGCTATGTTTGTACAGCAGAAAGCCGTTTCTCCTTCTCTGATAATGGGCCTTTAATTATCCAAGCAGAAAGGGACGACTTGTTAAGGTGGAGACCTGGCAAACACCCAAAACAACAATTAAAAACGTTTTTTACCAGACTCAGCTGCTCTGTGATTTATGTTTAGCTCCCTGTATTTCATTTGTTTTTGTTTTTTTGGACTTTCACAATTAACTGCTGGTTTTTGGTGGAGCACAGAAAGATAAATACTCATTAATCGTTGGCAACACAAAAGAGAAAAACATGTGGAGGGCTCCTCTGGCCTTGGAATTAGTTCAACTTTCTCAGTGTCTGATGAGGAACCTTGGCAATCTGAACAGAGTTTGTCCAAATCTCTCCTATTCTTCACCATGAGGATGGACACACCCTCACCAAAGGATGTTCCACTAAATAGAACCAGAAGCATTGGAATGACTAGATTGGAGTGTGTGTTGAGGTTTCAGCTGTAGTGATGATTAAATTACTTGTGTGTGTGTTTGCCGGCGGAGGCTTGGCCCTCTCATCCACACTCCTTAATGAGATTTAATGCCGAATTGTCCACCTAACACACACACACAGCTCATTCTGCACAATTTAATCATAACTTCCTGCCTTTATCACAGTTTCACTTTGACTGGCACAGAGTAGCAAGTGGAGAAATAAATAAATCTGTATTATTAGCCCTGCTCTCTCGAAAACTACTCATTGAATCAATGTGAAATGGATAGAAATGTGTTTTCCTTAGAAACCCTTCCAGAATTGTGTGTATTCCTGCCATGAACTAACCAGTAAGGGATGTTACTTAGCCAGTCTAACATGATATATTGGCATGTAATAACTAGGCTTCATTTATTTAATATAACCTGAATCCAACAGAATGACTCAATTTACATCTTAAAAATAAACTAAAACTGAAAAAACTAAAATAAGTAGGTGAAATACGTTTTCTATTATAGTATAAGTTACTGATCGGGACCAACTTTGCGGCTATATAAATATATATGTCCCCACCTGTGCTGCATTTACAGCAACCACAAAGTTAAATAAAGCTCTATGATTATTAGATTATCATACCAGGGGATGATTTTACAGAGATTGAGATCATCTACTCACCTTAAATCATTTTACTAGAACAAACTGACTTTTAAGAGTATAAAAACTAAAATTTTAACATTGACAAGAATGTCCCCGAAAAGAGGGCTACATTTTAATGGGACCATCATAACAATGAACAGGAAAGGGTTCGGACCTCTCAACATAAAAATCTCCTCCCTGTGTTTTCTCTAGTTTTGTTGTTTAAGAAAAAAATACTTTCACACAGATTTTCTTAGTTTCTAAAATGAACGTTTTACAAGAGTAGAGCATTTAAACTGCAGTAAATTTATGCTAATTTTCAAGTGTTAGCATGCAAATGCTGAAAACAAGGTCCATGATTTTCTTAAAGCCCCATAACCAATATGAAAAAACATTTTTTCAATTCTTTCCAATATGTTTTTTGACTTCATCCCAGTTTCAGTTTGCCTCACAGCAGTTGATAATTAGAGGAGAATTAGTAGCGTATAAAGTGCTTAAATTCTAAGACTTGTTTCACAATAATCGTCTTCTTCCAGACTTTACAGTTGAGATAAATTTTATGGATTGTCATCAAGTTAAATATAGTTTTCCATTTTTGTCTTTCCTATGCTTTCATAACAAACAGTAAATGGTGAAAATAGTTGGAACACAGATTCTCATATTTTGTAAAGGCTTAACATACATTTTTTTTTCTTATTTTCCATAGACCAACCGCTGTCCTTGTTTGGATGGACAGATTTAATCAGACACCATATGGGGGCAAGTTAGGCTTATTTTTAAACAAATCATGAATTACTCTGCTCGTTAATTTAACCTCCTCAGTGTTCAACATTTTGGACAAGTATAAAATGATGCTTCATTCAAAAATAGATTACTGATCCGTTTTAATTGCAATGACCAAAGTTCTCTGTTGGTTTAAGATCCAGGGTTAATTATTAAACATAAACAATCAGAATTAAGTTAATAAAACAGAAAATATGAATCATTCATTCCTTTCCATCAGCTCATAATCCTCTGATTAGTTCCCTGTTCTTCGTTCAACGAATGTAAAAGCAGAAATTATGAGGCTGCAGAGGTGTTGGCTGCACTGTGCACCCCAGCAGGCTTTCTGGTGAGAGGTTTGGGTCTTTGAATATTCAATTACTCTCTGCATGTTTATCATCAGCTCTGCTGCATTAATGGCACAGAGCAGGCAGTGGAAGGCTTCATTTTCTCTCTTTTTGGAGTAATGGTGCAATATTTCATCTTATGTGGACTGTCATCACCAGCAGGCTGCTCATTTCAAATGTACAACTCATCTGCAAGAGGTTTAAATTTTATTTTACTGTGTAAATCTTTCATTAAGAATATTTAATTATACTCTGCTGTGAAATAGATTAAGTTATTCTTTTTTTTTCATAGAAGGATAGAGGATTTTATTTACTTAAACCCTTTAAGTAACGAACCAAAGTGATTTTTGTGTTGCTTTTAAAGAAGTTAATTCCTAATATATATTCATGCTAAGACTATCTATCTCTGTAAAATGTATTAAAACAGCAGCTGCATTCTCAAACATGATTCCTTTTTTAAAATAGCTTCAGGAATTCAGCAAAGTTTAGCATTTTAAGGAGAAGTCTATCCGATGATGGATTAATCCTGCTGCTTCAGTGAGTGTCTGACAGCAGGAGGTTGTTTGGGGGATTAAGTCCACACCCACTACAATACATATGCATATGCTAATAAGAGAAGTCGTCTCAATGCAGCAGAGTAGCTCACTTCTTGGTTTTTAATAGAACTTTGAAAACAAGGTGCTGTGGCAATGCTGAACAAGATATACTAGTAAAAACAACTCCACCCTCTCTCAGTTCAATCAGGAAATTATTTTGTCTTTATTAGGTTCTAAAATGACTTAAATCAAACTTTAGAAGAAAAAAAAAACTGATTCCAAACTTAATGAAGATGATGCCACAATGGGAAAAATATTCTGCTAACTAATGGACCTGGCTGATCATCAGGAGGCGTTGCCATTACAGAAGCAGCAGTTTGACATACACAATCCCAGGAAGGGAAGACATCAGCAATGATCTTAGAGATACAACTTCTACTGAAGAAAGATATAAGTAATTTTCAAAATTTTATATTAATCTACAGAGACATCAGTTTGTCACATGTGGAAGAATTTAAAGGTCTCCTCCACTAAGAATAATTGTTCTTTGTTATATACACGATTGTTCACTGAGCTACATATACATGCTGCATTTGACAATTTTTTCTAACTCCAGTGCCTGCAGTAGCCACAAAAAAAACAAAACAAAAAAAAAAAAACAAGGAAACGAGCAAGTCAGAAAAAGCCCGTCCCTTCTACGTCTAAGGGAAATTAGTTTTAAGTGTTTTGCCTGTCTGAACTTGCAACCGCCCACACAAAGGCTGATTTTGCAGCCTGGGGAGAGCAGAGGTGGTCTTTGCTTGTAGAAGCTAGAAGCCGAAGCTAACTATTAGCAATAAGCTAACTGTTAGCAACTCCACAGCATGGCAGAACAGAATAGCGCTTTGTGTATTTTTGGACATCAGCGTTTCATTTGTGGTTTTTTTATACCAATGAAAGAGGAACTGAAAAACAAACTGTTTGAATGGGTCTTGGAACACAACTAGTGAAGTTAGTTAATTATTTGTTTGAAGGAGGCATTAGAGTTGCATTGCTGTTAACCAGTAAGAGGCAAGATGTTTGCACATGGTAAATGATAATGAGTTAGACTCATGACATTCCCCCCTTTCAATAACCTCATTCAGTAACCTCATAAAACAGGAGTGCCAGAGTTTTTATTTATTGTAAAACGGCTCACTATACCTTAATTTATACCGTAGACCAAAGCGGATATATTGAAAAAAGAGTGAAACCTTTAAAGCAGCTGCTAGTATCCCCTTTAAGTAGACATCACTGTAAAGTCACCCTAAAGTCAGAAGTCCATCTCAAACGTACATGCTCTGGGCCGTCACTATTCCTTTCATGCTTCATGCAGCTCTTGTGTTCTGCCCCTCCTGCTCCTGTTGGCTGTTGTTTGTTTTCAACTGTACCATTTATGAACTCCTGCTCTGCATTCAAACATTGTAAGAATGTCAAGTGTTTTATGTCGCTGACCCTGACTGTGTACAATACCTGGCCTGTTTTCTGCTTCCTGTCAAATAATCCTCTGTTCCCCATCTACATAGTGAGTTACTCAGATTTTGGCCCTGAACATCACTTCATGTACCTGGATGCCGATTACTCCTTCATGGATTCTGGATTTGTCCTGACTTCTCTGCCTGGTCTGTTGCTGACCCGGACAGTTTCCCCAACCACTGAGCTCGGGACTGTGGTCACTGGATTTTATTCTGCAGTCCTGCAGGTGAAACAATCCCCAGTAAACTGACAATCTGCTTTCCTCTGCACATACATAACAAACATAACCAAAAAGAAGACCCATGGAGAAGCCTCTGATTACCTCACACATTCTATTGCTTGCCTATAAACCTCTTAACCATTCCTGGAGGTTGGTTCTGGTTGGTTTTGGGGGTTTGTTTTGGTTCTGATTCATACTTGAACCATTACATATACAGGCCTCAGTTAGCATCTTAAAGGTTCTGGTTTACAACAGGACAGAAAGACAATACACATGTATGGCTTTGTTTGGAAGGACTGAAGGAGGCAACGAGCTCTCTAAAAACAATATAGGACTATAACTTAGGCTTTTATAGTTAATGAATCTCAAGACTTCTTGAGTAGACTCAAGATACTCGGGCAGTGGTCTGGTTGCCCTTTGGTCTTTACAGGTCTAGGGGCAAAAACAAGAGAGAAGAGAGTAAATAAGCCATAGAAAGGTCAATTCACTGACATATGAGAGATTTTTAACATCCAAGAAAAAATAACAGTGCTGTCTTAGTTTCCTTAACTTAAGTCTCCACAACTTTCCCAGTGACCTGGGTATACAAAATCTAACAAATGAGCTCATTGTCAGCACTTTGGTTTTAAATAAGACCTTAAAAACAACAAAAATCCTGCAGGATCAACCTGCCACTAAGAGGCTGAAGGAGTCATCACAGACTAACTTTGGGACTCATGACCTCAGACTTCTTCACTTTTACTTCAAAGCTAAGGGCAAAGACACAGTAAGCTCTGAATCAAGGACCTGAGGGCCCCCCTGGGGGCAGAAAGGTAAAGACGTTCACGGATCAATGAAGGTGTCTGTCAATTCCTGAAACTAAGAGCAAAGGCAAAAACTAAAGACCAGATATAGAGAGGCAGCTGAAAGAAAAAATAGAGCACATTTAGGCCGATGTTCAGGCCGAGTGATCTACACGGTCTGACGCATAACTATTCACTACATCTCATCTTTGAACCCATCAGAGGGCTAATGATGACACCAAGTGTTGAAAAACCAGAAAATTACACAGCCAAAGGAAACAAAAAGAGACAAAAGGCGGGCAAAGAAAACAGGGTTTGACAGGCGAGCATCAAGGGTTTACCCAGAGGAACTGAGTCAGCCATCCCCCCTACACACACACACACCCATAAGACCAACAGATACAGACTCTGGGAGTCTCGGATCACCACAGGGGGCTGACAAAAATCCTCCATGACACACCCATGGACTCAACATGGGCTTTGAAGCAGAACCATGCAGCCTGCACGCTCACTTAGAAGCACGCTGACAATCCTGACTGCTCCTTTTCTGCTGTCACAAATTCATACCAACACAAACTTCATGAGCTGGCAAAGATTGTGACAGTGGGGTATTAAAAGAAAAGACAGAAAGAACTGCGGAAATAAAGAGCAAAACACACTGGACGACTGAATCCATCACGTTCCCCCAGATGTGATGGATTGGACCTTTCCTCCGCGCCGTGAAGCAGTAGGTTTCCTTCCTAACAATCCAGCATCCACGCATGAGATAAAATCCCAGACGCTGTTTGGTATTCATATTTCATTCCCGGCACCAATGTATTCCTTGTGGACGACAGGAAGAGGCACTCAGTTCACATGGTTGTCACCTTTCACAAATTAAATCCGACTTCTTAAAATGATTTTCATTTCAGGTTTCCACAGAGCAGTCTGTCTTGTTTGAGTAGGTCAGGTTTCATTGGCTGCCTCCCTAGTTATTGGTTTGTACAGAGATTCAAGCAGATTTGCTCAACCTAACGAATTTGGCAATGAAAATGTGTGTTCACAATTTATGGTCTCTTGGGATTGTAAGGGGACATCGGAACGACTCAAAGCTACTGTGAAGATTTTAGGAAATGGTATGGATACCGTTGAGCTTACTTTCAAGTGCAGCAGGGGTTTAGAAGCAATCTATGTAGTGTGCTGACCCAGCATGAGGACAATTTAGCATTATTATATTTTTATATAATATTTGCTAGCTGTTACCTGACGTCAGCAGATCAGCCACCTAACCTTGGAGCACATCCAAATATCGGTCACCTCGGCACTAGAAAATTTGAGATATTCTTGGAAAAACAAAACAAAAAAAACGTATCCACAACCCATGCGAGGAGAAGAACCGTCAAACCTGGAATGGAAGGTTTTATAATAAGGAATGAAGAAGATGAGTGGGATGGAAAAAAGAAGGCAAGCAGTTTCTGGTCCACTGGGTTATTTGAACTCCACAGTCAATGGAGCCGCCAGCCAGGATATTTTAAATTTCTCTATGCTTCCTTGAAGCTTCATAGAGATGCTGAATTCATTTTCCAGCAGGACTTGGTACCAACCCAGACTGCCAAAGGTACCAGAAGCTGGTCCAACGAACACGGTGGTACTGGGCTTGATTGACCAGTAAATGGGCCTGACTCTTAGATAATCTATGGAGTATTTTCAAAGGACCATTCCCCAGTGATACAGTAATTCACGCAAAACGAGTCCCGACCAAGTACTGATCGCACAGAAATGAACTGAAGCTAGTTTGAAATATTTGTATTTATTTGATGTAATATTCTAATAACCTCAGACTCTGAAGTTTTCATGCTCTAGGAGCCAGAATCCTCCAAATCACAAGTAGTATCAATGAATTTATGTAATACATGCATTTCACTTTCAAAATCAAGTGAAAAAAAAAAAAACATTTTTCTCCAAAATTTGCAGAAAGAGGGCATTTATTTTATATCACAAGCTAGGCTTGGATCATCACTGAGGAATGATGGATCCAACTGTTCAGTAAGGCAGAAACTTGAAGTCAGTCTTATATTTCGTAACTAAAAAAAATAAATAAATAAAATAAAAATACCCACCAAACAAACACTGTCAGCTTGGCCCTGATAAGAGCTACGGGTCAAAGCAGTTGAATTTCGAGTGCTGTGCTTTGACGTTTCTCTGTTTTTCATGACACTGCAGCACTTTAGCTGTTCTGAGGAAACAACTCTGCATCTGAGGTCGCGACCACAGCTGTCATAATGCTGAGAGATGCACTTCTGTGTGTTTCGGTGTGTGCGCGATAGTTTAAGGAAATGAGTTGAAGGTCATTGAAAATTTCAGCTCCCTTATACCGCTATACTGTTATGCCGACAAAGGCTGGTAAACACACACAGTAGCCCGAGCGCCTTTTAGCTGTTGCAGAAAAGCAGATATTGAGGCTGACAGCTTAAAAAGGTTTCAGCTGTGGCAGCAACACAGGGCTAAGTTACACCTTCAGAAACCTACTGGAGCGCAGGCCGGCACGTACACAGAGGATTACAGTTTCAGTGGTGTGACAGCTTGGTCGGGTCCCTGAGCAGCTACATTAAAAACAGAAAAATTACAGCCATAGAGTAAGAAGAGACTCAAAATGCATTTTCCCTTCAAATCCACCCCAGGCGTCTAATGGCTTTAAGGTATTTTTACAACTTCTGCTTCACAGGGAAGAGCCCAACAATAACAATGGAAGTGAACTATTTCCCATAAGAGATGACAGTTTTTCTGAAATGCTGAAACATTTCTTAAAACCTTCTCAAATCCAAAAATCTTAACTTAGTTCAGCAAACACAATACTTTTCTGTCAAAAATCTAACTTTCACCCCTAAATCAGACATGTTTTCAAACGAAACAAGATGTTGACTTTGTACACAAAGGAAGTTAGATATATTCACCACGTCTGTGAGGTAACTTTACGGTGTTGATAATGAGCTTCTCCTAGCTCGTCTACTTTATTTTGGGTGGTGGGTAGTGGTGGTGGGGTTGATTTTTATATTCTGAGCTTCTCCTCAATATGATATCAGTCCATGTTAGTTTAATTTTCTGACTTCATCATTATCCCTCTCTGAGCTTTGGCCAACAATAAGCCTTTGAGGTGCATTTCTATGTGAAACAAATTAAAAGATCCACGGCGTTGCACTGAAATTCCATCAAAGAAAAACAACCATGAGGGCTGATTTATATTCAAGCACCACAGACCAAATGAGGCCATTTACCTGCAGATGAGGTGAAGAACATGAAGCAGAGGCATGCTTCATGTTTATTTTCTCCAGGCTTCAGAATGAAACACCTCATACAGTGCTTAGATGTGGAAGTGCTGGGATATTATCCCACTATGTAACCTCCAGGATGTCCCATCTGCTTCAGCATACAAGTCTAACATTTGTGTGCGAGGCACAGCTGCTACACCAGCCTCCTGTTTTCTCTCTGCCACTATCTCATCATTTTGCATTCGTTTTTTCCTCATCTTGGGTCAGCGATTCAACTGTTTTTCATGCAGAATCGAGCTGCTTGTAGTTTAAAAACGTTGGTGCAAATCTGGCACAATTTGAATTACAAAGACCACTGAATGATGTATAAGCGGAGAGAGTGAATAAATAATAAAGATGTAAGGTGGTTTATTGAATATTTGCAATATGCATTACAGGAACATTGGTTGAATCTTTTCTAAAGAAACCAGAGGGACTCTAATCTATAACTTGGCAGTACTCCTCTTTTATAAAGTTATCTACTCCAATGATTTGAGTTATTTAGCTTTTTATAAAAGAAAGAAATTGGAGTTAATTTAAAAAAATCAATTTTACAGTTATTCATTTATTTGTCAATTCCATAGTTTATCACTAAATATTTAGTCAGGTTGCTAAATGTTTAGTTTGGCTTCGAGCTAAATATTTATCAAGCAGAATGCTAACTAAATAATTAGTTTATTGACTAAATAATTAGGCTACATTTAAAGTAGTAAGATGCTAACTGAATATTTAGTTTGGAGCTTAATTTGTCGCAAGAAAAATGTTAATATTTAGCTAGTAAGATGCTAGCTTAATATTTAGCTAGCAAGATGTTAACTAAATTTTTAGCTAGTAAGATGTTACTTAATGTTTAGTTTGAAGCTAAATATTTAGCTATTCAGATGAGATTTAGTTTGAATATTTAGCTACTAAGATGTTAACTAAATATTTACCAAAATGCTAATTATTTAGCTTGAAGCTAAATATGCAGCTAGCAAGATAATTAAAATATTCTGTTTTGGCCTCAATATTCAACCATTAAATTTAATTCTTTAAATTGTGGCAATTTTTTAATGAATGAACACCACATTGAAAATATGACTAAAGTGAACTCCATTTTTGATCTTAGTATATAGTTAAAAATAGTTATTGCTGTTATTTTATGACTTTTTACCTTTACAAATGTCTCCCTATGCTGTTCTGCCTCAGTCCCTACATTCTTCTTTAAGAGGTGGAGGAACTTTTCCCCTACTTAAATTTGCAACTGCGATCATGCAGAAACTGTTTTCTGTCCAAAACGGAGCTGCTTGGTCACAACAGTGTACCAGCTGTCATGCATGGTGGCATCATGATGTGGAGGCAAATCAAGCTGTTCAGCTGAAACTTTGATACAAATTGATTTTTTATTTTAACAATGAACCCAAACGACCTAGTTAAAGTAGCATACAAAAGCAACTTAAAGAAAAGCCTTCCCAAAGCACCAACCTCAAACCTTTAGAAAAGTGGATTTCTGGTAGGGAACCGAACAATTTTAACAAAAGCTACTAGCTTGCTGACAGCAAAAAATTAGTAAAATATCCAAATTAATTACCATTATGCCCACACGAATGATTCTGTATGCAGGGTTTTGATGCCTCCTGTGAACTTCTGATAAATGTAGCAGCCTTTTCAGTTTAGATTTTTTAAAAAGCTAAGAACCGGTGAATGAAGGGATCAGCCTTTTGATCCGTTCTGCTGTCAGAGCTCCAAAACGTCTGTGGCAATAAATAAGTTTAACCTCTAAAGCCTTTTGTGCAAGCAGCACATCTGTGGAACAGTGTCGTTTGTTCACCGCATGTATCGTCCCTTTATCCTCCCAGCATGAAGTGAAAATCTGCTCAACATCTGACAGAGACTACAGCATCAACACATCTTATCAGGAAAATAAGTCAGTTTCCTTGGAAACCAGGGAAATGTGACAATTGCAGCAAAGATGGAAATTAATAAATAAAAATCAGCCTTTGTTGTTTTAAACCAGTGGTTTGTCGTCTGAGCTCCACCAACTTTTCAGACAGATGAAGCTGAAGGGAAAGGAAGTGACAGATGGAGGAGCAAGAATCTGACAGAAATATTGTTCTCATTTCCTTCAACCGCCTACCAAAAAGAACCAGAGGACAGCATCCCTCTTTAGAAAAGAAAAGAAGAAAAGACTCTTGGGTTACACTGACCGGGCATATTTAGGTCATTTGTGAGTAGTATTCAAATTTCCACAAGTGTAATTATTTTGCAACGTGGAAGAATCTTCACATTTACATCATGACCGAATCATTCTTCCTGTACAGTTTCTCTTCTGAGACAGCCTCTCCAAATAAATGTACACCCAAAACAATTTTAAGCGTCGTCCATCTCTGTTTGCTATGACGTGAGTCAAAACGGGTATTTTTACCCGTGATTGCAATTAAAACTCCACTGCCATAAGAATGCATTAATCAGGGAGGTGCTTTGCGGTGAAAACAGATGTAACCCAGACATGCATCATTAATCAGTGATAAGTTTGAGAAGATGAAGTTTCTGATCGGAATTGCCACCATCTTTCTCTGTAAAGTTTTAATGACGACGCCTGGAGAAGTGATTTCTGTTCTGTCAGACTTCTCCCACACAGGCCGGGGCTGGAATATTTTTATGTGCTGAATTAATGCGATGACTGATCATTTACTTGGGTTTTTCTGTGTAGGCGTCCCCTGTTGAGTCCTTTCTGCTGGAAAGAAAATTCTCACAGGGTCAGTGGGACTAGAACATAATGGTTGCCACAGCTCGCTGCGACACTTAAACAAGCAGATCCCCGGTTTCTAAGCAGGAAGTTGAGAAACCGGACCATCTGTGAGACCATGTAGATGCGTCAAAAGCTGCGAGAAGGGAACAGAAAAGAAAGGCAATCATTGCTGGTGAGTGTTTCTCTGATCCTACGGCTTTATTATCAAGACCGTCAAATGCAATTCATTGGCCGTTTACTGCCAGGGTGGAAAGTCATCAGCAATGGCCTCAGAAGCAAAGGTTGCTACCCATCAATGTGGGAAGAATTAGGTCATTTAAACTATGTAAAACCCTCAGGGGACGCTTCCTGTATCGTGAAATGTAAAAAAAAAACTGGAGTGTAATCATGTTTTAGCATTTTTATGTCATCTTTGGCAAATGTTCCAGCAAAATGTTGCGACAATGGGCTCAGCATGAGCAGAGAACGATGTAGTTATTTCTGCGCGGTTCTTTCGGTTGCATTTGCCCAGAATCCACCACACTATATTCCGCATCCTCCTATTGGCCTGTTTCTCAGCATGAAAGTTCACTTTAACTTAGCAGAGACCTGGGTTTTTTTAAGCAGACCAGAATTTGCGTTTTTGGTCCACATCAAAGTTCGATTGCACAATAGGTGTGTATAAAGGTGGCAGTTCTAGGGGCGGAACCACAGAAGCACTGGCTTCTCCTGAAATCTGATTGGCCCCCTGAAGTGCCCCTGTCCTTTAACTCATCTGTCCATTGCGTAATGATCAGCTTATAGGTGGGTGCAATTCCCCAACCAAACACTAGAGGCGCTAATTAGCCAAACAATACACCAGTTTGTATGTAATGTTCGATTTATCTTGTTTTGTAGATATATCTGTTGAATGTTTAACGATTATATGGAACACAAAATTTAAAGAACAAAACATTTAGGAGTCACATTCAAGTCTTATCTTCATGTATACAAATACATTAAAAAGTAGCAATTAAGATGAGCATTACACAATTCAAGACAGCACACACTGATATTATATAATGAATGCTTTTGTGGAGTCCAACATATGACCAAAATAGTTTCAATTTTTTGACAAAAAAAGTCTTGTGCAACAGTCATGTCAGATCATTACGAGAGCCATAGTTGAGAATAACTTTTACCATCTTATCTTAGAGCTGATGTTTTTTCATTTAGTAAAGGAGAAGTCATTTTCTTGCACAGAAAACTAGCCTTCACTTGAGCCTTCTTTTATGTATCATCAGTTATAATTGGGTCAGTTATTCGAAGTAACAGAATGAAGGATTATTGAATAGACAGTTTATTTAACTGTGATAAATCATAAGTGAGAAAATTGCTTCACTTCAGTAAATTATTTTACATTTCTCCAAGCATCTTTCAATTTCTTATTAGTAATATTGCAGTTATTTTTTTTAAATTCTTTCAAATTGGTAGGCTTTCCTAAATTAAAGCAGCCAACATAGTGACTAAAAGTTGTCTTTCTATATATTATATGTTGGTATATACCATAAGTGTAGTGTTTCTCCTTATGAAATATCTACACAGTAAAGAAAGTACACTGTATTTTTCAACTAGTTGATTAAATAAGATCAGGGTAAAAAAAATTAAGTTAAACAGGAAATTACTGAGCCTCCACTTGGTGGTCTGATCCCTCTCTTCCTTTGACCGACCCAGATATTACTCTGGTGGGGAGTTATTTTCCAACCATAAACCGACTTTAAACTGATACTATTTGTGGCATTTAAATATGTAATGCAATTCTGAAATATATTTAAATGCTGTGTGTGTTTGTATTTTGTCGATGTAGACTAAAAACTGATGCAAAATTATATCAAACTTTTTCAACATGGTGATGGTGGTGAAATGCATGTACCTTACCAAATGTGGGGATTGTTTGTCAAGATGTTTGACTAATACTAGGCATCTCTAAATATTGTGGCCCCTAGATGGCCCCATACTCAGAAAAATCCTAGATCTGCCACTGGCGTATACAAACAAATTTTTTTTTTTTAAATCTATGCGATTTGACTATGAATATCTTCTGCAAACCACTTGTTTCTGTATATTATTCACACTCATCTTTGTACATGAGGCCACCGGTAACTTCCTAAAACTCAGAATGACCCGTTTTCAGCTCAGGTCGCCACCAAATCACATCACATCCTGTTTGGTACTATCACAGAAACATCATTATACAACTAACCTGTCCGATTATCTCCGCTATTCGACCTTGCATTCATCTGCAGATTCTGGTGATATATCTCAGAGCTTTTGGACAAGGTCGAGGGAACTAGGAGTTCTGAGCATACTGCAGCACCACCTTGTGGATGACAAATGATGTGCATGTTAAATTTCTGAAAGCAGAGTAAGTCAAATAAAATTATCTAAGTTGATTTAACTTCAAATTTAAAACAAATACCAGACCACACTTATTGTCAAAAGATGGACATTTGCATTTTAAAAATATTATTTCATTTGTGATGTCACACATGCACTTGCGTATCTACATAGTACAGAAGGAGCAATACATTAAGAAAACGGTGAGGAAGAAGCAAATGCTTAATTTATTTTTAACTACAGAATAAATGGTTAATAACTAATGAACTAAATAAATAATTAAGAATTCAACAGTAATGCTACCATTAAACACCAGCTCACAAGACATGTTCCTGGAATACACGGATGAAGCCCTGTAGCCAATTAGAAAAATGAGACAGAAGCTAGCAGGAGCTACACAACAGTATAGAGCTGAACACAGCAAATAAAACTGCCCTGCGTTTCTCAAGAAAATCTCTCATTGGCATCAGACTGACATGAACAGACTCACCATCAGCTGTAGATGTTTAAGGAAGCTCTTGGAGTATCATCACATTAGTGGGAGAGCTTTCTACTGCTCTTAATTCAATCTGTTGGGTGGAGTTGATTGCTTGTGTTGAACAGGCATGCCTTGAGTTTGTAATTGTTGATGATAGCAAGAAGTGTTTTTTTATTAATATTAGGTGCCTAATAAAGTGGCAAGCTAGTGTATATCTATACATCACAATACCCATAGAGAAATATGTTACCACCGCCATGCCTTCAGGTGTAAAGCACTAGTTGATGTTTTGTCATTGGTTTTGTGATATTTCTTGGACAAAAAAACCCTGATGTTAATTAACTTTTCATTAAAAATGACCTCAGGGCTAGTCTGCACATTTTAGTTGTTTTCCTCAGTTTGGGACTGCCTGCCCTGCCCTGCTGGACCTTTGCTCTCCATGATATCAGTAATCAAGCCATGCTTGCAGCACTTCAACAATTTATTGCAACTGTGGTGAATAATGGAGCTGCAATCCAAGCCATCCAGTCAAGATTGAACCTGGGATTGACCAAATCTTTATCTCCACAGTATAAAAAGAAAAACACGAGTGTTCCCCCACCCCCACATGTTCAGACATCAAATTAGACAACTTTCCCTAATTTGGAGTCAGTCAGTTTGTTAAAAACCAGACTGCAATATGCTGGAGTACCGCTCAAGTGGACAGCGGGGAACACAATAAGGCTCCTGAAAAATCCTTAGGGGTAAATATGGCTCAAAATAATAAAAGGGAACACATCCTAGATCTGAATGAATGGAATATTATTAAATACTTTGTTCTTTATATAGATCAATGTGCTGAAAAAATTTAATTAAAAACACAAAATATCAATAGAAATCAAATCTATCAACTCATGGGGTTTGGGATTTGGAGTAAAGTGGATTAGGAGGAACGCAGGGCCAACCGCTCCAGCATATGATCTCACAAGGGGTCTTAGGATCTCATCTCGGTACCTAATGGCAGCCAGTCTACTTCTGGTGAGTACATGGAGGCCTGTTCAGGCCAAAGAAATACCACTACACACCATTATTGACCCACTGCCAAACCAGTCACACTGGAGGATGTTGCAAGCAGCAGAACGTTCTTCATAACATCTCCAGACCCTGTTACATCTACTCAGTGTGAACCTGCTTCAATCTGAAGAGCACAGGGCACCAGTGGCGAATTTGCCAATCTTGGTGTTCTGTGGCAAATGCAAAACGTCCTGCAAGGGGTTGGGCTGTAAACACAACCTACACCTGTGGACGTCGGGCCCTCATAGCACCCTCATGGAATCTGTTTCTGACCGTCTGAGTGGACACATGTACATTTGTGGCTTTCTGGAGGTCATTACGCAGTGCTCCTCCTGTTCCTCCTTGCATAAAGGCAGAGGTAGCGGTTCTGCTGCTGGGTTGTTGCCCTCCTACAACCTTCTCCATGTCTGCTGATGTACTAGCCTGTCTCATGGTAACGCCTCCATGTTCTGGACAATACGCTGACAGAACAAACCTTCTTGCCATAGCTCATATTGATTGTCCATCCTGGATGAGCTGCACTTCCACTTGTGTGGGTTCTAGATTCCATCTCATTCTACCACTAGAGTGAAAGTACTGCCAGCATTCAAAAGTGACCAAAATATGACCAAAACATCAGCAAGAAAGCACAGGAACTGAGAAGCGGTCTGTGGTTACCACCTGCAGAACCACTCTTATAGGGTAATAATAATAATTATAGGCAATTATTATTGCCTATAATTCCCACCTATTGTCCATTTAAAGACATTAATTTCTCAATTTTAATATTTATATGTGTTTTAAAATGGCTCTTAAAATTGCTGAGCAGTGATGTATCCAATATTTTTTAAAGAGGACTAAATGGGGGCAAGTGATGGGGTGTCGGACCAAAAAACACCAAAAAGATTTATGTCAAGAAATGCAGAAGGCACAAATAATTCAGACTAACTGAAAGTATTAAAGTCTGTTCTAACTCAAACTATTCTTTATTAAAGATTATGATCCATATAAGAATTTAGGAGTTGGGGTGACATAATATGAGGTGGTCAAAGTTTTTTCTTTGGTTGGTTATGTTTTTTTTGAAACATGTCAAATTTACATTTTAAAGAGTCGTTTTAACTGGTCGGAGTGTGTAATAATGTAATTAAGTAAGGGGGGTGCAGGTCAATGACATGAGATCTGGGACCACAGTAACAACGCTTACTAGTAGTGAGAGTATTGAAGATGAAACATGGCTTTCATCAGATGAAACTTTTGTTATTGGCCAAATACTTATTTTATGCACTATAATTTAAATAAATTCTGTATAAATCACAAATGGCAGTTTTTCTGAATTTCTCTTTAACTTTCTGTCACTCACAGTTGAATTCTACTTATAAAGAACATTACAGGCCTCTGTCATCTTTTTAAGTGCGAGAAGTTGCCCAATTGGTGGCTGACTAAATACTTTTTTGCCCAACTAACAGATTGAATTATTGCAACCAACAGCAGCATTAATCACCAAGCTGAAGCTTGACGCTTCCCAACTGAATCCTAATCATACAACCAGATTATTTCCAAGATGGTTTAACCCAGGGGTGCCCAAGTATGGTCCTTGAGAGCTACCATCCTCCAGCATTTAGATGACTCCCTGCTACAACCATGCCTTTGGAGAGCTGAATGACTTCTTATTTAGCTCAGAGTGTGACACGTTGAGCCTAAAATGTAAACTTTTCACAATATTCAAATTCTGTAAGATTTTGAATGTGAGATTTCATGATTTGTAAAACATTATCAAATTTGTAACAAAGAAAAGGCTTAATGAGTCTATACCCTACGATATATTAGTTTCACATTTTAAGTTGAATTACTCAAAAAAAACTTGTGAATATTCTGCATTTCATCTGTAAATTCAACTCAACCTTTATTATATTGTGCATCCGCCAGTCATAACTGACACCATCTCGTTCTACAGAGCTGGGTTTCTCCGGTCAGACACTTCCAGCACCCAACGAGATCTCCTTCCCTATTTGGATTCCAGATTCTAATCACAGACCTCTCCACCCTCCTCCTCCATCTGCATGACCCAACACCATAATTAGAGTGCTTAGCAGCTCGGAAAGCGCATTCAGTGTGTCGTGATATGGCGGGCCCGCTCGACACCCGTCCACCCTCAGCTCCAGCCGGAAACTGCGACAAGAAACAAAGAAATGCAGCTGAAAAATCCATCCTGATCCAGTCGTGAGTTTCACACCTTCACCCAACCATATTTTTCCTTCTTCATTTCAGACACGCCTCAATTCACCATTTTTTTTCCCTGCTGCAACAGAGAAAAAGTTTGCAGACATCTGAATGCAGACAGAAATTAACCGTGAGCTCAGGATGAGTACACACACATTTATGAAGTCTAAAAGGACAGGAAAGACACACACCCACCGATACACACACAGACGCTCGCTCGCTCTCAAGTAGTTTGTGTTTGAAATGAATAATTTATGTCATGTGAATGTTGTGGGTTGAACGCAGTTAAATGTAAGAGCAGCCTGCAGGGAAAACACAGTGAAACATTTCCCGTCTGTCTGTCAGAGTCTCTTTTAAATTCAAATATACTTTATTCGCACGGGTGAGAATCAGACGTCGACATCCCACAGAAACACTGGGAGACCAGGAAAACCCAAGCACACCCACGTTCTGCTCTGGCTAAATAAATATTCAATACCAATATTAGCTCACATGAGGAACGCAGCGGAGATAAAACCTGAGTCTGCACGTGTGCAGAGATGCTTCCGTGTTATTCAAAGATAAACGGGGCAAGGCCTCTGGTGAGCTCACAATATTTCCTCCATGAATGTTGCATCATGTTGCAGCAGATTCCTGAACGCTCAGCTCTCCGACAGCCTCATTCACAGTTAATGCTGCAACATACATCCTGATTGGACCAGAGCACCGATGTTCACGAACCATTTTTCCAAGTCAAACTTCTACATATTCAGATGACCATTCTTGCATCAGATGGTGCTGTCCAGCCTGCCTGTACTGCGACAGGTTATGAATTCAAATTCATTTTCATCACGCCTTATTTAACTCATCTTTCACAAGTTATGCAGGATTCAAATGGGAAGTGCTATTATTCTAAAAAATGTGGAAACTGGTTTGTAGTCATTTGAACTCAGCAGTGCAGTAAGAGTTCTGAATTTACCTAAAACCCAATGGTTGTTTTGACATTGAACTCAAGTCACCAATTGTGCAAATTCTCTCACTTAAAAAGAGAGAATTTTCTCTCAACTATGAGAGAGAAAATGAGAAAAGAAAAATCACTGTCAGATTTTTTAAAAGAATTTATCTGCAAATAAAAGTATTTGGTCACCTACAAACAAGCCAGGTTTTTGGCTCTCAGACCTGTAACTTCTTCTGTAATGGGTTCCTCTGTCCTCCGCTTGTTACCTGTATCAATGGCACCTGTCTGAACTCTTCAGTATAAAAGACACCTGCCTACAACCTCAAACAGCCACACTTCAAACTTCACTATGGCCAAGACCAAAGAGCTGTCAAAGCACACAAGAAACAAAATTGTAGACCTGCACCAGGCTGGGAAAACTGAATCTTTACATGATGTACAATAGTTACAAAAACAGAGTATTGTACAGTTATTAAGGTTAGGTACAGATAAAGGGGTAAATCCAGGTTGGAGTGTGCAAACAGAGCAGGATACCGAAAGATGTTGTAAATAATATATTTAGAAAATATAGAAAAGTACAGATTGTGCATTGTACTGTGCATGAAGAAGTAAACATGTAACTTTAAATAAGTTAGCATATATAGACTGGGGGGAAAATGTGCGAGTTATAACAGAAGTGGTGTTGTTCGGTTGATTAGTGTAATTTACAGCGCTGATGCAAACATGTATGTTTGTTGGGAGTAGTTTAGATTGTACAATCTGACAGCTGCAGGGAGGACGGACCTGCGGAATCGCTCCTTTACGCATCTTGGATGCAGCAGTGCGTCACTGAAGGATCTCTGCTATTCAGCAACATTTACATGCAGGGGGAGGGAGACTGTCCATGAGAGATGTTATTTTCTGCTTCTGTCTACCACCACCTGCACTGGATCCAGGGTGCATCCTAGAACAGAGCCTTCCTGATGAGTTTATCCATCCTCTTCCTCTCAGCTGTCGATAAAAAACACTGTAAAAAATGACGGACGCCACCACAGAGTCATTGAAGTTCTTTAACAGCGCTTCCTGGACTCCAAATGAAGAGCAAACAGGGAAAGAAGTGGAGGAAGACAGTGCCAGATGTGTCCCCTTTCTTAAGCCAGTACATGTCCAGGGTTGTCTGAAGTTTGCTAGAGAGCATTTTTGATGACCCAGAAGAGGATTGGGAGAATGTCATGTCGTCAGCTGTAATGTGGTAAAAAAAGAGATTTTGAAAATTCTAAGAATAAAATTGATTTCACGAATTCAAAAATGGGTTTAATTGTTTAACATTGTTGGCCCTTTTTTACGGCTAAAATCAGAATAAAAATCCAGACAGCCATGTTAAGAATTTGAAAGTGTTAGTGCAGTTATTTCCTTGTAAACTGTTACCCAGTATTAAGTTAATGAATTACAAGCATATAAATAACATAATAGCTCAAAACACGTTTTTAAAAAGCCCTTACATATATCCATATCATACTGGATCAGATTGAATTGGATTGTGATAATCAATTCCAACTCTTTAGAATAGGAATCAAAATCTTGAATCGATACCCAGCCGTAGACAGATGAAACCAAAATAGAACTTTTTGGTAAATACTCCAATGAACACCATACCTACTGTGAAGCACGGGGGTGGACACATTATGCTTAAAGAATGGTGACATTTTGAGTGACATCCTCATTCCACCAGCAACGGTGTTGAAAAGGAAAGATGACCTGGGTAACGAAGGAGTGGTACGTAAATGTTTTAGGGTCCTGGAGTGGCCTAGCCAGTCTCCAGATCTTAAACCCATAGAAAATCTCTCTTCTGACCTCTCCTCTAAGAGAGGCTAGAGATCTGTCTGGAGGAATGGGCAAAAGTACCAGCAAGAGTGTGTGAAAACCTGGTGAAGACTTCTAGAAAACCTTCATCATCGTCAACAAAAGATATATAACAAAGTATTGGGACCAAATTGACCAAATACATATTTTCCATGAAAATTTGCAAATAATCTTTAAAAAAAAAAAAAAAATCAGACTACTTGAAATATTAAATTACTGGACAAGTTTAATCATCTCTCAAAGTCTTTTTTTAAGTGTACGGGTAACACGTCTATTAGCGTTTTCAAATTATTTTAACCATGTTTTATTACTTTGCACAAGCTAATGTGCTTGGTGCTAGCATGGGGCATGGAGTAGAACTGGAAGATTGTTTTTGGAACTTGGACTCCAGTTAGGTCTGTGACATAGCAACTCAAGTGTGAATTGGACTTGAAAGATGGTGACTTGACTACAATACTAGTTGTACTACTAGCCTCATGCTGTTGGACTGCTTTTCTTTCCAAGAGGTGACGGGATATTTTTAAGCTTAAATGGTCAAGTCAAATCCCCCATTGTATTCTGTCAGGGAATCTATGGAAATTTCTAAACGAAGAGTCTAAAATGACTTTTTTAAAGTTTTGTGGTCATAGTGGCCTTTGTTTGAAAGTGGGCAGCTCAGAAACGGGGGAAGGAAGTGGAGGAAGACATACGGCAAATATCTGCAGAGCCGGGAATCAAACTCTGAACCGCGTTGAAGATTAAGGCCTCCGTACATGGGCTTTTCAGTTTAACCACTCTACTACATGACACCCCGTCGGTAATGATACTTAAAAGATTTTCAGCCACTTGGTAATTATACACTACTTTGCATTGGTCAGTCACATAAAAGTCCACAAAAAACAAGGAGTATTACAGGTTGGTAGTAACTAGCTGCAGTTACTTGAGAAGTTTTTGGGGAAAAGTACTTTTAAGAGTAGTTTTGCTATGCCTTTTTACTTTTACTTGGTAAAGTATCACTACTCTTCCTTGAGTAAAATTTATTTATACTATACCCACTGAATGAAGAACAAATTTCAACCAAACATACAACAGACACACACCTATTGCTTATTGAAGGGGACTACCTGCTCTATACAGGTTTTGGTTTTCTAATGTATTTTTTGAGGTCAAGGGAATAGATAGTCGACACCATAAATTATCACTGGAAATACTTTTTACCCAATTCTAATATGTATTTATGCATTACCTACTGCAAGGATTGGTATAGAGCTCTGGGAGTTGACCTAACTTCTCCCAGCATTCAACAGTTCAAATCACATCAGCGCCATAGTGGCAGGCAGCCTCCCGCAGTTATGTTATATGCGGCTAACCCAAACTTAGAAACGGTAAATATGCCGGATAGCTGTTGTCCCCCTGGATGCCACAACAGACGGGGACGAGATACGGGAAGAGCATTTAACAAGATTCCCAAGGAACCAAAACGTGGAAAATGTTGGATTATTGCAATGAAACGCACTACTGATCAGCTAAAATGAAGCTGTGGGGCCCCCGTGAAGAAAGGTTTCTGGTTATGTGACGACTACTTCATATCAAGTACATAAACCAACGTTCCCAACTGGAAACGTTCATTTTGATTATGTTCCTGCCTGCCAGCGTTGCGCCGAAGCTCTGAGAGTCACGTGACTTCCAGAGCTCTATTCTAATGAAAGAACTGGCTTTGAAAAGTATTTCTGCTTAAAATGTGCTATGCAATTATGTTAATTGTATTTTTCAATCTAGTCTTTAAAATATCAGAATTTTCCCATAACTTTATATTTTGTCCTTTGGATGACAATTTTAAAAGACATTAGATCAGATCCTACTCAGTACTCAAGCAGCCTTTTCACTAAATACTTTCTATTTTGGACAGCTATTTTTTACTTTTTGAGTAAAAATATTAATAGCATAATGGCTCAACTCTTACTTGAGTAAGTTTTTGGGTACTCTACACACCCCTGGAGTAAAATAACTTTGAGGGGCTGCAGGTCTTCGTCATTTTGCTCCATCCATTTGAAATGTAGCTCTAAGAGCTCGAAGCTTCCATGAAAATGTAAATGTGTGCAAAAATGACTCTTAACAGCTCTTCTAACAGGAGAGTGCTGCACCAGCAATTCGGAGTGACTTGCAGTTTTCTTCTCTAATAGAAACTCTCCGCTCATTAAATCTGAAGTTGAATTCGTAAAAGCCTGACTGATTATTGCTCGCCACATTCCAACAGAAAAGCTTTCAGTCAAGTCCAGCCGCTGAGGATTTCCTTCCCTGCCTCGGATCCCCACGCCGTCCGTCTGTATTTATGGATCACCCCAGGCCTCTGCAGCAATCCCCCCACCCCGTAAAGAGACGGCCTGGCTGCGCTCTGTGTTCAAGGTTGTCTGCTTTATAAGAGCAGTTTTATTTCTTTGTCCCCTGCAGCGACCTGAAACGATGCAGATGACTGCAGAGGTGTCATCGACTCATTCAGCTTCATAAATGATGAATCACATCCGGGCTGAGAGGACAATGTTTTCACCCACTTCGCCAGATGATTTTTAAAAAACATTTCCCCCAGAAAGCCAGAGTTTTTCTTTTTTTTTTCAGTGATGCTGTTTGAAGAAACAAGTGCAGGATTTTAAAGCAGAACCTGAACTTCTTTCCTCCCATTTTTAGTGCTTTATAGGAGGATTTTCCTTGAGTTAGTTCAATCTACGCTGTAAGGTTCGGCCACAGCAATTTTTACAACCTCTTTAATATTTACATCCTCTAATAGCTCAAACAGAAGGAGGCTTTGGTAAAAAATTAAAGCCTTAACATTAATAAATGATTACAAGAGTGAATATTAAGTAGAAAATGAATCCATTTTAAAAATTTAGAAAAAAAGCTGAGTTTGAAAATCTTAATTTTTTCTTTCCAAAACATTGATTTAACTTTTATTTCAGCTTTTAACATTTTAGCTTTTGTAATTTTACTGGATTTTATGTGACAGCAACAGCATGTAGAGCATAAAAGTAAACCAGAAAGCATATCATGTTTGGGTTTTATAAAGGTTTTACGAATAATCTGAAAGATGTGGCAAGCTTTGTTAAACCGCCTCATCTTGCCATCTCTATAGAAACCAAACAGAACTAAAAATCAATCAGACTGGAAAGTGTCTGATAAGATTGATTTCTGAATCCTGCCTCAGATTCTCTGCCAGCATCATGTTTTACGGTCATTTCTAGACCAGAGCTGCTCATGTTGGAACAGATCTGCTACGTCAGCTCTGATCGCTTCTTTTATTTTTGTCAATCCTTTACTTTGGAAGGATCTTTTTGCCTTTACATTTTTGTTTTACTTTCTGACAGTTATGATTTGTAGCCGTTGCAACAAGGTATCAGCATCACCATCCATGGAGACTAGTTGAGGATACCCAGTCCCAGTTTCATGCAGACGCCAACATGCTGAGGATGACCACCCAGCTTCACACAGACCCACAACACTAGCCTTATAAGGCTCCGTCAGTGTGAATCAGTGTTCCTTCTGCGAGCTCAACTGTCAGTGAGTGACTTCGGTTCCGTCAGTCCATCATCGGCATATCAAACCAGTAGGGAACAGACTCAGCTTAATGGAGCATGAGTTTGTAGACGTTTTTATTTTTTTTTTTAAAAGGAGGAAAAGCTTTCCACCAGCAGACTCGCACACACACAAAAACCAGCCTCCTGTTCATTTATTCAGGCTCATATAAAAACCAAGTGTGTGTTCTGTGCCGTTTCCACTTGTTGCATCATCCGTCTACCACTGGAAGCTCTGATGGACGGTCTTAATTCATGAAAAGACCTGTCTATCTGCAGCCGTGTGCCTTTCCGTCCAGGACTGTTGGATATTATTGCGTATACGTTTGATTCATCCTAATATTTCTCCGTTTGTACCGCTCTCATTGAAGATGTCACAAGTTGTCAAAAGCATGACTTTAAAAAACATGCAAACTCTGCTCATTAAAAAAAATAAAAAGCTCCCGAGAGCATCTTCCAGAACGCTGCAGCGGACACGTCCAACTCGATGTTGGGAGACGTTTTCTTTGTTGCAGCTGCAGAGTCGGTCGCTTTGGACTTCAAAGCAACATTTGCCAGAGAAGAAATGTAAGTCGACACAGAGGAGTCGACCTCAGAAGAAGCAGAACTGCATGAAGATGAAAAGAGAGAAAGGATTCTTTATTTCTTCAACTTTAAAGAAAACTGGAGATACCAGGCTCTTTATTGTCTGCTGGTGTTAAATAAAGTGTGGAGGACCTCTGATGTTCCCACCCTGCATTTCTTCATGCTCCATCGTCAGTTCTTGCTGTGGTTCGCTCGGACCCAGACGAGTCTCGCCTCCTGCCGGGAGACGCTGCAGAGTGACGGAGAAAGGCAGCTTTCAGTCTGCTCATTTCCAGCCTAATTTTCCTCCTACGTTACATCCTGTTACAGCATCTTTGAAGTGCAACGTGCAAACCTCGCCGCCACATTACCTCCGCTGAGAAGGCCGCTTCGCTTTCAGGGCTGTTGCCGACATATTGCGCTTTCGTCCCTGGATCATCGTCTTCTCATAACACTTCATCTGTGAATGTGGAGGCTTCTTTATAAAGTTGGAAAAGGTTCTTCCACTGAATACGACAAATCCAGCTTCTTCCCAATTTAAGCTTCTTAGATGATTGGAGAAAAGCTTTAATGCTACTTATGAAGCGTTAAAACATCAAAACTACTGAAGCAAACCGAGGAAATGTGCATTTTAATTTGAGATCATTGAAAAGCAGACATCGTTAGAGCTCCAGTCTGAAAGCCTGCAGGGTTTTTTCCTAATAGCCCATGGTCTGATGAAGGACAAAATCTAAGCTAGATATTCATTACAAACCTGCATTGTGCATCAAAACAAGGACATTTTTTTCATTACCTACATTTTTAGTACTTTGGCTGCAAATAACTGTTCGTTATCGACTCTAAACTCTGTGTTTATGTGGCTATTAGTCAGACAAATGCTATGGGGCCTGGAAATGTAGAACAAACAAAAATAAAATATTCTAATTATTAAAGCCTAATGAGACTAAAATAGACAGAGGTACAAAATAATCTTGAAACTTCTTAAATTATTTGTCCTTCTTCCTGCAAGCTATTCTTTGACCTTTAGCCGTTTTTATACTAATTTTCAGGCCAGCAGTCCTAGTAATATATTTATGGTCCTTACATGATCTCCTGAGATAAACAGGTAAACTTGATCAGTTCGTCTTCATCCTGAAATGAGTTGTACTTTTTGGTACCTAAAGTCTGACAACATACTAGGCTGTATATATGCGCATTAAAAATGACTGAAGTAAAGTGGAAAGTGAAGAATCAAAGAGGAGTCCAGCATAAAAGTTTAAGGGTTGGTGAGAAGCATCAAGAAACTTCGAGTTGGTTTCATACTTTCCTCTAGATAATTTATGAGTCAAACTTAGAAAACTAAACAAGCATAAGAAACAACCAAAACATAGACAACACCCAGAGAATGGGAATTAACTGTTAAGTTAATATAGATTGGGGGGGGGGGAACGATTTTCACATAAGATTACAAAAACATGACAACCAGGTAGCAAGGTCTAAAATAAAAGTTATAAATCAGTTATCCAAATATTCTATGAGAAAATCTAGTCTTTTTCAAAATCAAGAATGCATTATTTTTATTATGCAAGAGCAGGAAAGACGACGAGTGCATTCCTTCAGGGACTATAACGGCAACCATTTCATGCGCTGAATCATACAGTGATTAACAAAGGGAGATTATGGGACTAAAAATGCATCCTACAACAACGGTGTGTCTTCAGTCATTAATACAGCTCTAGATGTGATTAGAAATAGTATTCTAAATATATGGTGATACTTTATTTTGACATTCTTGAATAAAATAATGTTCCATTCTGAATCAATAGTAAAGAAATGGAAGAAATAAGTAATGTGCTATTAAAAAGTAACATTTTGGGTCAGTTGTGGGCTGGTGTTGAAATTTAGCCTTGAGGCCCATTGGTTCTGAGGGGCCAAGAAGAAGAAATTAATAGAGAATAAAGTGTTTTTTTTAGTACTTTGTAAAAAAATAAGTAGTTCACATTTAATATGCAATCAAAGCTGCTTGTCCAACACTGTTAAACATAAGTTTATAGCTTATGGTATTATATTTTTTTGTTATAGGTTTTCAATGTCCTACGTTATTCAACTCACCATACACCACAGGTTTGCAGCCTAGTACAGACAAGCTTCTGCCTTTCGATGCCTTGTGAAGGAGAATGGAGGGTTCTGAAAATTAAAGAGGAAGCTTGCAAAAAGGATTACAACAGACGCAAAAATGAGTGTACTGGGTCAGATTGGACATCTGTACAATATATACGTATATGTAATGTGTGCTAAAAATGTTTCTTCCAGCAATTAGTAATATTTACGTGGTTTTGCAGCAGCATCTTGAAGCTGAACAGAAGCACAGTTCTCACTGTCCCATATAAAAACTGAAATACATTTATTTATGTAATATCTTTTGTTTTCAAACATACAGTATTATATAAAAGGCAAACTAAAATTAGAACCCATGACACCAGGAGAAAGGTCACAATTCATAACTCCTCTGTAAAAGAATCTGCAGCGGTGACTAAACCATTGGACTAGCAGTGCTCCCACCTCACGCGTATAACTGAAGCAACATTCTGTCAGCTGGCTAAAATAAAAGCTTAACCCCCGATTAACCTCTTACTACTCTTGACACAGACAGCAGGATAGTCTAAATATTTATTTCATATCCCAGATTGTCTCGACCTTGGCAGAAAACCAAAGTATCGATAATGCAGTTTCCAACAAATATTTTACTGTCGTTTGTCATTTATTTTATATTTTATTCATTTTTATGCTCTGAAATTTTTGTTGGAAAATAAACTACAAGTACAGTTTGATTTTAAATTATATTACACAAAAACCAAATGTTTATATCATTTCCTGAATGTACCGAAAATGAACCGAACCCTGAAATTGAAACCAAGGTACGTATAAAACCGGGATTTTTTGCCATACTGTTACACCCCTATGAAATATGTTAGTATATTTGCACTGAAGTGTTAAGCAGTCAGTTATTTTAATAAGACAGCGTATTTCTTAAACCGAGGGTGCAACACACATCTTGTGTGATACAGCTCTTTGTTTTTCACTGTGCACAGCCAAAGCCACAGTCTGGCTGTGCATTTCCAGGTTCTTGGATCACCTTTGACCACTTTGACATGCAGAAGTGGTTAATTTCTTTTAAACTGGTTCGTTTTCAGGTGAAGAATACCCTTTCAGCACAGTTCACAAATGTTAAAGGAATAATGTTGGGATAGCTTCCGATAGCCTCCAAAACCAGCTTTGTTGACCTGCTGGAACAACCAGCATTGTCCAAGATTCAATCACCTATTTGTTGAAGTAATTAAAATTTATTTGCACTTTTTACACTACAATGTAAGTAATGTATGTATTGCGATATTTTAATGTCGCGATAGATATTCCAAAGAAATGATTATCATTTTTATTTCATTTTTTAAGAGTGAGCTGAACCATAAACAATTACTTATTTCTGTAGTAAAGCTAAAAGTATGACCGCTAGTTGGTGGCTGTTTTCACCTTCATGCCAGTGGATCAACTAGATCTAGTTCCAGTTATAAAACTGGATGTTTTCGGTATGAAACAGGTTTGAGCTTTTAATTCAATTCAATTCAATTCAGTTTATTTATATAGCGCCATTTCACAACAGATGTCATCTCAAGGCACTTTAAACATTGTATTACAATACAATTTTTAGTGTAGAAATTACAGAACCACAGAAGATTGCGTCGTGGAATTCTCAGCAATCCCTCATACTGAGCAAGCATGCAGCGACAGTGGGAAGGAAAAACTCCCTTTTAACAGGAAGAAACCTCCGGCAGAACCAGGCTCAGCACAAGCGGTTATCTGCCGCGACCGTCTGTGGCTTGGAGAATACACAACAGAGACACAGAAAGAGCAATAGAACTGATGCAGAAGTTTGTTGCAGGACGTGGAGAATTTTCCGTCACTGCAATGCCATCTTAGTCAGGGTCGTCAAGCAGGGCTAATCCGGAGCACCTACTATAATAGAAAACAGGTTAGTGCTTGAATTGACAGCACATCATGCAGTTGGGGAGAAGTAGGAGAGAAAGTAGGAACAGACCCTAATAATGTCCTCCAACAGCCTAGCCTAAAGCAGCATAGCTACTAACATTAACCTGTCTCCTAGCTACTAGGAGACCTGGCTACCAACACTCTGTCTGAGTCCTCCTGACCCGTGGACGGTGTAGGGCCGGTAACGGCCCCCGTCATGCCGGGGTCTTCTCGGAGTCGGGTTGTTTGAGAATGCAGCCCAAAGTGGGTGGTAAACTCCATCTAAGGCTAAATACCGGCACGAGACCGATAGTCGACAACTATCTTAAGGAAAAATAGACAGAACTGAGAGGACAGAGTTGAAGAGGGCGAGAAACGTTTAAGAGATAAACGGGTGGGGTCCGCACAGTCTGCCCGGGGGATTCAACCCGGCAGGTAATGGGCGGCCGCACTGTGCGGGAGGATCCCCTTGAGGGACCTCTCTCCGGCGCTGGCTGGCCCCTGTGGGGCACATTTCTTCCGCGGCGGTAAGCCGCGACCGGCTCCGGATCTTTACCTGGCTTACATTAATCTATCTCTACCTAGCTACTCTACCTCTTCCTATCTCTTCCTAACTTTTGACACTCTGCCTGACTACTAACATTAACCTGTCTCTTCCTATCTACCTGTCTGACCTGACTCTAACTACCTATAAACATATCTCTAACTGTAAGCTTTGTCAAAGAGGAAAGTTTTTAGCCTAGTTTTAAAGATAGACAAATTGTCTGCTTCACGAACCAACCCTGGGAGCCGGTTCCATAGGAGGGGAGCCTGATAGCTGAAAGATCTGCCACCCATTCTACTTTTAGAAATCCTAGGAACTACCAGTAAACCTGCAGTCTGAGAGCGAAGGTCTCTGTTAGGAACATATGGAACAATCAGGTCTCTTATGTATGATGGAGCTAGATTATTAAGGGCTTTATATGTCAGAAGGAGGATCTTGAATTCTATTCTAGATTTTACTGGGAGCCAGTGAAGAGAAGCTAAAACAGGGGAAATGTGATCTCTTCTTTTAATATTCATCAGAATCCTAGCAGCAGCATTTTGAACTAACTGAAGACTTTTAATTGTATTCTGTGGACTACCTGATAATAGACAGTTACAGTAATCCAGCCTTGAAGTAACAAAGGCATGGACTAGTTTTTCAGCATCATTCCTGGACAGGATGGTTCTAATTTTTGCAATATTCCTAAGGTGAAAAAAGGAAATCCTACAGACTTCTTTAATGTGAGTTCTAAATGACATATCTTGGTCAAAAATGACACCGAGGTTTTTTGCTTTATTACTGGAGGCTAATTTAATGCCGTCCAGGTGAAGGGGCTGACTAAGTAGTTTCTTTTTCAGAGCTTCTGGTCCAAAGACGACAACTTCTGTTTTATCAGAATTTAGAAGCAAGAAGTTTAGAGTCATCCAAGTTTTTATGTCTTCCAGACATGCCTGTAGTCTACCTAACTGATTGGATTCATCAGGATTTATGGATAGATATAGCTGTGTATCATCTGCGTAACTATGGAATTTTATCCCATGCTGCCTAATTATTTTACCAATAGGAAGCATATATATAGTAAAGAGAATCGGCCCAAGCACTGAACCCTGTGGTACTCCGCAAGTAACTATTGAGGTTGAGGAAGATCTATTGTTTACCTGAACAAACTGAAATCTGTTAGACAAATAAGATTTAAACCAACCTAGTGCTGTTCCTATTATACCGACACTTTGAAGCCTTTCTATGAGAATATTGTGGTCAACAGTGTCAAAGGCAGCACTGAGATCTAACAGGACCAGAATGGTCACCAGTCCATTGTCTGAGGCTATGAGAATATCATTAGTAACCTTCACCAGAGCTGTTTCAGTGCTGTGATGAGCTCTAAAGCCTGACTGAAACTTCTCAAACAGCTCATTATTGTTTAAATGCTCACATATCTGGTGTGCAACTATTTTCTCAAGAATTTTAGATAAGAAGGGAAGATTAGATATCGGTCTATAGTTAATTAAGTCGTTTTGATCAAGAGAGGGTTTCTTAAGTAGAGGTTTAATTACAGCAATCTTAAACTCCTGTGGTACATATCCATTGACTAAGGATAGATTCATTATATTTAAAATTGGAGCAGCGATCAGAGGGAAAACTTCTTTTAAGAGTTTAGTTGGGATTGGGTCTAAAACGCAAGTTGAAGGTTTAGATGAAGCTAATAATTTTAGTACATCACAAAGTTCGGCTGCATTAAAGCAGTTTAAGCATATATTAGGTTCCACCATTTTTGAGGCTGCCTCATTAACTAAGGAGGAAGCAAGCATATTGGGAAGGTTCCCAATTATCTTATTCTTTATGGAGTCTATTTTATTTATAAAGAATTGCATGAAGTCGTCACTGCTTAGAGCTTGGGGAATGGTTGGCTCGATAGAGCTATGATCCTGTGTGAGTTTGGCAACTGTATTAAAAAGAAACCTAGGATTATTTTTATTCTCCTCGATTAAAGATGAATAATATGCTGTTCTAGCTGTGTGAAGGCTCTTTTTATATAGCAATAAACTATTTTTCCATATTAAAAAGGAATCATGTAAATGCGTGGAGCGCCATTTTCTCTCTAGTTTTCTAACATTCTGCTTTAGGGTACGTAGCTCTAAATTAAACCAGGGAGTTAATCTTCTATGGCTAGCCACCTTCCTTTTCAAGGGGGCAACTTTGTCTATTGCCCGACGCAGGGAGGAATTAACGCTATGAACTAAAATGTCAAGTTGTGAGGGGTCACGAGTTAAATCACTGTTTTCTGTTCTGCATTTATAAACTGAGGAAATTAAAGTTGGAAGAGCTTCTTTAAAATTTGCTACAGCGTTGTCTGATAACGTTCTGGTATAATGAAGTTTTCTTTCAGGTTTGATATGATCCATTAGAGTAAGTTTAAAAGTGATAAGGAAATGATCAGACAGGATAGGGTTATGTGGAAAGACTGTTATTTCTTCACAGTCAATGCCATAAGTCAGCACAAGATCTAAAGTGTGGTGACAAGAATGTGTTGGTCCCTGCACATTTTGAGTAAAGCCTATTGAGTCTAGGATAGTGTTAAAAGCTGTATTTAGACTATCACTTTCATTATCAACATGAATATTGAAGTCTCCGACTATAATGACTTTATCAGTGTTTAAAACTAAGTCAGATAGAAAATCTGAAATCTGATCTAAAAATTGAGAATAAGGTCCTGGTGGACGATATAAGACCACAAACAAAAGTGGCTTTACTGCTTTGTTATGTGTATGAGGAAAGCTAAAAACTAGATGCTCAAAGGAACTGTAACTATTATTTTTTTGGAGATTAATTAGTAAATCGGAATGAAAGATAGTTGCTACTCCACCTCCTCGACCAGTACTTCGAGGGACACTAAAGTTTAAGTAGCTAGGGGGAGTTGACTCATTTATTGTGACATGGTCCTCTTCCTGCAACCATGTCTCTGCAAGACAAAACAAATCAATATTATTTTCACAAATTAAGTCATTTACCAAGAGTGTTTTTGAGGGGAGAGATCTTATGTTTAGTAAACCACATTTAATTGATTTGTTTTTATGTTCAGTCCGAGTTTTATTTATCTTTATGAGATTTTTATACTTTGCTCTAGTAGCATTAACTTTTAATTCATTAGTTTTGGGTAGTGGACGGGAAACTATCTCTATAGGGTAGTGGGTGGGTGGCAGTCCCTGTTCCTTGACCTGGACTCTGGGTTCCCTGAGCTGGACTCTGGGTTGTCACGGCTTTGGGGAACTAGAGATAACCCTATCAATGTTCCTGGAAAGAAGCGAAGCTCCGTCCTCGGTGGGATGGATGCCGTCTCTACGTAACAGTCCAGGTTTTCCCCAGAAGGCCCCCCAGTTATCAATGTAGCCCACATCGTTTTCTGGACACCACCTTGACAACCAAAGGTGGAACGAAAGCATACGGCTGTACATGTCATCGCTAGTACGATCAGGCAGGGGACCAGAAAAAATTACAGAGTCAGACATCTTTTTGGCAGCCCTACACACCGAAGCTACGCTAATTTTAGTGACCTCCGACTGCCGTCGCCGGGTGTCATTGCCACCAGCATGGATAACGATCCTGCTATACCGCCGTTTGTCCTTGGCCAAAAGCTTCAGATGGGACCTAATGTCCGCAGCCCTGGCCCCTGGAAGGCATTTGACGGTGGTCTTTCGTGTCTCTGGAGCCACATTCCTAACTATGGAGCTGCCAATTACAAGAATCGGCCTCTCCTGCTCGGCGGGTGCGTCGCTGAGCGGGGCGAACCTATTGTTCAGAGAAAGGGGCTGGAGGTTGGCCGCGGACTGGGGTCTGGCGCTAATCTTCCTACGAACAGTCACCCAGCTCGCCTGAGGTCCCGGCTGCACGGGAGCTGTTGAAGGACGGCTAGGTCCTGTCCTAGTTGACTCCGCGCTAGCTACTGCTGGGCCTGGCTGTTCTACAGCGCGGAGCCGGGCCTCTAGCTCAGAAACCCTCGCCTCCAAAGCTACAAAAATGCTGCACTTATTACACCTACCAACTTCACTAAATGAGGCGGAGGAGTAACTAAACATCTGACAGAGAGAGCAGGAAAGAGGAGGAGGTGTAGAGAGAGATGGAGGGACAAGAGAGAAAGCTGCCGAAGCCATGCTAGCCGTAAAGCTAAGCTAACCAAGCGGTACCTTACCTTACCTAAAAACAAAGTAATTAACCCAGTAAAACGCTTAAAGAGTCCTAAACCGTGAAGAAACTTAACGTTTTAATGTGTTTGTGTGTTAAGCAACTCAGAAAAAACTTATTGACAGAGAAAGTTAGATCAGTTCAAGAGAGAGAGAAACACCGACTTGCTACAAACGAGTTAGTCACAAAACAGGAAATGACGCGATACGTCTTACCAACGCGATACGTCTCCAGATGACCGACCGATGTTCTGTGTGCAGATGTTAATTTCAAATGCTTTTAGAATCCTGTGACGGTTTTTCTGCAGTTGAATTAAGTTTTAAAAGTCACAATATGTAGTCTCACTCAGTATCACAATGCATCATAACTTCCCCCCTGTATTGTGATACATGTATCACCAGATTCTTGCTAGTACACAGCCCTACAAATGATCGTCAAAAGCACACAAGAATTTGCTACCACCACCAAACTGGACAGATGATACAGTGTTACAAGGTCTGACACCCCCACCATGACAGCTCCAAAAAGTTTCCCTGATTTTTGGCCAAAAAAGCTCCATCTTTGTTTGATTAGAGCAAAAAACCTTTCTCCAGAGGACATTTGGATTGTCCATGAGGACATTTGCACATTTCAGTCCACCTTCAAAGGGTTTAGATCTTGTTTGCTGCCCTCTCAGTCCGTCGTGACGTTTAACTTCTTTCAATCTGGACAGCAACACTGTTGTTTAAGCAGTTTCTAGTTCTTGACCCTTTTGGGCCTTGGTGGTTTGTGGGTTGGTCCTTAACATCCCAACAAACTTCCTTCCAAAAGAACCGGCACATTTTTGTTCGGATTCAACTTCCCTAACTGAAGTTCTACCTCTCAGATCTTCTCAGAGTACTTGGACTTCTATTCATTCCAACTACAGTCTTCAGTAAATCATTTTCTCCAACCAGAAGCTTATAGAGCCAATAAAGATGAAAACTCCTGGCAGGCTTACCTCCAACATCTCTCTCAGTAAGCAGATTGAAGGCAAGATTTAATCTTCTGGAGAACCTTCAGGATGAAACATCTGCAGAAAGTGTTGATTTTCATGACAAGGAGGTGAAGTGACAGGCAGAGTGGATCATTTCATTATTCAATACGATGTTATTCCTTCTGAGAATTGATGTTGGTTCATTTCACGTTAATATTGATGTGTACAATGTGTTGGATTTGCATCTAAATTTGGTTCCAGTACTTCTAAACTCTCGACGACATGTTCTGCTCGCCTGTAATCTTTGCATCTCTTTCTCCCACGCAAACAGCCATCCACGCTCTGATTCTTAATAAATTGAAGTGATATTTATATCTGCCGCCAGACGTTTCATTAGATCCAAGAGCTGTCGCCGAGCCTCACCTGCAGAGGATTTAAAAAACGCGAGCGCAGACGGGGCGGAGGGCTGCTGCGATAACAATGAGATAAACAAGACAGATTGAAAAGCTGCAGTCTGAACAGCTTGAGGTAAAGAGACGGACAGAGAGAAATAACCCCGCAGTTTAATCACACGCTGAACACATCATTTGTCACTGAATGACAGACAGTCTCTACTGGTTTGCTCTTCCTCCTCGTTGTTGCTTTCTTCTCCCACTCGTCCTCATTTTATCTTCATTATTGTAGCACTGTGTTTATGTGTGGGATGTCTGACAGATTGGTGTCAGTTTTCCTCTGTAGAGACGCAGTCCTGAGCTCATGCTCAGCTGCTCCGTCTTGTTTCCTTCTCCACTGCGAGTAAATCCTAGAGACATGCGCTCTGATTTGGTGCTTGTACTTGATAAGATGATAAGTGCGCTGACGCTAGATCCAGGCCAAACTTTAGGTTCGATAAGGGGAGACTTGCTGTCACAAATACTCAAGCTTTGCTTTAACTTTCATCCCGTAGAGCCAGAGTCGTTCATCATCAGTGGTTCTTCAAGCTTTCAGAAGGCATTTCCTTTTATTTTTATTCCAATCCCCATTTCCGGCCCTGACAGAATTTTCGATTGCCAAAGCCACAAGCCTTACGTCCCTTAATAACAAGTGCTTGTTATCCAGAGATGTGTTCCATCCACCATCTTTTAGAGATAAAATTTTGCATTTTGGGCCTCAGGGAAATGTAGGAAAAGAATCAGCTTGAGAAAATATCTAGAAAACCCCCAGCTAAATCTAGATTTTCTCTATTGCCTGTCGACACTTTTGGTTTCAACTCCAAGACTGGTTTTAGCATATGAGGTCCTTCTTGGAGAAAATATTTTAAGTTTAATGTATTTACTGAACTGAAAAGTTTTTACATTTTTAGAAATCCATAAACTAGGGTTTAAAGGTCTCACCCACTCTTTCAAAAATTTTGCTGCAGTCTCTAGTTTGAATTATTGCCTCATTTTCTGTGGAAAAATTCTCTCTCACAAATTCAGGAGGTTTCAGTTTGTGGGATTTAAAAAAATTACTGCATAACTTTAATTTTTTTTATCTAAACTTAATTGACCATTGCGAGTTCATTTAAAATTGAAAAAAATGGAAAAATAAAGTTCTGCTTCAAGTGTCAGAAATGTCCTGGTACCAGCTCCAGCTGAATCACTACTCCTTATATTGGGGTAACTGGATCGTACCAACTTAATGGATTGGGTCATCCCCTAAGCTTTCTTGGTTTTACTCATTTTCTTTTTACCAATTAGTGTTATCAGATTTTAACACAATATTTCACCTGTTTTGTCTTAACCCAATCAACAACTACATGGTTTCGCTGTGTTTAATTAGTTTCAGTATGTTGTGTTGGTGACTAAATTACGGCCATTATGTTTTTCTGTAAATTGGAAAACATGTTTTATACTGTCCCTGTATCTCCATTTGGTCTGACCAGTGCCCTTTCCCCTCGTAGTAACCCGTTTTTTTTTTAGGGGGGTTGTTTATCTTTCTATCAAGATATAGCCTGACTTGCCATTGATCCTTTGTTGGGCTTTTTGCACAAATTAGATCTTCTCCAAACTGGAGTTCTGAAATGCAAGAACCTTACCTGAGCTGAATATTGATCAATCTGTGGCACTGACCACCGGGACTGAGGCCAACGTAGCATCATGGATTTTTATTTTTTTATTTTATTTTTTTAAGTAAAGCAAGCTTAAATTTATGAGCCCCAGGAGCTAAATTTCATCATTCCTGTAATTCTTTCAAAGCTTAGGCAATAACTTATTTTTCATTGCAATGACTGAAAGTTTTTCTATTAGACCCAACAGCTTTTGAGTTTTTCATTGAAACCTTTCATTAATTGGTGGTTTCCATTTGTTGATATGGAAAAAAATGAATATTTTTAGTAGAATATGTTGCTATAAAGCGCATATATCTCATTTATATCTGAAGTTTTAGAGGATTTAACCTGAGAATGAGAGCAAAAAAAAACTTGTGAAGATGTTAGCGGAAGATAGTAAGAGAGTATCATTCACAGCAGTGGTGGCTGGAATTGTTTCTGGTGGGGTGATTAAAAATGTTAATCTAATTAATCGCAGGGTAACTAAATTTAATCATGACAAATTAATATTCCTGAATATGACTAAAAAAGTACATTTTAATGTAAATAATGGACAAATCCAGATGGCTTTGCATTATTTTAAATAAAATAAAGAATTAATAGAATTTTTGTTTTGAACTCCGCAATCGCCTTCATACGTGGCCATTTTAAACCATTTATCTTTAAGCCCCTTGCTAAGCCAAAATAACTGGCTAACATTTCTGTATATAAAGCTAACTGTTTCCTATTAATGTTGGCCAACCCTGATCATCCTCTTAATAGGACTGTCCTACAACAACGGAGTGTGATCAGTCAGAGGTTTCAACGGTTTTGCTGCAACACAGACTGCTACGATAGTGGAGGAAACACTGAGCTGTATTTAGGTACTGACTCAGCATGGGGTGACTTAACTAGGAGTACCTGCCAGAGCTCCACTCATATCTTCTCATACTCAGAATGGTTTTGAGTTGGAGAAAAGGCTGTTATACTTCTTCTGTTCTTTATCATTTCCACACAGCTGCTGACACAGGTTAGGATGGTATACATGAGAGGAAGGAGATGAATGCGTGATCTCATATGAAAAATAAAACCAACTAAGGTAGATATTAACCAAAATATATGCATAAACTTAACATTTGGATATCAGCAGCTGTTAAACAATAAAATGTAATCTAGACTTAGAAACAAAATGTCACAATTGACCATTTTCCAATAAGTAAACAGTCAGCAGATAAAACTCTACAGTTCACCAACGTTAACATCAGGAACAAATGCTCTTAGCTACTTCCACTAATGAATTAGTACCAATTTAAGTCTGAAAACCTCACAAACTGAATAATGGGCCTTTTAAACACAGTGGTAACCCAGTATGAAATGTACTGAAGCTATACAGTGAGCCAAAATGCATCAATCAACATTAATACAGCACTTTTATTCTCTCAATTTACTGCTGATTGATCTTGATATGTGGCTGATCACGTAACAGCTATTTTACCTCAAACTTCTGTTGCTATTTTTTTTATCTCAAACTGTATTATTATGAGTGATAGAACTGAATTATCCTTTTTCTCTTTCTGCATTTTGAGTCTCTTTTCGTTCATCTCAAACTGCCGCTGTTTGACTTTTCGATCAGCCACACTGTATGACAGACGTCTGTGACGTTGGTTTGATGTCAGCCCCACAGCGGTGGTGATATGTAAACCTCGCCCCCTCATGGCGCATGAGAGCTGCATCCCGTTTCATACCTCTCTGTTGTATTGAAGAGGAGCTACAGTACTGCGCATGTTCAACTTTTAACAGGAGTCTGTGGGCAAAGATTTTTGCGTCCACGGCGGAAATACGTCCTCAATCAGACAATGGCGATGAGTTTAACAACTCAACTCACCATAAACCAGAGGTGGGAACAAGTCATTGCAGCCAACGGTCCAGGGCGCATGCAAGTAATGGGGGTAAACGATATAAGTTAGAAACGTTATAAATTTAGCCAAAGATAAAAGGTTTTGACTATACCGGCTACTCCGATTGTGCATTTTGATGATTTCATCAAGCTGTGCCTACGTACTTTGTACCAGCTACGCAAGGAGCAGAAATACTGATGTTCAGTCTTCATATTTGATATTGATATTGCAAGTTTAATATTTGTTGTTTTAAATTTTCTTCTAACCGGAGATCATTGTTCAACTTAAAAGATTTTTACGTTTTCATGTTTCTTTCATGAGAATATTTTTGTTGCAGTTTTTGGGAAGAGATTTGAATTAGAATTATCCTACATGCATGTTGCTGAAGGAATGTGCTTTAAATGGCATTCTCTACTATTTTTAAAGTTGTTCTGCTGCATTCCATCTGGAATGTGAGAATGTTCTTTTTCAAATATATAAGCAGAATAATAATTTGCAATAAGCATTTTTACCGCACATGCATCAGATTATACTGCAATACATATTTGAGGCGGTATTGCACATCCCTAACGTATGCCGCCTCTTACCCAATAACCTCAGGCATCAGCTAGGAAAAACACTGTAGATTTGTATAATTTGAGATACCTATAATCCATCTTTGCACGTGAGATAAAGCGCTAATTTTTTTCTGGTTTGAATTAATCCGTTTAATCTGAGTCCTCACTATCTGCTTCCAGTTGGTCCTTCCATCTCTAGAATGTCCTCTCTGAAAAAGTAATCAGGAGTTTGAACAACAATAACTCTACATCAAGATCTGAATTTATAGGAACATTTTCAGAGAATGAACAGCTTTTACCAAATTCAAATCTGATATTCTGGCCATTGCACCTTAAACCCCAGCTTTATGGCGAGAACAGCCTGAGCTGGTCATTTTAGCAGGAACTTAACTACAGCAGAGAGGATCAGCAGCTCCCTCGGGGTTCCCTTTAGCCTTTTTGTAACCCCTCCTTTCCATCCAACTCGGATTTTAAAGTTTGTTGAATAGTTTGTTTTGCTGTTTTTTTTAAATGGCACCTCACATCCTCATCTATGACGACATATGTTGCTGTGTTCAAAATAAATCCTCCATATAATTTTGTACATTTCCATAGCAGGGTAGGAATTATTTTTGTAAACTGAATGATGCTGAGGGGATAAATTTTAAAAAATTGTTTTGTTGTACTATATAACAGACGTTAAACCAGATTGATAGCTGTGAACAGGAATTCCAGTCCATGATGATTGGTCTGCATTTCTTTGCTCCTCCATATCTCTAGGCTTTTACTCAGCACCAACATGCCTGCAATCACCCCACATGTTTTCTATTGAGTTAAGGTCTATAGATTTAGCTAGCTGCACCCATTATGTCGATATTGTTGGTCTGGAGCCAAGATTCGGCTCCTTATTAGTGTTCTTGGGGCTTGCTGTCGCGTTACATATATCATATGTATTATAGAATATTTCCTCTTCAACATAAAGCAACAACCTTGGTCACTGGCATTCCATAAATCGGCCCCATACCACAGAATGAGAAACATATGTACATCACGTTGCCTTAGCCATATACTATGATTTTAATTCAGTGTTTGAGGCTTCTCTGCTAAAGTGCCTGCAGCCATTAGACCCAAAAAGTCCATCAATTGTGGATCTGTCTCTTGATCTTTGGTAGATTATAACCTCTTTACATGTACCGTTTTTTAACAGCGAGAATTTGCAGGGGTTTTTTCCCCAATATCTTTGATTCGCATAGGGATCTTCTAGGCTGTCCTCCTGGCCAATATTCAATCCACCAATGGAGACAATAATTTTTTTTTCCCCTTTTTCAGTATAGCCTATCGCTTGGCTTAATACTACAGTTGTTACTTATTCAAAAATCAATCAAACTCTTTCTAAAATATAGCTTCAGCATTCAGTCACTGGACTCGATTCCAGTGTTACGGGCTCTCAGTGAGTAGCTTTTTAGCTTTAGCATCTGTACTTATTCAGAACCAGCTTCATTATTGGTCAAGGCTTTAGACAAACTAAACCCATTGTCTGAGCCATAATTAACAATAAAGTGTTCTGAAACTTTAAGAAATAAAAAAAAAAACACCAAGAGAAAACTACAATTTAAAGGTTGTATATGGAACATGAACATGATAGTGACATCTAGTGTAGCTAGGTTGTAGTTGCATCAATAAAAACATCATTCCAGCTGTTGGGTTGCCTAGTTCGTTGCTGATACACCCAGTGACCAGCCTTAGCTTTGTCCAGTGAGGAATTTATTTTAGAGGAGTTTAACTGACGGCTAACATTAGCAAAGTTTGCAAGTGAGCTAGCTTACTGATCCAGGAAGAAAAATGCCGTTTCCATGTGCGTTTGATGCCTTAGAATTGTTTTATGTAGGCTTCCCCTAAATTAACTATTTTCTGTTATTCTGCAGTCATTCAACTCCTGGGACTGATAACTATATCTCAAGGGCTCTGAAACAGCTGCTTGATTTGCTGACTCCACCATTTTTCCAGGTGCCAACAGAGCTTCTGCCGACCATTTTGGAAAATAGAGACCGTATCCGTCAACCCCCAACCCACGGCCAGTCCTGGCTGGTATATGTTAACATAATGTATTGTCATCCCTGGTTAAAATTTACATTTCATGATATTTTAACTCAAATATATATATTTTTAAAGAATTAAATTCAGTTCAAATTAGTCAATTAAAGAATAGCAAAAAGGGGCCAGGGCTGCATTATAAATATTTCGACATCTATGGATAGTTATTGATGACTGTAAATGTCGATCAATTTGACTTATCTTTATTGATACGCTTTTTTTGCTTTATCACAGAGCCCAACCGCAACCACCCACAATTAGCCAAAATCATCAAATCATTTGCATCATCAGTAACAGGATTGTTTGTAATACAACCCTATTTTTATCCATCGTTGTATCCAAGCACTTTTCAAAACAATTAAAACAAGTCCCAAGTTTTCCAATTTAATAAAGAGAGTAGACAATTTCCTTTAGAATAAAGAAGTGAAAAAGGCAAAAACCTAACAAGTAAAACCAGCTGCAGTGAGCTGAACTAAAAAAAAAAAAAATTTGGCTGCAAATTAAGCTGCAAGAAGAGAGTAAGATCACAGCAGGAAGAGGGGAGGAAGGCGGAGAGGAGATGATGAGTCAGGAAGTTCGAATGCTGAAAATGAAACTAAGGAGAAAGAGGCATATCAATGACGGCCCTAACAAGGTGTTCAGAGCCCTTATAAAAGAGGTACCAGGGGCTCTAAACAGAGCTGGAAGCAACAAGAGCTAACCACTCGAGGGACCGCAGATCAATTAGGAGTCAAATATTAGGAAAGTTGAGCTGAAACAACAAAGATTGATGATTTAGGTCAGAGAGAATTGAAAAAAAATCCTTCAGGAAAAGTAGATTATTTAAGTATTCAGAAGCAGAAAATATAAAGCTAAGACAAGCAGGAGTACGGCAGCCCTTTTTTCCCCCTTTCGAAACATTTCTGAAGTTCAGATTTACAGCTCTGCTCATCATGTTCCGTTTTACTTTGTGTTCTTTGTGAGAAAAAGCCGACCTTCTGCATCATCGGGAGCAGGAGGATAGGGCTGGCGTTCTTAGAAGGAGCCACATGGGTCACTAGCTAATGGTTTCAGGAAAGAACATCATATTCCGACTCCTGCAGGTAAAGTCCCGGGTAGCTGAACATGTTGTTCTGAGCAGAGCGCTCACGTTCTGCTGCCAACGCGTCGCTCCTTCCAGGTAAATCGGCAGCTCGCAATGCCGAATCTCAGCTGATTGTTTAGATACTTGACATGAAAACTGACGGAGCATCACAATGCTTCATGCACAGGTCATCAAGTTCATCTAATCTAAAAGCTGTTATATTTTGCTTGTGGTCAAACACTGAGGTTCTTCAGCCTACTGCCTGAACCCTCCCCGCCATCGATGAATTCCCCCTACTCACTCAGCCCTTCCTGCCTTCAGGCTCCTCCATTTTTCAGGTACTTAACTGGCATCAGTCTCCCTCTGGTCTATGCTTCTGTGTTCAACCTTTCCCTACTTCTCCTGCACTCTGGACCCCAGCCCTCTCTCTTGCTATATACAATTCCTGCAAAGCAGCTGATCTGTTTTGAGCCTTTGAGGTTCTTTAGAGAAAAACCAGCATCATGAAGACCAAGGAACCAAACAGACAGGTCAGGGAGCTTGTTGTGAAGAAACTTAAAGCTGGATTAGGATTTACAACAATATTCCAAGCTTTGAACATCTCACAGAGTTCTGTTAAATTCAATTCAGATTGATTGAATCTAAAGCAGCTGCAGAGATCCACAGATCAGGTTGAAAAAAAAAACCCACACATATTTCAGAGGTCATCCTCGATGCATTTTGTCTATTTTTTATGATGGGTTAAAAAAAAAAATCCAGTCAATCTATTTTACCTGTCAATTTTAAATATATTGTTTAATATATATTCAATAGTATTTATTTTTTTATTCAACTTAATACTAAACCCAAACCAGCTAAATAGACAACTAGTTATGCAATTAAACTATTAAACCTGTGTGGGCTGAATACACACTGTCAAATTTATACAGCATTGGAAATTAAATGATCACCTATTTGTGAATAATCAAATAGTGGGATTGCTGCAGAGGTTTTAGTGATGACGTTTAGGATTTTTGCCATGGACAGATTACTTTTCATGGGGGTTTAGATGTTATTCTGGAGGTGGAATCTGTGATCTGCTGCCACACTGGAGACCGGAATTAAGCTTTGCTTGAGCAAAAGTTTAGAAATCATGGGAACATTTCACAAATTGAAGTGATCAGAAGTTCAAAAGATTCTCTGCAGGAACCATTTCCTGATCTTTAAACTATCACTTCAGCAGAAAGCCAGCAGCAGGCACCGGTGTTTGCATGTTGAAATGTTACTCAGACTTTGGAGCGAGTCTAACCAGCCGCAGTCGCCCTCCAGTCAGCTCCCAGTCAGCAAGATGCATTGAATATATTGTCTGGGTCTAAAATGATAGTCTTAAGGGAGTCTTTTCATTAATTTATTCAGTTATCTGTACTCTACGCGCATAGTTAAGAGCATCTGAGCATTTGAACCAAGTAGTAAGTGGTGTGAATAATAATTTGTAAAAATGAGGACAGCCATTAGCGTTCAGTTCTAAAAAAAAAAAAAAAAAAGAAAAGAAAAGCCAAATGCTCAAAAATATTCAGTTAATTCAACCCCTGAAAAATAGAATAAAAACTGTAATTTAAGTTTAATCTTAATTTGGCTATGAATTCCTTAAACTACTTCGAGTGAATAATACAGGAATGTTAAGGAGTTATAAGAAAGGCTTCAAGTCTACAAATTCTGTTGGGCTTCGTTGGGGAAAAAACCCCAAAATCGTGACAAATTCAGTTTATTTTCAACATCAAGACGAACACTTCTGTGAAAACATTCACTATTTAGCATAAGTATATTAAATTAATGGCAGGTTTTTTTTACACCATCTGCTTTGAATTACAAGCCACTGGATAGATGTGGTTTAATTTATCAAGAAATTAAAAATAATTTGAAATGCATTATTAAGATGTGTTTACTTAGTGTTGAACGTATTGTAGGAAGATTTTAATCTGTCAGTTATTTTGTCGAATTAAAATCCATAGTCAGTGGTTGTGGTCCACTATACCTGGTCATAAACCCTTAAGATCTTCTGATCGTTTTTTAAACCTCTTGCACAGTCGCTGATCTCTGGTTGCACAGCGTCATTAAGGTGATCCTGGAATGATTCATGTTTTCTATAATCTGTCGATGATTAATCTGTCAGAGTTCCTGCTCAAACATTTATCTCAACAGTCACCTTTCATTTGCATGTAATTCATACAACCCTGTCATGAGTAAGACTGAATGTGTCACATTAGGGAGATTAATTCCTGTTTCCATGTAAAGCTGCAAGCTGTCACCTCACCGTGGTTCAGGAGAGAGGCCAAACCTTCGTACTACAAAGAAAATCATTAAATCAGCTCAAAGGAGAGGGAAGGAAAGACAATTGGTGCTTTTTGTATTAATGCTGTGGACTCTCGTTATTAATAACTTTAGACTTGACTTTTACACCAATTAAACTCAGCAGACTTGAACCTGTTAATCAGATAAGTCTTTATATTTAACCCAATATCTAATGTTTAAACCATCTATTTTTTAACGTCATTTTGTGTTAATGGAGAAAATCTCGCTGTACGCATGTCTGAGAGGTGCAGGACAGCCAATCAATTTATCAGATTCAAAAAAAAATAAATGCCAGCAAAAAACATTTCTTATTAAAAGTTTTTTTTAAATTCGGAACATGGACAAAGTAACTGACAGAAAACACGGTGCTATATGTAAACGATGCAAGAAGAGAACCACAGATGGAGATGGAACAATGCCCAACTTCTGTCAACGTTTGAAGTTCCATAAAGGGTGATAGGTAGTAGGCCTACATGTTTGCACTACAATGCCATAGCTGACTAGGTAGCTTTATTTCATGAGCCATGTTCCCTGGTCTATGTTGATGATACCATAGCGAATTTATTGTAAAGCACAAAAAACAGCGTTAGACCCGACCATGGCTCTGCACAGCAACAAACAAATGATAAAAACATAAATTGAGTAAAACTAGTTCAGAAGGAAAGTTAGGAAGAATGAAAAGCTAATGAATGACGGTATGTATTTTAGGCGTACCCAATGCATCTCGCTATTTAAGAGCTTTCATCACCCTGCAGAATAACCGTAACCTTGGAACGCGTAGCTGCACTGGACACAGACCGATGCATTTTACTCATTGATCCATACACATAAAAGCAGTCGATTTCTCCCACGAAAGCGAGCAAGGAAGCCCTCAACCAGAAAGAAGTGGTACTTGTAATTGTGAGGTACCAGAGTGCGGATTCACCCTACGTTATGCAACAAGAGGGACCGCAATTCTCGTCCATGAACCAGGAAGAACTTTTGAAACTGCATTCGGGCCACAGCAGGCAAAATCTTCAACAGGTCTTCATCTGCTCAACGTAAGATGGCACAATGTGGATTCAGCTCGTTTGGATAGAACATTAATTACAAATGAATGAAAATTAAATACCATTGAACTACCTTTTTTGACTAGTCAGTCAAAAATGGACAATGAAAAAGTCTAACGGAATCTATAGACTCCTGGTAAAAACAAGATTTGCTGAAAATAAATATTTCTCAAAAAGTAACACTTTCTGTATGGCATCGATGTGTCTAGATTGGGAGATAACTGTGGTTACCGGGTTGGGTTCAGAAATCATGAGGGTGGGTGCTGGTTGGTAAAATATGACATGTGCAGGACTCTGATTCTTTTAATGCAGTCGTTTTGTATTCGAAACATATGTGAGAGATGAAGGAACCTAAAACTTAACATGAAACTAGAAATATTTGAGGAAACAATATTAATTTTGATGCAGCTTTGAAGATGGCCAGATCTCAAGAATTATCACTAGAAAATGGACTAAATGGGCCTAATATAGCAGTGTCCCCCAGCTTTGCCCCAGGGGAACGCGTATACTTTGTGCATACATGCACGTCGTAGGTGGCGCAGCATATTTTGGAACATCTTGCACTAAAGAAATATGACTTAGTCAGTAACCTGTTGATACTGCACCTGCTTTTGATGCACAAGGCTTGAATTATGCCTGAAGGCGTTTTCAGTGGATGAACGGTCTTTAATCATTGTAAAATCAATTTATACGATAAATGCTGCAGCATCCATGCAGATTTTTTTTTTTTTCACTAGAATTGAGTAATTTAATTCTGATTTCACAGAAATTTGCTGGGTGCACAAGAAGAGGTTAGATCTGAACATCGTTTTTTTTTTTAAAGGGGTAAGGACAAAAGGGTCATTTATAATTTTTCTGGGGACTCCCTGTCGTCCCCAGCTAAAAGGATGCCTATGGCTTCAACATGCATGCTACTTTTGTAATGCCATTTTAAATCATATTTTTTTTTAAATGTGCATCCAAGAAAAACTGGCAGCTAATTAATTCAGGTTGTCAGTTGATGGTAAATAGATGTCTGTTTCTGAAAGCGGGTTCTTTATCTGAAACCACGTTAGAGAGATTTTCTACCTTTCTTTTTTTCTGTCTTTGCCAGGGACATGTCCCCAACATCCACTTTATGGCTTGAAAACACAACAAAAATAAGGTTTAGGAGTGGACAAGTAAAAGACTGAGGTATATCCCTTTTTGTTGCTGATACAACAGCAATCCAAATGATGGATTAAGTTGGCCATGATATCAAGTTTACCATTTTCTGTTTACAATATAAACTAGAGGAGCAGAAGATGCTGTAAGAAACAAGGAAAAAAAGAGAAATAAGGAAAAACAAAGAGCCCCAGATGCAGAACCATCTCTCCTCTTCATCACATAGCTCCACCCGGCTCCAGTCGCCCTGAAGGCGGCAGCAGAAGGACGAACCCAACACACCATCTGAGCCCGCAGCAGCCGGGGGCCATTCATTTATGCTACAGAGCGTCCCCATTTAACCGAACACAACAGCCTGCAGCACATACACTGCAACACTTAAACTGATTCATCATGCTTGTGAGGACACTCCATTTAAACCCATTTATTTTCCGGCAGCCCCCTTTGACCTCCAACACATGAAAAACAGACATTCTTTTATATCCGAGCCTTCGAGGACCGTCTCATCAAGACGAAATTTTATTTCTGTTTGGCCCATATGTCTCAGATCAGATTTATAGTTTTTTTTTTTTTTTTTTTAAAGACCATAATTTTCTGGTAAATTACATTTTCATTTTCCCAACACTGATGAGGCTTGTGATTGAGGGTAAACTGGGACACTAATGAGTCCATTACCTGAGCCATAACTCCCAGGCTGCTACTGGTAATGGCGTTTAGCCGACGACAACGACATGCTCTGAATTTGAAGTGTGAAAGAAAGAAAAGCTACAGGCTGTTGGGAGGAACAACTACTTAGTGGAAAACCAGAAAAAAAACTTCAGGCCAAATAAATACAGCTTAAATTGTTTCATTTCACACAAAATGTAACAAAATGTATTCATACAATTATTAATTTTTGACAAAGTGATACTAAAGAAGTAATAAATATGTACAGGAATCTTTGGCAAGTGGACCATTATGCTAATTATTGACAAAAAAAATCTGAGCAGAAGTTGAGGCTCTCTACCCTGGGTGGCATAGTGCTGACAGTGAAATCTGAATCTGATTTTAAACTTGAATAACTTTGGGATAAATTTGATTTTCAGTACTCTTGACCACACTTTTGAATCTTTAATACACTTTATGTTGGATTATTGTACATAATTTCAACCATTCTACACATCATTGGAGATTCATTAACCCCTTATTCTGTTTGTAAAAACACTCAAACCCATTTTCAGCAGCTACCACCATCAAGGGCATCCCATAAAATTATTTTTGGTTGTTCTTATTTTCTAACAAGATTAATTACAAGGTTTAAATGTGCATACCTTTTTAGTTAAACTATAGTTCTGCTTCATTTTGTTAAACAAGAGTTTGTGCTTTTTAATAAATAGCTTTCTGTGAAATACTTTAACCTTTTTCAACAATGAGATCCATTTAGAAAAATTAAGCAGAACTACAATAACTGCAACAGTATTTACCCTTTTTTTAAGTTGCATTTGCTGACTTACTAATTTATCCTTTTTTTATACCCATTTATTTGTCATTTTTGGCATCTCTACTCACCCATTATGATGCCAATTTTATGGATTGCATAAATGCACACTCAAAAAAAGTTTAATATTTATGAAAAAAATTGATATAAGTGCCATCTATATCACTTTTAAAAAATGACTTCAGTTTTAGGGGGGAGAAATTAAAGATCAAACTTATTTCCTGCCCTTTATTTACACTCATATTTACTCATCATCCATCTTCACAAAACGTCTGACAGCAGTCTCCTCCCAAACCATCGTTCTACACTTGAACGATATCCAAGGGAAGTGAAACGCCAACATTATAAAAAAAAAGTCAATATACTATTACGCACACTCATGAAATCTGTCAAAGTAATGTTTATTAATAAGACATAAGTCAGTTTGCAGACCACCCGTATATAAATGAGCCTCATCTCACAAGTGTCTGTCCATAAAACACAGCTTCTTCATCCTGAACTTAGCTGGAGAAAAAAAAAGAAACAACAAAAAACTGGAAAAGTGTAATTAAACCAGCAGAGTCTCTCAGATAAGTGCTGGTTTAGGAGGAAAACACTCTCCATCACTGTCAGAGGAAGAGACAAAAGGACTAATATTAGCTTTATCATGGCAGCAAGAGGAGGTGGTGAGTCGTCTAGGGGGTGAAAGGGAGAAGTACGTTCTAGAAAGAAAGCGAGGTAATAACTAGGAAGAGGCTTTTTTTTTTAATCAAAGACGAGGGAGGATTAAGACCAATGTGGAGAGGTAAGATTTGTTTCTATAATGCTAAGAGGATAAAAACTGCAGATGAGAATAAAACTAAAGAGTGAAAAACATAAGATAATTAGATATAGAACAAAAAGATACAGAACAAAAAGAAAGATCCGAACAACAAAGAAACTGAAGAACAAAAGGAAAGATTAGGAAATTAATGATTAAAATGAAACAAGAAAAGCAAATGGGTTTGGTAAAAAGATGAGATGGAAAAATAATTGATTAGGAAGAAGAGGTAAAGTGTGATGAAGGTTAAAAAGGAGAAGGGAAATGAGCCTTTTCCTTCCTCGGCATATGATCGATTACCTGATCATTGTCTGTGATTGGAGCTCTGGCACCAGTGGGTTGGTTTATTGGCTGGCCGTCTCGGCTTAAGGCCCGGTCAACTAATCGGTTGACCGATTGATTACTCCTGCCTTTCTGGTCCTACAGGTTACACTGTCCAATCAGCGGACGGCAAATCGTTCGGAATTGTATTAGAAGGCATTACCTGCATACTTGACTGGCGTTTCATAGGGGTCACAATGTGGATTAGCATGAGACTGGGTGGTTGCATCAAAGAAGGGTTTTAAATTAGGTGACCGGGAACCATCTTTGATTTCAACTCTGATAACAAAATAAGCAAAGAAACTATGAGCCAAAGGACAATAAATAAATAAATTACAAGACATTAAAGACAAAATACAGGTAGAGTTACTCGCTCCTCTTCTACCCCATTTATTATTATATTTTTACGTTGTTTTGGTTCAGTCTTTATATACAGTTGAGAGACGCTGCATACAACACCCATATCCGGGTCACAGAATCTCCCACTCCTCGGTCACCCATTTTTGTAATTTGATAGAGATACGGTGAGCTCGGCATGCACTTCCCAAAGTGCTTCACACTATATTCAATCATTCATGCACAAATTCACACACTGGTGGTGGCAAGCTACGTTGCAGCCATAGCTGCCTTGGGCACACTGACGGAAGCGACGCTGTCAAACAATGGTCCTACCAGGCCCTCCGGTGTGTAAAGTGTTTTGCCAAAGGACACAAAGACCGAAACCGACGGAGCGGGGGCTCAAACTGGCAACTCTCCGATTAAAAGACAAACTCCAAACCCCTGAGCCCCAGTCGCCCAAAGTGACTTTATATTTAGAAGATTTGCAAATTTTATCCAACATACCCACTAACTGTATGTATGTGTATATATATATATATATATATATGATGACAGTTTAATGGCCCAAAACCTCAAAAAATATATTAATGTGCTACATTTAGAAAGGCATCTTAAACACCATCACTAACACAACAACAATACTGTGTAACTTAAAAGCTATGACAAAGAGGCATTTTAAAAATATTTAAATATCAAGATTATACTAAATGACAGTCTTGTGTTTAAGCAGACTACATTAAAATTAAATAAAAACTTTACAATTTTACAGGAACATATGCTGACCACGTTACAACACAAACCATTTTTAAGATACCACATAATAATAGTACACTACTATAATAAGAAATGAATCTTCTATTCAATTCAGTTTATTTATATAGTGCAGATTCACAACATGTTCCACACAAGACCCTGAGCTTTTTAGTGTGCTACTGTTGGCCTCATACCAATATAATTTAACGTGTTTGTATCATGCATTCTTCAAGATTCTTCAAAAATATATTTCTATAATAGCACTATTAAAACACGTATGTCATCGGGAAAATAAAATACGGAGCACATAGCTCTAACAAGCAGAATGTCCGACGCTAGTGCTATTAAAACAATGGCTCAGAGGCAATAAATGGATGTCTAAAATAAATGTTGCCTTCATTTTTGGTTATATCTGAAGGTTGGTGCTTTGCTGTGTCTGTCATTTCCATCGTCAGAAGGAACTGACCCCTCAATAAAATGAAATCTTTCAGCAAATCCTTCTTGATACTGGCGGAGGTTACTGAAGCTCTTGTCCTTCCCACAAACAAAAAACACTTTTCCCACAGATGCGGGTTTCTCTCTTTCTGGTATAGGCCCCAATTAAGACTACATAGATAAATATATTATTATATTATTAACCAACCCTAGAGCAAAATAGTCTGGTAGTGAGGACCTTAGTGCTGAGTAGCTGGAATAACTATCCGTTTCGGGATGTAGGGGAACAGTTGTGAGTGTTTGGAATATGGAAAGCCAAACGGTCAAAAATAATACACCTTATAACACAACCAGACGTTCAACCACGTTTTTCACTGTGGTGGATGTTTTCCTCTATCCCTTATTTTTACACCCCCCAAAAAACTTATTTTTAAATATGGCATGAATATTAGAAATTATGTAAAACGTGAAAATACTTTGCTGGATAATTAATTTGCTTCCTGGATGTATAAAATTAGAAACTTGTCTGTTTTTAGTTTTAAAAAAGGAAAAGAAAAACAACCATAAAAATGGTTATAACATTGACTCAGAATTAAAACTATTGTGTTAAAGTATATGCTTAGCATAGTTAGCACTTGACTTGGGAGCCGACCAAAATGCTGTAAATAAAAGAGAACTAGAAGAAAATAATAGATACAAAAACAAGCATATAAAAAGAGCACACAAATAAAACAGAATTAAGTGAAACTAAGCGATAAAATCAGCAGAGTAGAAGTGTGTTTCAAACGAGAATAATGCTGCATTCAGACCAAGGACTTTGTCAGCGTCAGCCACGTCAAGATTAAATGATAAGTCCATGGTGGAGGCCGTTGGAGGTCTTTGCGGCACTTTGTGAGCTTTGGCGCAGTCAACTTTTCAAGCTTTTCCTGCTTCAAAGCTAGCAACACAGAAGTTCAGCTAGTTGAACTTTTGACAGTGCTGACGGCCCTGAAGCGGCGCGTTAACCAATCAGAGCTTATAATTGTAGCGATGTCACTACACGTATTTTGAATGTAGCGGGAGCAGGAAAAACCAACATTTTAAGTCTAGATAACGCAGATTTAAAAAAAATCATAAATAACACTTACCGAAGACAGATAGATAGGCGCTCTTCGGGAGGAATAGAGAACCTGTTGTTGGTGTCCTGGTAGGAGATTTGAGCTCCGATGCTGCCCAGGACGTCATAAAATTAGGCGCGGGACAGACTGAAGTACTGCTGAAAGCGAACCTCATCCATACGTAGCTCCTGGAGCAAATGGTTAAACTCCCCAAACTCAGAACGCATCCGTAGAATAGGGTGTATCCAGAAACGGCGCTTCTGTTGCCGAAGTCGATGTTGTCTAGCTTTATTTAGCAAATAAAGCCAAGCCACACTCTCAATACTATCTGCCATAGTTCAGAATGTCAGGCAACAGAAGAAGCCCCGCACAGGCGCTCTTTTTTGCTCAGAAGTGGCAGACTTTGCAAGTTTTAACATAGAGGCGTCAAACTAGATTCTTTGTGAGCTTTGCCTGACGCTGATAAAGCCTGCGGTGTGTATGCACCGTAACACTTGGATGGATGAAAACGGAATTTGAGCAGTCTATAAAAGCCAGGATGTCAAGGTGATGCAGTTTCAAGGTGGGTTTTAATTTTGAAAGATGTCTCAGCAGATAAAATGTGATTCAACTATCTGGTTAACATCTGTATCCATTTTTAAAGCAAAGTCCATCTTTACTCTTAGATTAGAAGCAGTTTGACATTAAAGAGGAATACAGAAGGATCAAGGGCAGAGGAAGATTAACTATGGGTAGGAAAAACAATAAGCTCGGTCTTCGAACACGACTAAATTTGGAAAAGAAATTCTAATGTAAAATGCAGAAATTCTAATATTAAAATGAACACATTGTGGAGGGATGCAAGGACGACAGAGTTAGATCCGATCAGCTCGTTTATTCAACTCCAACTGACTACAGAACAAGATATATTGCCACAGTCGCGCCACAACCAACTTGAACATTTTCAAATCCAAACATTTTTAAATATAAACATCCTGTTGTCTGGGTGTGAGTGGAGCCCCCTGGATGTCCACCACACGCGCTGCTCTAACACCGCCCCTACTGCTACATCAGAGGCATCAGTGGTCAAAGCCACCTGTGCTGAGGGGGACGGGTGGGTCAAAAGTGCAGCATTTGCCATCGCAGACTTAGCATTATTAAATGCTTGGAGGTAGTCTGGGGTCCAGTCCACATTTTCAGTGGCCCTTTTCTTTTTGAGCACACAGTAAATCAGAATCAGAATCAGCTTTAATGGCCAAGTATGTCACATACAAGTATGATGCATACAAGGAATTTACAGATACAGTACAACCTGTCCAAGATCATTACAAGCAACAACAACAAACAGAATCAGGTCACTGTTGGGCATGCAGCCACCGAGCGGCGCTCCCGTTTATGAAACATAGAGAAGTAAACATCTGGTAGGGGAGGGTTCCACGGTGAGGGGGGAAAAAACGCTCAACTGTGTTGTGGGTCCGTACAGCACTCACAATGCAGGTAATAGAAAAAACCACACCAACAAACATTTAAGCACATATTCAGACATTAACAATGACACATCAGGAAGGATGGGCAGGTATGAGCTCCAGTCCACAGGTTAACGCGCTGCCATCGAGGCGCACTGTTATCCAGCTTCCTGTTGCAGGAGAGAAAATGAGGAGACAGCGAGACGGTGTGTGTGAATGTGAGTGTGTGTAACCATGTCAGTGTGTGCGTCAGTAGATGCAGGTGTACGGGGGAGAGGAGACTCTGTTGACATTCTTCTCAGGGACATTTGATTAGGACCAGGTTGAAGGTCTTCATGGGAGCCAAAATATAAAATTGTTTGGATTTCAGGGAGAGATCAAATATTCCTCTCTGTCCCTTCAGTCTGTCAGTGGTTTCTTTTTTAGTCTAATTCAGCCAAATTGTAGTTCAAATTAAAGTTCCAAATCCAAATTAATTCCCAGATTAATAGTTCCAAATCCAATTAATTTCCAGTTGCCCCAATCCGCACCGACAGTTTCTCCAAGTCCGATGACAAATTGCGGATGAGTCCCAGAGCGCCGGCCAGATCGCCTCTTACAGCGTCTGTTCTGCGTCCCAGCTCCCCCAGCATTTGGTTCTGAGTCCCATCAGTACGAATCAACGCATCCAGCTGTTCCTTCAGCCGTCCAATCGCTTCCAGAACAGTGACCAATCTCGACCGTGTTTCAGATCTTTGTTGCTCCATTTTTCGGTAGTTCCAGTAACTGCCCATTCCAATCAGCAGAAACCCGATCACCATGATTGACACCCCGGTTGACCCTTACCGGTGCTTCGTAGAGTTGAGTAGATTTTATCAATTGCATTCAGAGACCAGCTGACCATTTCCATCTTGTGGGTCCGTACCGTGAAAACAGACAGTCACCGACCTTTCGCAGAAAGTCCTGATGGGGGAGCCGTTAGCGGCGGTTAGCGACGGAATGCAGGCCTCGGCCAGCCGATCAGAGCCCGCCGGGGGAACCAGGCTCTTCTGAAAACCAGTATCGACCAGAAAGCGTCTTCCAGACCGTGAGTCCTCGAACAGCAGCCATTCCCTGTCGCCAACGGTCGCAGCTGCTACCGAGCGCTGGCGGCGGCGTTTCCCTGCGGCTTGACACTGCATGGCGGGAGGCAGCGCCGGGCTCTGGCGCCGGACCGCTGGTGGTAGTAGCAGAAGTCTCATCCGCGGCGTCTCTGTGCAGTTTCTGGGGACGGTGGCGAAGACTCAGCAGATGCCGCAGGAAATGCGGGAGCCTTCGCCTGGACTGCGAAGCTCTTGGTAGCCAGAAGGACGCGGTCGGCTTCGTCGGCTGGGCGTGGTAGTCCTTAGCGAGCAGCAGCGAGGAGTTGGCCAGGATAGCCTGCACCTGAGATGGAAGCTGTCGGAGGAACAGGTGGATGAAAAGGAACCCATCAGTGCCCAGCAGGAACAACATGTTCTCCATGAGCTCCAGGGCTGAACCATCACCCAATCCAGGGAGGGAGGAGTTTCTCGGCCCGTTCTGCGGCTGAAAGGGAGTAACGGCTGTGGTGTAAATTCTGCTTAAGGTTTAAACTTTTATTATTCAGAAGGTAAAAGACTGTTTATATAGTTTGCATGGTTGTAAAAATGGGTCTGACACTATTGTTTATGCAGCTAAGCTTTTAAGTCATAAAACTCTGGGGTGAGTTTTATTGCAAGCTGTAAAAGCAGGATGTTTAGATAAGAAACTGGGAGAAAAAAGTTTTAGAGAAGCAGATAGCCATTTAACCGTAAATCTTTATAATGAACCTTTGACCCAGAAAAGAGACGACCCACCTGCTGACTCCAGGATTCTCTGACAGCAAATAAGAGCTCAGACACTGTATGAAAATGTTCTGATTGGAGAGATTAGAGACGCCTAGAGGCCCGGTTGTCTATAAAGCTGTGAAATGAAGATCAGTTAATTGTTCAGATTTCTTTAAATCTGGACCACAGAGGAACTGACGGGGGCAAAATTCCTCTGTAAAACTGCAATTTGTTAATCTGTTCAAAATAAATGTTAAACTGGAAATTGGCTCCATTTTGTCTCTGCTTGAACATGCATTGAATTACTTATGATAATTTTTTAATTCAACACGGCGAAGCAGTAGCTCCTTGAGGGCGGCGTACTTTCCCTGAGCTGGGGGGTTTCGGAGAAGGGGCATCGCACAGCGGGTTGTGCCTCTATGTGGAAAAACTACGAAGTGATCTTTACAGATCTTTACAGCCACGGAAAAAGAACCCGGGGATGCGGGTGGATGTTCCACGGTGGCAGGCATCACCTGAGAGGAGCGGGCTTCACCTTCGGACATGTTCAAAAACGGGGTCACCAATGTGTAGGGATGCAAGGACGACACCGTTAGATCCGATCAGCTCGTTTATTCGACTCCAACTGACAACAGAACAACGGTAAGTCAGATAAATTGCCAAATTTGGGCCACAACCAACTTGAACATTTTCAAATCCAAACATAACATTTTTAAATATAAACATCCCGTTGTCTGGGTGTGAGTCGAGCCCTCTGGTGGTCCGCCAAGATATTACCCATAAGGTTTTTGCGGCATACAACTAAACTTAAACAAATAACAAAATAGCATGTACTCAAAAAGTTTAAAAAAAAGAATTATTGAATAATAATGATATCTTGATATATGAATTAATACATCTTTATATATAAATAAAAACAAGTGTAATTTTCCTGCACTTGTGTGAGGATATCCCCATGTCAACTACATATTGAAGTCCAAATGGGGTCATGACTAGACGTCCAAATAGAGGACCTAATAAGCACGTCATTTAGTAGTCCATAATTGATCTTGGACCGACCGACGCAATATAGACATGATCTGCACGTTCATAGGAAGTCTAATGTATAGTGGGAAAATGTAGGATGTAACAAGTTTACACGAAAATTTTAAGAAAATGACCTGAAACTGAAAGACCAACGGTAAAGAGCCATATATGCAGTTTATAAGCAAAAAAAAGCTGTTTTGGGGATTAGTTACTTTTTAAGTGCTGATACCTTAACACTAACCACATTTTCAAGAGAGGACAGTAAAATGTCATTGTCAACCGTGTCAAATGCAGCTGAAACGTCCAATATGACCAAAACAACATGGAATTCAGAGTCAGTGGCTAATCAAATATTATTAAAAACTAATAGACTATATTATTAAATTGTTTAGAACCAGACTGAAATTTATCCAAAACCCAAAGATCATGTAGGAAGGGCAAGAATGTGTTTTAAACAACCTTTTCCAGAAATTTAGATAAAAATGGGAGTTTACAAATTGGGTCAAGGAAGTTTGTTTCAACATTGGTTGGAGCCTAGCATGTTTAAAAGATGATGGTACTTTACCAGAAACAAGGCTAGTGTTTATGATAATGAGCACATAAGGGGCGACTACAGGAAAAACCGCTGAAAAGTGAAGCTATGGTGAGTTATGGCTTTGTGTCGTCAGGAGTTTTGGACTCTGGATTTTATTTTAGGTCAGTCAAAAGCACAGCACCTCATTTTTTAATCCAACTTGGTGTGAAACTAAGATGCATTCTAATGCACCTAATAAGGATTTTACTTTGAAAACTTAAATGCTGCCACTTGTGGTTGAATAATGACTTAGTATGCCAGTTTAACTGATTACCAGATTTTCTGGATAGCAAATCTTACAAAACTATCAAACCCTCAAGTATCACGCAATAAGAAATGCAGCAAGCTTATTTTACAAGTTACCATTTGCAGCAGCATAGAACGTTTGCAAGTCTTAAAAGTTTCCAGCCTAACCCTGAAAGCTGCAGTAGGAATATTTCAGCCCGGTGTTTTCTCAATCAGATTTTAGGTAATCTATATGCCACTTATTTGATGGATCCTAAGTGATACCAGCATGTAAGTGATTTCTTTTTTTTTAGCTTATTTTTAAATGTATTCATGATGCCAGCTGCAGAGGGAATCTGCACTAAAACCTTGGCGGATTGATGTCAATAACATTTACATCCCCATAGGCCTCGAGTGGGCAGCTTCAGTTTCACTGCTTGAAAAAAAAAAAAGAAATAAATCTTTCGAGTTTCTCGGTTAATGTGCTCAGATTAAAATTTTGAGAAAACTCAGCTTTATTAAAAAGCTTGAGATTGAGTGTAGGGTGTATTTTCTTTGTGTGAGGAAGGCTGTCCATCTTGTTCTTCTGTAATTATATGCATTGTATCTGAATGTGCTCCTCTACACACTGTGCACATTTGTTGGACATCTTATCAAGAGTTCATGAATTATTGAGCTTGATTTAGAAGCCTTATCACCATCCCCATGGCAACCAGCCCCACAGGACACGCTTGAACACACACACACACACACGATTACAGAAATACAGCATGAAGAGGCAGAATAAAACAAAAGATCAGCAGGTACATAGCTCTGTCAGGTGTGGGTGTTATTGTACCAGCCCTGCCACTGGGCTCCCTCTCCTCCGTCCAAACCGGACCTATTGTTCCTCTGATGTTTTATTCACTGTTTGTGTCTCTGAACATGTGCATGAGAATACTGTCATTCTGTTGCCGTGTGCAGCTGTGTTTCCATGATTTAATTAACTTTCACGTAAGACTGAACTGCTTTGAAAACAAATCTGATCGGATCAGGGCAACCTGCAGCTCTCCAATTAGTGAACAAGGGAGGAAACAGCGCTCTCTAGCTGCACTGATACCAGGAAGTTTAAGAGATGAGCCTATGTTTAAAAGAAAAAGGTTGGCATTTTGAGAAATGAATTTAAAATTGCAGCATTTTATCTCTTAAATGTGTTTTTTTAAATCCAAATCAAAAGATCAGGGAATGCTTTATTTTAAGCACAGATCACACTAAAAACTTAATGTTAAAGCTCGCAGACCTAAAATGAAGCTACTTATTTCTCAATAATAGGACAACCTTTAAAAAAAAAAAAAAATCTAATTAGTGGCAATAGTTTTATTTTTGTTAATATCATCAGGGAATGCTTTATTTTAGGCACAGAATGCTTTATTTTAAGCACAGATCACACTAAAAACGTAATGTTAAAGCTCACAGACCTAAAATGAAGCTACTTATTTCTCAATAATAGGAGAACCTTTAAAAAAAAATCTAATTAGTGGCAATAGTTTTATTTTTGTTAATATGATCAATTTAGATTTTTATTATTCAACTGATCTTAAGCCATTAGTTTAGACAAATTATCAGTGGCAATAAAAAAAAAGTAAAAAAAAGACTGAAAAAACTTTCCACATTTAGAGATGTTTGGACACTAATATTCCCAATATGCAGTCTTATTTTTAACAGGAAGAGGGAGAGTTGTGAAACACCCAAATAAAACAGTGCTCTGCTGTGCTTGGCATCTGTTTGCGGCCGATTAAATAAGTCTTGAGCCTAAATTGTTCATAACCAGTGGTGATTATAGGATCAGAAGTTTAGGGGTGATGAGCACCCAAAATGGTACCTGGCACAGGCAAGATAAATTTAGTATTTCGTATTAGTATTTGCTAGGGGGCATGAAGTCACATACCTAGTCGGTAGATCCTTGGCTTTAATATCAGCACATGCATCTGATACTGCGCATAAAGATTAAAACTGAATTAATTTGAAATTATCTTAAAAATAACTAGAAAATCATAAATAGGAGAGCTTAGCTCTTTGCCAAGCATCTCAGTACAGTTTAGAGTTCTGGATAATACCTGATTTTTCAAAATTTAATCACTTGTTCCTTGGACCATTTCTGAAATTTCCTGGATATTGGATCCAAATCCATCAACGTTTACATGCAGCAAGAGAAAGTCAAATTATTGCTCTAGTCGGACTGAAATCAGACTTTGGAAATGCATGTATACATACACCTTAGTTCGGGTTGACTAAGCTACCTAGATAATGCGATTAGGAATCGGAGCTCTCTGCAACCAACCCCTCCGCCCCCACCTGTATTTGCGAACCCCCTAGGGAAGTTAGGGACGCTGAAGTGCGTCTCGGCAACATCATAGTATTATAAGAAAATGTCGCTAGAAGAAAAACGACTGATCAGTGCATGTTTGGACTGACGAAGTGACGGTGGATTTTGAATATCCTGCTTCACTACCACCAGCCTCCATTTACTCTCCAGGTGCAGGTCAAAGCTAACCACTATAAGGCTAAAAAATAGGGGCGCATATCGCCATCTATCGTCGGGGAGTGGCACGTACAGAGGTTCTTTACCCCCAAAAAAGGGTCTATAAATGCCTATGTTCAAAACCTTGCAGAAGAAATCTTGGAATTACAGATTCCATGCTAACAGAGTGCTGTTTACATGACACTGCTGAGATGAAGTTTGCCTGTGAAAAAGTATCTGTCCATGGAGAAAATAGGAGAGCTGCAGAGCAGAGAGAACAAACCAACATCCGAGCTATCAGTAGCTAGCTGCGGCCCCATTAGCCACACATCCATGAGGCCTTGCTGCTAGCTCCAACCACTACTTGCACCCAACATGGCTGCTGCTAGCCAAGTGGGGGTGTGTAATACAACATTTGTACAGGGCAAAACTTTATCTGGTGCACGTGCGTCCCCTTTCTAGTGCTGCCCTGTACCACTGGAATGTTTGTGTAATCGCATTGAAAGGACTTTTGTTGTAAAGTGCCTTGAGATGACATTTGTTGTGAATTGGCGCTATATAAATAAAAGTGAATTGAAATTTAATTGAACCACTGCCAGAGGTAAGCAGAGTAACCAAAACTTGCACTCAAGAGTAGCATTCTAGAATTGCCCGTTACAGTGGCAGCATATTTAAGTAGGTATTTGGCCTACATTCAGAGTTGTTGTTTTTTCAGAATTTCCTTTATTTCTCAAAAGGAAAATTATTATTTTTTGGACCATTGTTCTACTTTAATACTCTTAAGTTGTAAGAATTGTTGCTGTTAATTTTTCTCTTTTTGCTCACTTTATTATATATAACCATGACAACAAGGTGATTTACAGGCCAGAGCAGTTGATTAACATAGCAAAAGTTGCAATAATACCTTTACCAAAGCAACAATTGCAGATCAGTTTAGAAGGAAGTGTCATGGATGCAGAGCAGAAGAGGAGAGCAAGACAGAGGAAGTTCAAGCTATCTCTTACATCAATAATAATGAGATCATTAGCTAACAGGATCAATGAACTCCAAGCCTTTACAAGGACTTGGTCAGAGTTTCAAAAATTAACTCCTTGACGAAATTGTTATAGTATGAACTACGGCATTTTTAATTTCCTATTTCTAAATTGAATTTAAATTACTTAAATATAAATTTTTGCTTAAGTAGATTTAAAAAGTAGTCCTTGAAAAATATACAAGAAAAAAAAGTTTGGTACAAAACAAGAGGCAATTTAGGTAACAGAGTAGCTAAAATCTGATTAAACTAGAAGAAACACTTCATGTAGTCAGCATAAAATCTAAATTTGTGAGTCAATCCGAGTATTTTAAATAATAAAATTGGAAAATTATAAGAATATGACAAAATAGTCAAGCAGAACAAATTTCCAAATATTTTTTTCACAACACAAAACCTTTGAAACATACACTTAATTCATATATGTGCAAATTACTTCAAGTGACTATTTCCACTGTTTAGTAATTTAAACTCCAAAGACAATAGGCTTATCAGAAAGAAAATAGTAAGACAAAGTATGTTTATAACCAATAAGTCTCTACAACAAATTATGTAGGGCTGTGCTCTTCATTTAGAGAAGAACTAAAAGTAAAAAGAGCAGTGCAGGCAAACTGAACAGTTACTACCCACATGGCTCGCATCAAGAGTCGACACCGATGCCCCCACCACCCAGACATTTCAGATATAACTTATTTTCATATAAAACTGTTAAAAGTTTAATGCGTTACAACTAAGAAATTGAGTAGAACCCTGAACCCAGTCACTTTACTACACTTATTTTTTTTGACACGTTTGCATAAGGTGTAAATTAAATTTCCATCACTACCGTAAGTTTAGAATTGTGGCTGCCAATACTAAAACCCAGATTCCTTTAACTTTTTTCTTTTCAACACGTCGCCTTGTTACTATAGTCCCAGTATTTATGTTGGTTTAAATTAAAGTAAAGAATGAGAGGGACCAACAAAGCTTCAAACCCAAGAAAAGTACAGAAAGAATTATAATCAGACTTAATAATCATTTAATTAGATAAAACAAAACATAAGACTTAAAGCATATATTTTATCTACTTCATTTTAAAGTGTTTGTGTTTGTTAATTTATGAACCTTTGAGCGAACAAAGACAGCAGGCACACAGAAGCTTGACCCGGTTTGGTCAAATTAAAGCAATAAATTGTGTTTCCATTAATGCCGTATTGACTGGTTTTGGTTTATTCGTGCAGAGAGGAGGTTTGCTCCTTCAGCTGCTGTTAAATGACTTGCCACCTGTATGATGGAGAGGAGGGAAACTTCATGGAGCGGAGGCAGGGGGAAGACTTGTGAACACTTATTCTTCAATGTAATGACGGACGTCGCCTCAATAAATCACCGTCCTCTAATCACACCCAGGTAACATTCCCACTTTGAGTGCGTTGTCGGAGCCACAGCTGATCCAGCAACCTTTAGCTATGAGAGAAAAACTGTCATTTTCTGCGTCTCAGGAGGAAACCACTTTGCTTAGTGGCGATAATGACAATGTCCAAGCTCGCTTTTTGCTCTGCCCCATTTCCATTACCAGCTTCTTTTTACACCAGAAGCTCTTGGAAAACTTCCTGCTATTAAACTAATAGCCTTCATTCTCCATTATACCCAGAAACACCAACTCTGCAGAAACTGTTTTTTTTTTTTTTTTTATCCGTCTGTTCAGATTTCGGCTCAGAGTTTGAAATGGAGTGTCTACTGCTCGCTAACTTCTTCAACTTCTATCACCTTAAAACAACAAGTTTCCTTGTTATAAATATTTTAAAATAATTTTTTTTTTTTTTTTCACCAAAACTCTGAACAAACCCTCATCTTGTCAACAGACACCAAATTTGATAAATTCTGCAGGCTTTCTGAAGGTAACTTAGATAAGAGTGGGCTTATTTCAGGATTTCTCTGTACTTGGTCTTGGCTCTTCTGCATGAATTTCTGCATCCATGTGGCGTGGCACAGAGGAGATCAGCCTGTGGTTCTGCTGAGGTTCTGAAAGCGCAGGTTTCTTTGATATCAGTCTGGTATTTCTCCTCTTACTCTCGTCAGACCTGTTTACAGGCCAGTCAGCACAGCATCTCAAAAGTCAGGATCATCTAATTTAACTGGCATAAAAAGTTGAAACGGGTCATAACTTTGTGCGGAATGAATCTATATGTAGTGGGGGGAAAAAAAAAGGTTTTGGGAGCAGATGATTATGCAAGTTGTCCCACTTAAAAATATAAGGACTGTAATTTTCATCATAGGTACTGTTTATGAGAGAGAGAATGTGAAACAAAAATCCAGTATTTAACAATTTCACTTATTTTTTATATCATTGTACAAATAAAATATTTTAAATTCTAAGTATTTAGCCCCTACAATGAAAGCAAAACTGTCCTTTTCAGACCCGTTACTTCTTTAAGAAGCTCTTCTATCCTCCACTTCTTACCTGTATTAATGGCACCCGTTTGAGCTCATTTCCTGTATAAAAGACACCTGTCCACCACATCTTCAATCAGAAAACAACCTCCACCATTGCCAAGATCAGAGAGCTGTCTAAGGATACCAAGAATAAAAGTGTCCACCTGCACAAGACCGGTATGAGCCAATCTACAATAGGCAAGCAGCTTGGTGAGAAGAGAGCAACTGTTGGAGCAATTATTGGAAAATGGAATTAAAACAAGATCACTGACAACTTACCTCAACCTTGGGCTCTATGCAAGATTTCACCTGGTGGGGTACACATATTTAGAAAGGTGAGGAAGCAACCTAGAACTACACGGGGGACCTAGTTAATGATGTGAGGAGAGCTGAGAGCTCAGTAACAAAGGTTACTATTAGTAACATACCATGTCATCATGGATTATAATCCTGTAGCATTCAAAAGATCCCCCTACTTAAATCAGCACAAGTCCAGGCCCATCTAAAGTCTGCCAGAGAACATCTGGATGATCCAGAGGAGTATCAGTAGTATATCATGTAGTCACTTAAGACAAAAACAGAAATTTCTGGTATAAACGCCTCTTGCTGTGTTTGAAGGGGGGAGAATGCAGAGTTGCATCCAAGAATACAATACCCATTGTGAAGCCTGGGGGTCAAAGAATTATGCTTAGGGGGTGCTTTTCTGCAAGGTAGAGGGGACAACCTCTATATTAGGGAAAATATGAATGGGGCTGTAGTAAGATATTAGACTCTTAATAAAATGAGAGAGATTCCTTTAAACGTTTGGGAGGTTTTAATACGATTTGAATTGATCATACAAGAGGACAGTATCACATCACAGTAGAATGCAAAATACTGACCTGTTTTGGTCTTACAACAAGCTTATATTATTTCTATCAACCTTGGTCTATCTATTCTACTCAAAGTAAAACTCTCAAGGTGAAAATGGAGCCATCTCCATGGTAACACAGGATGTGGACTATCATTATCAAAACTCTCTGACCATGACTTGGGTAAAGGCGTCACTCAATAAGACTAAACATTCAAACTAATACTACAGCATTAAGTAAAAATGCGTCACAGTTTATTACAAAGTACAGATATAACACTAAATTTCTCCGTCACAGGGGCCAATCATTGTGAGATTTTGGACAAAAACTTCCCTACATCAGTGAAAGTACTGAAGACAAAACATGCCTGGTTCTTCCAGTCTGACGATGCCAAATCCCAAACACACTGCCCGGGTGATGAAGGCTCCTTAAGAAGTATTCCAAGGTTCTGGAGTGGCCTAGCCAGTCTCCAGACCTCAGTCCAATAGTTGTGTTTCCTGTTTACAAACATTTTTAGATGGATGTGCAGCCAGGGAGCGAGATATGCTATTACATCGTTTCCACAGAGGGGTCCAGAGTGGGACAGTGCGGACCGAATCGCTATTGGGAAATGCTCACTTTTCATGTCTGCGTCCCCACCGCAGAGAGGACTCTGCCGGAGCGCGTGGGGGCGCTGTTGCGGCGCCATACAGCAGGGACGAGGAATTGCAAAAATAAGCAGCAGTGTCTTGAGCTCCTCCGTTGACCAGACTCGGTTGCTGCTTGCTGCCATCTTTACCTGTACCTACTAGTTCAAGTTAATGGCTGGAACAGAGTGCTAGTTGTTGTCACAGAGGTGACTTTATGACTTCAGCCAATGGAAGGACTAAGCTGTGTGACACCAGTGTCACCGCCCCAACTGTACCCGGACCACCCTGCCCTGGTCTGGAAGCTGAAAGCGGACCACCTCCAGCCCGGTACGGTCCTGCTCCGTGGGCCGATTTTACGGTGGGAACAGCCAAAAATGCGGACCGGATCGCTCTGTGGAAACGGAAACAGAAGTCCTATAGGAGGATCTTTTGTGATGTCGATGTTTTTCTCGCAATGCATCATGGTAGTGGGTGGCAGAAAAAAGCATATTTTACCTATAATTTGATCGTTTTGCACGTTTGGAGGAGGATTATTCACTTCTGCTGTGTGGTCGACTTTATTACCTGTAGGTGCCTTAATATAAAGCTTTTTTTTAGAAAAACAAAAGAGATTGCAGGCAATCAGGAGATTAAAACTGGATTCTGAAAAGAAAGCTTGGCTTCCTGCTGCAACTGACAGTTTGTAAAGCTCATTTTGTTCATGATAAGTCCTGGTGATCATGTATTTTTTATTTAGAGAATGTTTATTTAAAAACATCAGGTCTGGGTATTTTAAAATCTTCTGCGTTATATTGTTTTCGCGTTCTGATTCAGATGTTCCAAACCACTATCAGCACCTGTTTATTCACAATGCTGTACTTGTAGCAGCTGTAAATCCTATCCTGACAGCTGCTTCTAATTTAATCATTAAAGCTGCTACATGACTGCATGTTTCTCAGAGAACGGATTAAAAAAATAATTGTTTAAGCAGTGATATTCAGTTTTTTGCCAGAGAACAGACGCCACTGAATTACTAAAGTTACAGGTCAACTTATACAACAGTTACTATATTTCTATAAGTAAATGAATGAGGACTTACCCAGCTTTGCAGTCGCGTTGAGGATTTTGCCATATTCTTTGGCAATCACCAAGTGACGCAAATCACGCTGCGCTTCTGCTCGTCTGACCTCTTTAAGCACAAACTTGGCTTTCTGTTTCGTAGAGATCGGCCCAACTCTCCTTGAATCAACATAATCTCAGGCCTCCAGACTTTTGAAAGCTGTAAACTTTTTTATGAGTTAAGGGAATACTTGTCTCAACAGCAGATTTAAAGCCAAGACACTGGCAAATCAAACCAACGTCTGTCACATATCTAAAAGGGGCAATCACCATCAATACAGATATTAAGTTTCTCTCTAAAGCTCTCCCCGTTTTCAGACGTTAGAGTGGTTATATATCGGGGATTTCTGCCGCTAACAACAACAAAGATCCTTCTATTGGAGCTCTATACGGTTTATGAATAAAACCGGTTTTCTTGTGCTGGCTACTGTAGTCTTTTGCATAGTTTTGCCGACACCCTTTAGCATAACATGACTTTTTTATATCCTAATCGTCTGATATGCTCTCACCTGCCTGATTTGGACTGATCGTTACCTGCAGTCATGTACGTAATCTATTTAGCTTATTTTATTTTTATTTAAGTGTTTGCACATAGTAACGCATCAATTTCCTAATGTTATAAATCTGCTTCTGATTCTCCTAACATCTTTTAATTGATGTATCATATTTAACATTATGTAGCCGCAAGTAGCCTAACCATTTAGCTATGTCCCAGCACCTTGTTTTACCATCACTGCTCCTCCTCCCACTAACCGGCTATTTTGCTGTAGCCCGACAGTGGCAGAGGGTGGTCAGTAAACCTTGCCCCCTCCAGGCACAGGAAATCCTCCGATATCGTCCTCTCTTGTATTGAAGAGGAGCTACTTCACATGTACAACTTCTAACGAGTCTATGAGCCAAGATTTTTGCTTCCCAAGAAGGAAATACATCAGATAACGCCAATGAGCACAACACCTCAAATCACCATAAACTATAAAATATTCATCTTGCCAAATATTTTTACATCATCACAAAAATGTTCATGGTTTATTCACAGTTATATTGCACGTGATGAGTGGTAGGGCGGCGCCCTTGCGCCTTTTATTGCCCAGATGCTACTGGTTTTGGGGCAGATAATGCCTTATTACAGGTGGTAAATCTCCTTCCCCTTCTACTCCCATATATAGTAATATGCTGATCGCCATGGGATATAAACTTCTCTCAAAGGACTCCAAGTGGTTCCAAACTTTTCTGGGCAAGTAAATGAACGTAATAAATGTTAAAACAAAAAACTTTACCTTTAATGCTTGCAGTAGTAAGTTCTATGTAACAGACTGCCGTCATGCACAGAGCGAAAGCAGTCAGACTACGACTGGGATGCCGCATGGCTGTGATGTAATTCAAATCTTGTGCTTGTATACTTGAAATAAAAAGCTGTAAAACTCCCCACAAGACAACAATGCAGCACCTCCAAGATGCCCTGATCTCTCAGAGGAATGGCGCTAGTGATTCATAACACTATATTGGTGGAAAAATTGAGTTTTGTGGTAGATGCCTCATTTGGGCGACTGTGGCTCAGTGGTAGAGTAGTTGGCTTGCAATCGGAGGGTCGTAGGTTCGATTCCAGCTTCCTCCAGTCACATGTCGATGTGCCCCTGGGCAGGGCACTTAACCCCCAAATTCTACATTGTCCTACCAAGCCATGTTGGGTGTCGGTGTATGAATGCGAGTGTGAATGGGTGAATGTGGCTTCAATGTAAAGCGCTTTGAGTGGTCAATAAGACTAGAAAAGCGCTATATAAGTTCAGTCCATTTAGTTCAGTCCATTTAGAGGCAGCACTTGCTGTACCCCAATTAACTCCCATTATATGGATATGTGATATTTAGATCACAAATCGATCTAAACTTGTCTGGGTAAAGTAAATAAACATAAACCTTATCTATAGCATGCATTAAGTAAAAAAAAACTAAAAAACTTTGCCTTTAAAACAATAGATGGATGTTGTTCTTACTAAATCAATAAATTAGTCAAAACATATCCACATTTACAGTAGGCAAAATTATTATGTTTAAAGCATTTTTTGTCCTACCATCGCAAATGTAAATATAAGGAGTTAGCTAAACTTTGAGACTTTAGACAAGATAAAGATTGAGCTTTTCAGCAACAAACACAAAGTGTTGAAGTCAAAATAAGGCTATTCAAGGTGTTTACATGATTCGTCAAGAATATAAGCATCAAATACAACCTTGGAGACAAAATTCATAAAATAAAACATAACATTCCAGCTATTAATAATCACTTACTGAAAGGTAGCTCTAAACAAATCGTTTTTAGCTTTGATTTGAAGGAACTCTGTTTCAGCAGTTTTGCAGTGGTCTGCAAGTTTGTTCTAGATAAAGGGGAAGATGCTGTATTACTCATGCCTACTGTCAAGTAGGGTGGAGGATGTGTCATGCTGTGGGACAGTTTCTCTTAGCTAGAGTCCGTGTGGTATCATGGACTCTGAGAAACCTGATCATTTCAAACAACATGCAAATCAGTGTGAGATTTCACTGCTGTGACAAACATAATTTGAAGGATTTTTTTTTTTTTTTACAGATTGAAGTCACACGCCTTAGTTTTTAGATAATTGTAATTCATAAACAATATTTCTGCAGAGCTGTAATTATGTTTCTGGCTCTGATGATATTTAGAATCAAGAGGAAAAAAAAGATCTTAAAAGACTGAAGGAGAGACAGAGTTGTTGAAACCTTCATATTTGTGATGCACGACGACTAATGTAATCTTTTTAATCAGAACAGCCCAAGTCTGGTTCCGTCGTCGTGTTTTATTGATCCTGCCCCTTATGGATGCCACGCAGAAACGGAACCAGCAGCGAGGAGCCTCATTGATCACAGAGCTACGAGCCGGCAGCCCGTCGAATTAACATATTCATTTCAGTTGGCATTTAGCTGGCGAGAGACAGATGGAGCGAGAATGGTGTTGGAGGAAGCGGAGGTAGAGGACAGGGCCCTAAACGAGGAAGATGAGTTGGTTTTTAATATCTCACCGAAATGACTTTTTATACGGCAGCCAAATGAAATGTTAAAAACAGCACATTCTAATATTAAAGGTGATTCCATCTTCTCCCTGGAACAGTAAAACCCTCTGCTCTAATTCTGCTTCGTCACAGTCAATATTATGACTACACAAGCTGAGGAGTTTAACTGCGTAAAACTATGCAGCAGCACTGCAGTTCATCACAAAACGCTGCTGCAGCTGCTCCACCGCCACAGCAGCTTTACTCATCTGCGTTGTGTCACTTCTAATACTCTGCAGTTACCTTCTGCACACTCCTGCGAAGGTCATGTGAAGCACAGGATGAGCTGGACACAACAAAACTTCTGATTTATGTTCATGTTAAACTCTGAAGCAGCGAGAACAGCCGTTCACCCCAAAGCGCTGCTTAATATCATTTAGACTGCCGTTAATGGCTTGTCAGAGATCAAATTACTTCCAAACTCTGTGGTGCACATCAAGATTCTAGTAGGGAAAATATTTTTTAGGCTATCGACAATAGGCTTTGAAAAAATAAGTCCAACATTGTTATAGAAAATTAATCCTCAAAGACAGACGTTGGTAGTAAGAAGCTATTTTTACTCTGCTACATTCAATTGAGCAACTTTTTAAAAAGAAATGTACTTCTGTAGATTTAACGTAGTTTTCATTTTAAATTGAGTAGTATTTTGAAGTAGCGTTCCTTATAACGACTTATAACTTCTATAACCTTATAATTATATTGTGAATAGCATATATTATTAAAGTCACAGGACTCTTTGCTTCCTAAATATATAAAACATGCATAACTGTAGACTTAGTGAGCGCTTATGCCAACAAAGACATACACACCTCCCCACACACCTCTGAAGGAGATAAAATGTGCAACTTACCCCTTAGTCCAAAAAACGTAACAAAACTGATCTGTCTAACAAAAATTGTCTCATTACAGCCATAAGGGTCCGATTAAAGTCCTCCAATCAAGTGGTTTGTCCTACACAATAATAAAGCCCATAAAAAAGCTAACAAACTGCAAAGATAAACCTCTGAATTTTGTCATCCTCATAATTCTGCTTCGTTTCCAAAGTTGTCATGTCTGCTAATTTGCAAATAAAAGCCTTCAAATGTCACTGCGCATCCCTTGAAGTATTAGCTTTTAAACTATACACCTTCCTTGATCCGAGTTACCCCTGTCATGTGACACATCTACGGCCAATAGCCGATGAATGGAAAGTCCTGGACATATATGATCCTTGTTGCTCCTCTATTTCATTTGAACCAATCACGGCGCAGAAATCTGATGATTGACGCAATGAAATGCTGTGAACGCAGATATTTCACATGACTGGGTGTTTGTCATTGTCATGACAACTTGTAATCATAAGATGGTGAATCCAAAAAGATGTTTGACAATGACACACCGTGTATACCAGCAACATATCATTTCAGCATGTCTCCTAACACACTTTATCAAAATGAAATACAGAGTAAACAAAGAAACTTAGTTTGATTAATAAACATTGTCACACTTATTCTCTTCTCAGTGAGAGTAATACATTCAGCCAGGACATGGGGCACATGGCATTCCTTTTTGCTGTCAAATTCGGTATGGATGAAGGTAATAAATCAGGCTTTACACCCACAGTGTGTTTTAGATCACAACTTCCTATTAAAGACACTTTTAAAGCATGTATTCGCAGAAAAATAGGCAGACATAAACTTTGGTCTTTTTCAGTGTAGTAAAAATAATTGCTTGGTAACAATAGTAATCGGACACACAGTTCTGAGTGAAATTTTAGAGCAGGGGTCCCCAACTCCAGGCCTCAAGGGCTGGTGCCCTACCAGTTTTAGATGAGTCTCTTCTCCAACACAGCTGATTTAAATTGTCCAACTTCCTCCTCAGCATGGCAAAGTTCTGCAGAGCCCTGCTAAGGATTCTGGTGTCTTGAACCAATTGAAATAACTAAAACCTGCAGGATACTGACCCTCAAGGCCTGGAGTTTGGGACCCCCGTTTTAGAATGTTTACTTTCCAAAGAGACCCCAGCCAAGTCTCCTCAACATTGTTCAAGAACAACTTTAATTTTAATTTGGGTATGCATTTAAAAAAAATGTAGGGCAGAAATTGCAGGAAGCTGAAAGGAATAATGCCACCCTTCTTTCTACTCTGCTGTACTGAATCTAGTTTGTTGAAACATTATTGTTTCTTGTGTTATTTTCTGTCCGTTATTTTCTGGGGGTGAAAACTCTCCTGGAGGGTATAGAACAGGTCTGCCAACCAGTCTGCAGGTTTTTTGTTTGACGTTCAGAAGGCGGTCAACTGTGTCATGTGAAGGGGGTGCTCCAGGGGGTATGGGATACCAAATCCCAGTATGACCAGGAAGGTTGTCCTTTGTCACAGATTCGATGAGTTAATTTTTTATGAAATTATATCTGCAGTACAGGCCAAAAGACACACGTTCTCATTCAGAGCGTTTTCTTTATTTTCATGACTAGTCACATTGTAGATTCTCACTGAAGGCGTCAAAACTATGAATGAACACATATGGAATTATGTAGTACTTTAACAAAAAATTCTGAAATAATCATGACTCCAAAGTCACCGGACCCGAACCCAACCGAGATGATTTGGGGTGAGCTGAACCGCAGAGTGAAGGCAAAAGGGCCAACAAGTACCAAGCATCTTTGGGAACTCCTTCAAGACTGTTGGAAAACCATTTCTGGTGACTACCTCTTGAAGCTCAAATGAATGCAAAGCAGTAATCAGAGCAAATGGTGGCTACTTTGAGGAAACTAAAATATAAAATGTATTCAGTTATTTTACCCTTTTTGTTTAAGTAGATACAGTAATTCCATAAGTTATGTGTTCATTCATAGTTTTGATGCCCTTAATTGAGAATCTACAATGTATTCATGAAAATAAAGAAAGCATTTAATGACAAGGTGTGTCCAAACTTTTGGCCTGTACTGTAGGTGCAGCAACAGTTTTGAAGGGGGGTCTTATTCACAAATGTGCGAAAAATTGAGCCATAGATTGACAGGTGGATTGGTGCGCAGTCTGCAGTTTTGCGGGCGCTGTACCGGTTTATCATGGTGAAGAGAGAGCTGGCCCTAAATGTGAAACTCTCTGTTAACAGTTGATCTACAGTCCTACCCCCATATATGGTCACAAGCTTTGGGTAATGACTGAAAAAATGAAATCACGGAGAAGCTTGGTCATCCAGGTTAGAGTAGAGATGCTGTTCATCCATACCAAGAGGAGCCAGTTGAGGTGGCTCGGGCATCTGGTTAGGATGCCTGTGGGCAGGTCCTTCTGGTAGGAGAACAAGAAGAAAACCCCGGACACGGTGGAAGGACTAGGGTTCTCTGCTGGCCTGGGAAGTTGAGGAGCTGGTACTTGTGGCTGGAGAGAGGAGAGTTTGGGTCTCTACTCAGGCTGCTGCCCCCGCAACTCAGCAATGGATGGATGGACTCATCCACTGTGCATCTCACACTACAGACCATCCCAAAGATGGACAAAAGGGCTGGTCGATAAACCGATTTCGCCAATTAATCGAAGTTGCTATTTGTGAAGACCAAATTTGGTTCAATCTGACCCCCCCCCTATCAATGCATTAGTTGGGCTTGAGGAGTTCAAAATGAAGTCAGCCCTACCAGGGCGTGAATTTATGAAATGCAGCTTCCTAGGGGAAGCCTGACTGGCTAGAAGGAAATGTAATCAGCCATTCATGGCGGCCTGCCCTGACCAGCTAATGATCCTTATATAATGATTTCCTTATCAGAGAGAAAGGCGGGGCTTTCCCCTAAGATTTGCACCGATGTTCTACCATGTTGTTTTACAGCTTGTATTTGGCTGGATTTTGAATTCAGGTCAACTCCTTGTAGGGATGACTAACATAAAAGCAAGTTTAAACAAATATTTTCCCTTTCATTCGTTTTTGCTTTTATTGCAAAGAAATTGAGAACAAATATTAGTGATGCCTTCAAAATAAAATCTCAGATTTCTACGTTTTTTACCTTTGCCCCATTGTGGATTGTGTTGCTATTTCTCATCTTGTTGACTTGAAGTGTGGACCTAGATGTATATCACTTGACAAGACACTATTCAGTTTATTTATATAGTGCAAATTCACAACACAGGTCATCTCAAGGCACTCCAAGTATTGAGCTCACTAGGAAGAGACGGAACTAGACTTTAATATCACTTGAAGGAACACTTAAAATATCAAATTTAAGGTTGCCAAAATGGCTTTTAGTCTGTGTTGTTAGTGATATTGCCACTACTTAATTTGCTAATAATTTGACATTTCAATAAAATCAGCCCCACTCTGCCACTTCAAGGAAGATTTTGTTTTTGCAGCTCATCATCACAACTGATTCGATTCACCTCCACAACACCCAACTGGTATAGCGATTTATCCCATCCAGAATGAGGTTGAATTCAGTTTTTATGCATTTAAGCAAAGTTTGCATTAATAGACTTCCAGCCTGTAGTGAACATGTTAAATTGAAATGTTCAACACAAAGCTGTTGTGAATGTTACACCTTTGAACCTTATATACACACCTAAACATGTGCCAGAGATGTCATGTTACCATGGTAAAGTGACTCATCACTGCTTCAGGCCAACATTGGGTTTTTCTATAACTGTACATTTTCCCCCTTAGTGCAACACCTGCATTTTAACAGGTTTCAATTTGTTAATTGGAAAAAGAATCACACTAAACAAAATATTACGTTTTCCTCACACATTAATATAACATAATCCTTTGACAAAAAAGGGCTGGACAATTATGTTTGAAACAAAAGTATTTTCAAAATGCCTTCCTGATTGTCATGTGACAAATTAAAACACATTCTGTTTCTTACGGTCCTTACTCTTTTCAAAATGCTGAATGATTTCAAAGGATGAATTGTAGAAATGTGAGGCAACAAAAAAAAATGTGTGTTACCCTATGCCGGCTTTTTAACCCTAAAATAGTCATTTGGTAAACGCATAAACTCATTATCAAGGATATTACATTTAAACCAATTAATTGAACGTACTGGTAATTGCTGTGAGAATGTGCCTTTTTTTTTTTTTCAGCACCTAGAATAAGTTTAGCTGGGGGGCGATCTGTTAAACTTGGCGCTTCCTGTTAATCGTTTAAAAAAAGAAGAAAGAAAAAGAAGTGTTTATTGAAAAGGACAAGGAATTTAAAAAGTCAGTAGCTGCACAATAAACTAAACAGTGGAGTCCTATTTGACCCTATAGAGTTTATTGCATCCTTTATAACAGAATGTTCCATTAAAATGTATTAAAATCGGTTTTAAAGAAAGAGTAGTGGAAATTTGCCCTGAAGTTAGAGGAAGAGAAAAGGTCATGTCAGTAAAATAAAGAGACTTCTAGTTGGAAGGTATGAATGTCACATCAGTTTGCTTGTCGGCTATTTAAAGATTAACATTTGAGTTGTTGCTGAAAAAAACAAAAAAAAACAAAAAACAAAAGTGGCAGTCAGCAGCCTGATAACCTGCTGGGGTTTTATTTAGGTGGCCGTTTTTGCTTTTAAAGAGGTGGATGATGAGGAGAGACAGGACGAAGATCATGAAATGCACCGAAAGGTCAGGACCATGAAGGATATTTTAACCAAGCGTGGTATAAGTCAACTGTGCAGTCAAATTCTCATATGCAGCGCTTCAATGATATGATTTATTCAGTATCATTTAGGTTTAACTAAATGACCTCTAGATCTCCATCATACGTTAATCAGCCAATGCATCCAACGTTACACACAGACTACCATAATTTAAACTGAATCTATCAGACAACATGAAGTAGGCCTAAAGATCTAAAAAAAAGCAGCACAGCATGCCACAATATATATAAGCTCTAAGGCCTAAGGACTCCAGAGAACCAAAGAAAGAACCAGTATACGCACGTGGAACAGTGGAGAACCTTGCCCAGAATGGCTGACCTGCCAGTATTACTATTAAAAAGTCATCCTTAATTCATCCAGGTCAAAGAAAAACATCCAAAGCTCTGCAGGCCTTGATGCCTTAGTTAGGTTTAAAAGTTAACAAATCAGCAATAAGAGACAGACTGGAATCAAATCGGTTTTTAATAACTTAGACTGGTGCTTAGTTTTACCCATTTTTACCCAAAGACCAAATACTGAAGCAGATCTTATTTTATTTAATAACTTGTAAAACTAATATTTCAGAAAAAAAGATGGTTATACTGCTGATGCTGAAGTGGAAAGCAAGTCAGATTGCACAGACTTTTTGATAGGTACATTTGAGATCCCAAACTGTCTCATTTAAACAAGGTAAATATGGTTTTGAATTCAAGGACCAGTATGGATTCTCTTTGGTATTAAGAACAAGACGGAGTGCAAAAAGAAGGAAACCTACTGGATGAGTTGAAATATGGAAAAACAACCTGGAACTTAAAGAGTAACTCCCTCCCAACTAGATTCAAAATCTGCCCGCATTTTCAGTTTGAAAAATGCCTCAAGATGAGGCGCTGCCTGACGGAACACGGAGGGGGAGCGCTGGGCGTGGTCTGCGCTGTGAACTGGGATGATTGTCTGTAGTTTCTATAGCGAGAGACACACACAGCCAGAGAGCCATTATGTGGTTATTTTCTGTATATAGCTTACAATTGACCCCACACACAAATCCTCCCATTGTGATGTCATCAATAGCTGATCATAGAGGACTTTACAGTGGACCCCCACATATATAAGGTTCATTATTCACAGATTTTTCCATGAAATGTGATTCCAAACTCTTTGCAGAACATTTTGCACATTTACGAGTTTTTCTTAAGGCTCATCTAAAATATTCAACCTGAAATGCAGGCTGGGAAGCTATAATAGAGGTTCAATGAAACTCACCATGCTAATGTCTGGTTGTTGAAAAGCAGCCACTAGGGGCACCAAAAGCGTTGATAAGGCAGACACTGGATGCGCTAGAGCCGAGACGATTCCAACTGCACTTATTATTATTACAGTATTTAACCTATTAAAAAAGGCAGTTATGAGTTTTTAGAGGTGGTATCAAGTATTCATAGATTCTAGCTATTCACTTTGTTTTCTAATTATGAATTATTCTTATAGATTATCTTTTAGAGGATAGAGAACCGCATAAAGGCCAGAGGCAGAAGTTGAGGCCCAAACCACCGTTCACAGTCTAAAAGTAGCAGAGAAAGTCCTCCTAACGGCTTCAGAGCTAAAACCCTTGCATTTAGACTTGGTTTAACAAAAACAATTATCAACACCAAAGATGCTGAGGAGCAAATGTATTTTTTACAGGAGGAAACACTGCAGAGTTAAAAACAAGTAAATTAATGTTCAAAATAAGATTCAAATTCAAGAGATCTAATTTTCAACAAAGCAGACTACTTCCATTTCTACAACTTCTAAAGTTCTGCCAGGCTGACGTGAAAACAGCACATTGCACTTTACCTCCTGCAGACGTACCCTGCAAACAGTATGTGGGGGTTGTCTGGAGCGGCAGCTCTGGAGAGTACGACGCATTCATTAGAAGTTTTATAAGCTACATCTATTCCAGCAGGAAGGTATCTTTGTTCACGCTCACCTGCAGCGATACGTTTAGCGCCTGCTGGGCGTTATTCCATGAGTAGATCAGAAATAAGTGGAAAAGTAGCCGTGGTAGAGGGTGTCGAGAGCATGAAAGTCTATATTTAGACTTCGAGCACTTTACAGAGTTATAAAAAAAGAAAAAGATAAAAAAAAAGCTCTGGTTTCGTGTCAACCTCCAAGAAACGCCTCAGAGATCGGCAGGGGACGGAGCTGATGAGTTTCTGAAGCGTTGTCACGGTAACGACACAAAGACATGGAAACTGCAAGATAACGTGCAGACACCAACAAAAAGGCCCAGGGTGAAGCAACTGAAGGGAGTCTGGACACATGACTGTTTTTCCCCTCCACTCTCTGTTGTTCTTATTTACTGCATCTAATATTTTGTTTCCATCCATCCATCCATCCCTTCCCAGCTAGTCAAGGTCGGGGTCAAAGAGTTTAAAGGAAAATTCAAACAACTTTAGATATTTCTGGAGAATTTTAATTTTGATGACAAGAAATCACATGGTTTTGATCATTTTTATAAATAAAAACCTGTTAGAGCTTTGAACATCATCCCCAACTGACCTACCAAGACATGGACATACATTAATCAGAGAAGCAGGAGGAGACACAAGATGATGGTACAATCATTACATTTACATGCAGCAAGATAAATTGATTTAGCTGTGCATGTAAACATACTGAGTGTTTATGTAGGAGACACTCCAAACATTTAGAAGGAGGTGCTCTGATCAGACGAGAACAAAACTGTCACAATCACCGTCCCAACAGTGAAACATGGTGGTGGCAGCATCATGAAAGATTTTAACAAGTAAAAATGGGATTTTAAAGTTCTACTGATTATCCGATTTCGTAAGAAATGTGCCCAAAAGGACTACTTAGAGCTGCAACTGCTTCCTTTTCTTTCCACTTATAAGCCATGCTCTGTTTCCTGTTGATCAATCACATAAAACTCTTAACATGAATTCAAGCTTGGAGATGTTGGGTGAGAACATTTTAAAGTACTATGGTTGCATTGAATGATTTCAGGATGCCAAGAAAACGTCCCCAAGGAGATGTACAGAATATGTCCTGATCACGTAAAGTTCCTCAACTGGTTCCTACCTTGAAGAAGCAGCAGCTCTATTCAGAGGAGGGAGGATAGATAGATGGATAGACAAAACACTTTTACCCCAGTAACCTTTCAAAATGGGAAAGCTAAGAGAACATCTCGTTAAATCAATGTAGAGGTCGGTGGACCTTCATAACTCTGTTTAGATGGCTCCAAGGATCCACTACTGCGCTGCGCTCCATAGTTGTAAGGCAGCCCCAGCGCCATACTGATGTACGGTCAAGCGGTATGGGCAATGTATGGACCTTTGGACACACTCCGTACCAGTTGGTGGCAGTAGTGCACCAATTTGTTAGCAGGCCATTTATAAACACAAGGAATAAGAATGAGACAAAGCGTTGTGTGGCTAATTTGAATGCTAACGGTAGTTCTGATGAAAGTTATGAGAGATCCAGACACAGAAGGGAATTAAAAAGGTGTTGAGCGGCAGAGGATGCTGGATTTCGGATGAAAGACTTGTTGTGGACTAACTAAATGGAGGATATTAATTGGACCGTTGTGGATGTAAAAATACGTTTTTATATGAGATGGATGTTCTGGGATTCCTCCTCAATCTGTAAGTATTTATTTAATGCTTTTTGAATGATTTGACAAAAGCTTGTACCGTGTCTAAAGCTATGATTCATATAACTGACTGGCATATATAATTTTAATCACAAGCAGAGATTGGATGGTGTTGAATGTCAACCTGGTAGTTTGGACGTTTCTTTCCCTTCAGTGGGTTTAAGATTTTTTCCCCTTAGACATTTCAGATCTTCTCGCGCTGAGGCGAAGCATTGCGAGATTAGGCGGGTTTTCTTTCAATGTAGAGGACAGCAGCTGAGATCTGGTAGCAGCTAGTAAACAATGTCCAAATAGTTTACAGAAGATTTGAGCGCACCAGCGAGTAGTAATAACGTAACTTGCAGCTTACGTGTTGCACCAGTAACGCTTACAATCAGGGTTTTTCCACTATTGGAGCTTCAGTGTAATTTAACTAAATCTTTTTCTGGCTGTTTCCATATTCAATCGGCCCTTTAGGAAATCAGCTAAAAACATCCATATGTCAGTTTCAGCAGCAAGTTGTGTCACTGACCAGTGCAGCAGAAATACCAGATCGACATAGAAGCAGACTTGATATTGGTTTATTTTTGCTGTTGTCATAAACTGCTTTGTGAGTAACTCTTATTTGTACAATGTCGGTTGTTTGGTGACGTCTGCTTTTTCCCTCTCATTTATAACTTATCAGCCCGACTTAACCACAGCGCCGCTGAGCGACTTGATCAGGGCATTTCCAAGCATTTACCCCAAATAATCCATAGAGGAAGATGGCACAATCATGTCAGTGGCTCATCTGCAGCTCCTGGAGTACAAAAACAAGCTTTCTGATCACCGATCTAGATCAAACCAAATGTTCAGCAAAACTCCCGAGCCTACCTCGGACAGCCTAATTCTAAAATAAACTCAGCCTTCAACTGATGTATAGAAAGGGTGTCAAAAAAAGTAGTTTTGACGCAGAACTATGTAACACAATGCAGATGAGAGATAAAAACATGAAAGGGTTAAATAAAACTGTGCCCCCCAAAATAAATCAATGCCCGCCCAGCTAAGTTGCCCTGGCATGGGGTCTGATGTAAGACGGAGGGGCATGAATTAGCAGGGCGAGAGGGATGTGTTATGGTATACGTTACAATGGAGATTCATTCCATGGAGCTAGCCTGCTCCAGACCAGGCTCCTGGATCCATTTAATCTCATGCTTCATCTCAGTCACCACAAACTGAGACCGATAGTGATTCCACTGCCCATTACGCATCGTTATCACATTTAAACTTTTGCCATCATTAATCATTTCTATCATTTTTGATAAATGATTATTTAGATAATATTGCAATAAGATAATTTAAAGTTTCCATAGACAATAAGGCTATATATAAAATGACAGAATATTGTGTTATATATATAGGCTGTGAAGCATTTTGTGCAATTGTAATTCAGTTTAGGTCTCATAATACTCATAAATAAATACTTTTACATTTGATACGTCAGCATCACATTATCAGAAGTATCAGGACACGAAAAACAATATGCAAGAAAATGCATCTTTTCAATTGGAAAAAAACAGTCTTATGAATTCAGGACTTTCTTCTTCAGCTTGGCCCCAATACTCATCCCATATAAATACACTTATCAACGTGTAACACTATGTTTCTTTATTGAATAAGAATTAAAACAGGTAACCCATCATCTTATTTCAGAATGTGTGGTAAATAGAATACACCCTGCATCTCTGCACACTGAAATAAATGCAGCACAAATCCATACACATCAAATTAATAGATGAATGAATGGCTGCAGTAGCCTCCCTGCAAGCTTTTATACACAGTATACAGCATTAACAGAGGCCAAATCAATTTAATAAAATTAAAAAAAAGGATGATCTGTGATGCTGTACGCCTTTTGCCTCCTCCAAAGCGGAAGCAATTTACACAAAAATAAAGACATTTTAAACTTTCATTCTCGACGTACAGTTAAAAAAAGTAATCATATTTAAGTTCAAATTGTTCAAAAAGTTTAATTCCACAAGAATTAAATTGTTAATTTATGCTGAGGCTTTTTACCATAAAAAAGTGGTAGGCAGGTAATTTCTCAAACTTAACCAGTCTCTTCATCCACTCATGCAGTAGTATTAAAAAAAGTGTAAGGGAAGCATTAAGGGGTTCCAACCAATAGAGAGCAGCCTAAATAGCTAAATTCTAAGAAATCCTAAGCAAATTCTGCAGCATCCCACAAATTGGAAACTAAATTTCTTAAAAATCAAGTGGAAGAGAGGACAGTTTGTGGGGTAGAGTGTGTTGGAATGAATGAAGTGGGTGAGAGTGATGTGGACAGTCCTGGCTCAGCCTCGTGTTCAGGAATCCTGGTTCAAAGCTGTGGAGGTGTGTCAGGAAAACTGCAGAACATTCATCAAAAGATTTGAACCTGGAGCCAGAGGCTCTGTTTGCAAGACATCAGCGATCCTAAAATCTTAGCTCAAATTGGTATATTTCGCAACTGTCAGAACAGGAATTAAATTTCATCTCAAAAATAAGGGCACCACAGACTAGAAGGAACGTTTCTTTACGACTTCATCCGAGTGGGCCGATGCAGTAAACAACCACGACACTGTGTGAACTGATGGCTCAAAAGGCTTCATCAAATTCTTTTACTCCGCCTTAAAAGGAGCAGATCTGTTAAGCAAGGCAGCATCCATGGATTCCCAGCAAGTTGGTGTTAAAGCTCGTTTTTAAATGATAAACATGGAAGTTTGAGAGAGTTGCTCATGGGTTATGGAAAACATTGCTGCGTTTCAAAAATTTCTTTGCTAATCAGAATAATTTGCAATACAAAATCCAAATTAGTCTAGTGTTTTAAGGTTGAGGTGAACTGCTGAATATTTCTGTCGTGCTTTAGAATCCATTTGTGGTTTTCTACTCCTCTAAAGATCATAGCTATGGAGCACCATCTCTGCCAAAATTGACTATAAATAAATGTGTAAATAAATAAATAAATGTGTAAATACAATTGAAAATAAATAAATCTAGAAATACGTTTAAAAAAATTTGACATTTATTTTCACTTTTAGTTTTTTTCCATGGTAATTTCCACATTTATTTATTTACAGAAGTGTATTATAATAAAGGGGGTGTTGGCCTAAAGCCCGATTGGTCAACTCCAAGGCTCTGTAAATTTAGACTGGAGTGGCCGAGGAGTGTTAGCATCTGCTGGCTACTCTGTGTGTCTGTGACAGAGTTGAGATACCCAGCTGCTGGAATCTCACAGTCAGAGTAATGCCGTTTCAACAACAAGCCTGTCCTTGACCTGGAGGTCTCCTGGTAACAGCAGACAAAAACAAAGGTGCCTTAGATGGTGACGTGCTGGGGTGCAAAAGTTAACAATTGAAGGCGAAGTCTGTTGAGCTTCTAGCTTAGCTAGAGAGAAGCCACAAAGTAGCACCTCACAATCGAGCGCTCAGTCTGCCTTCGGATCTCGTCTCAAGTTTTTGACAAAATTTAAGAACCACCTGTTCATGTGTCATATTGAATTCCCCACTAGGGACTGCGGTCAAAGGAGCAGACACTTGGAAATAGGCAGTCAAGTCTGCCGATGTTGGCTCTTTCATAAAGATTAGCTTCGCACATACACAATGCACTACGATAATAGAGAATGGACAAGGAATTACTGCAGCCATCCATGCGGTAACAATAAAATGAGGAAGTGAGAGGCTTTAATATAACATAATTTTTCAATTTAAGATCTACAGTACCTACTACATTTTCCATACCATTTTCAGAATGAATATCATTTTATTGTCAATCTTTGCAAAAATATGAGGTCAAATACTTCATAATACCTATGTTTGGGTCACGTTCAGGAATTTTTTTTTTTGAGGTGACCCAAAATTCTGTACATTACATCATGTTAAAGAAACATCTATACTGTGACCACAATAAATATTTATTGATCTTACTGTAAACTTTTAGTAGGTAGACATAAGTTTATTATATCATAATCATTATCCATGTAATCCTCTTTCCGCCCCCCACCCCCACCTGTTGCTTATTAAAACACCAATTTCATGTCATGACTTACCAGCAAGACAAAACGGTTTGTGCAGGTATTAACGGTAGCATAATTCCTATGAATTTCGTTTTATTATTTAGCAAAGCTTTTGATTTAAAAGGGAGAGCATTTTGTTTAAGGTTCTATGGCTCTAGTGGCCTTTATTAAACAGTTGATAGCATGTAGAAAGGGGGAGAAAAATGGGGGAAGACCTGCGGTAAATGTTCAGAGGACAGGATTCAAACTCGGGACAGCCGCATTGAGGACCAAGGCCTCAGTTCATGGGGCACCTGCTCCAACCACTACATCACGTGACACTTCTTTACTTATAAATCATGCAAATCTTGTTAAACTACATAAAGCTAACACTGAGACAACATGCAGTCCCACTATTTTGTCTTTAAACGCGTCAGCTGGATTCATCTCCTGACGTTACAAATGACTACAGCTGTCATGTTCAGTTCACTTTGAGCCAAGCTAGAAGCTTAACCAGGTTAGCCTTAAATTGTAAACCTTTGCACCCCAGCAACCCACCATCTAAGTAACCTCTGTTTCGTCTGCTGTTCGCAGGAGACCTCCCAATCAGGGACAGGCCTGTTGTTAAACCAGTATTACTCTTAAAGTGAGATTTCAGTAGCAGGGTATTTCAAACTTTGTCACAGACACACAGAGCAGCCAGCTGATACTAATGCTCCTCAGCCACCTCAGTCTAAACTTACACAGACTTGGAGCTGACCAATCAAGCCTTAGGCCAACACCCCCTTTTTTAGAAAACACTTATGTAAATAAATCTAATGTAGAAATAAATAAATGTGGGAATAACTACCTACATGAATGTGGAGGATAGATAAATAAATGTGGGAATAGACAGATAAATTTAGAGATAGATAAATGTGGAGAGAGATAAATGTGTAATACATGTGAAATTAAATAAAAAAAGATTAAATAATGAATTTTAAAAAATTCAAATAAATGTGAAAACACTAGTTATTTATATACATTAATTTATTTAGTTAATTCATTAACTGCATATTGTATGTAACATTTATTTACATATGTATCTATTATAATAAATGTATTTTCAAATGTATTTTTTATTTCCATATTTTGACTCTATTTACAATGTAATTTACATTTCTTTGTTCCCACATTTATTTATTCCCACACTTATTTTTTTAAAATATTTATTTACAAATGTATTTCCTCACTATATTTTTGTTTTTTTAAATTCTTTTGAATTGAATTTTGGCAGGGATGGTCCTCCATACATATTTAGAAGCATAAACCAGACATCCTTCTTCACAACTATGTCCTCAAGTTTCTCCCAGGCCAGGAGGGATTTAGTCATTCCCGACAGTTTTGGGTAAAGTACTTCTCTCCTGTACGGAAGCCCTGAAAGGCAAGTTCTGAGAAAATAATTGGTTTTTCACTTCCCCTTCAGGGCTTCCGTACTCCTGATCCAACATGTCTGGAAAGTTATCAGCTAGACTAGAATTAGCCTTAGTCACATATCTGAACTACCCCAGCTGACTGTTTAGTGTGAAAAATGGCAGCATGCAGGGATTTTTTCTATTGCCTGTCTTTTGACTCTGGACTAAAGAATCAAAATACAGCTGAGCGTTTTTGTTTTATTCCCACCACCGTGGAACCTCCTTGACCTTGTGTATCTGTTTCTTATCTGCATACACGGGAGCGTCATTCTGTGGCTGCATGCCATTCTAATGAATGAATGAATTGCTTTAATGTCATTGAACCAGAGGAACAACAAAAAGTAGTTTACAGTACAACCTGTCCAACATCATAAACAAATAAACAATACAAACAGATCCAGGTCACTGAAGGGCTTGCAGCCACAAACAGCACTCCCATGTATGCAGATACAGTAGGAAACACGGGTGTTCCCTCAACAGTTGTCACCCATGTCTTGGATTAGCATTTTCTGGGGAGTCTTGAAACTGACTCTTCAGTCCTCTCAAGACTTCCATTCTTCCACGGGTTTTCCTTCCACTCAACTTTCCATCAATACACTTTTTGGGTATAGTAAACAAACCACTTCTTTGTAGCCTTTTTTGACTTCCATGTAGCAGTTGTACGTGAAAATGCTGCAAATATAGTTTTCCCAACCATATGGTCTAATGGTAAATTGCTATTGAGAAACTCAATTTTGGGTTTAGACTTGCTATACAATGGAATATACCGATGTATTTGAAGGAGACGAGGCTTGACTTTTTCAATTCAATTACTGAACAAATCTTTAAATTATCCAAATTAATCAATGGACCATTTTTTTTATATAAATAGAGATTTGAATTTAACTCCGATAAAGTCACTATCATTTCCTTTTAAACCTTTAGAACTTGTGTTTGTTAGCTGCATGGATTGTGTTTTTATACTGATGGCTGAAAATTACTCAACCTTAAACTATGCAGCTGATACATTTTAAACAGTGATGAATCTGGTTTCTTACACTATTAAACATTTAGCTAACTGAGCTATTCTATAGTTTATGGTAGAGCAGGCCAGTTGTGTGCATGTTGTGACAATGTAAATGTGACTAAAAGCTAAGTCTACCAGTTTAATTTAGATACTCTGCAAATTGAAACTATTTTTGTATCTGCATTCATATAAACAATGTTTAATTAAATATAAACTGTTTTTATAAATATATATGTGTTACAACTGTTTGCTCAAATCACTGTAAATTATTTTCAATAGTAAATATTATATGCAATCCGGTTCACCTTAAGGTTGCTTTTTTTAATTTTGTGCAATGAACAAAAATGAGTTTTTGAAATTACCAAATCACAAATGACATATTCTGCATATTCTCCCATTAATGGTGCGTTTGATTTATCCACCAGGGATGTTTTTGGGCCAAAGGTTTTTATTGCTCCATAATGGTCTGGGTCGTTTCGGAGTTTATTAAATGATGCGTTACATCCCAATACATTCCTATGTGAAGCTAGCATCGCTGCTAGGCATTCATTGAACAGAAATGCACATCATCAGTTTTCTTAAATTTCTAATAAAATGAAGGGTGGATAATAATCTGGCTCCAAAATCTGTTCCATTTCTGTATTTTAGGCCGGTTAGTTTCCATAAATCAGACGTGAGATTGTTAACTTCTGTAATCAGACATTTGACTTAGAAAAAAAAAAAAAAAAAAAAAAAAAAAAAAAAAAAAAAAAAAATCAAGGAGGAGAATCTCTGGTGCCTTTACTCCAAAACCAAGATATTAAACTGATTGGTGTATGTCATATGGGGAGAGGAGCAAGTGATGGAAGAGAAGTTCTTAACGATGTGGTTCCCTGGCTATGGAAAAGGCAAACTGGCACTTTTCCAATTTTGTTAGAGCACCACTTAAGGTCCAGAACTAGTCCTGGTCTAGTACTGGAACAGGAGTAGAAACCATATTTTTATTTTGCAGAGCAGAACCAAAGAGCCATCAGAAATGGAGCCTAATGGAAGCAAACATAACGGTGGTATTGCAGCAATAATCAGTCCGTGCAGAAGGCTAGAATGTGTCACATCAAGGATCATTTAGGCGACTGAAGATGCAGAACCCAATTGGAGGAGGACCTGCTGTGGTGGTAATAGTGATGGAGGAAAACCGCTGTAATCTGAGGTGATAAGCTAGTTGCCATGGTACCCCTGCAGTATAATACCAACAAAGTAGAACGTTGGTTGAACCACAGATTGGACCTCTCCCTGGAGCCTTCATGTCCAATTCGAGTTGGTAAAGTACAGCAGATCCACCTGTCGCTGCTCAATTTAAGGTTCGCCATCCATCAGCCATTCAGACAGTCAGATCCACAGAGAAATTAACTGTTCCCTCTGCGACAGCGGTGCATTTACCCATAGCGACAGATTGGCTTTCTTGTTGCAGAGAAAAGAAAAACCCGGCAACATTCCTAACAGTTGGATCCTCAGACTGTAAACGCAGCAACGGCATTGATTGTTTGACAGCCTGCATTCATCTCTGAAGCTAAATTTCACCACTGACATTTAAAAGAATTACCTTTCCTGCAAAGCGTGCATGTGTGTGTGTGTTTAGCATCTGAAGGCAAAAGCTCGCCTTGAGGTATTAACCAAGTCAGGCCTCATTACCCACACATACGCCCGCCTTCGGTCCCCTTCTCCTTTCACCTCTCATTCCCTTTTTCATTCCGTCTTTCTCTCAACCATGAAATCTGTTCAATCTCTTCAGTCCGTACGGCTCCTGCAGGTACAGTGCCTACAGTTCACTCGAACGGAAAACCATAAACAGACCTCTACGCACACCACACACATGTAAATCTACATGTGGGAAAACAAACAATGGGAACGAATAGAAAAGAGTATTACACAACCGGCTGAGGACATACGTTCTCCAATTCTGTGCCTCAAACAGGAGGTTCTGTTTGACATTAAAGGCAGCGTTTTTCTGCAAAGAAATCAAACAGCTTAAGAATGCAGACTTAAGGAAGCATAATTCTGCTGTCAACACGCAAGAAAGGAGAAGAAAGTACATCCCGTCATGTCTCTGCTCATGCTCTGAGAGGTAAACGCAAAGGTGAAATAAAAATAAACTCTCACACTCTACAAACCACTAATCGTTTGACAGTACATAATGTCTTTATCCAAGATAGTCGTTAAGATTGTACTCACAAATAGGTTCAAAAAGGCAGTGGACAAGCTCCTTTCAAAAATCAACTATTCATTTATCTGAAATGATCAGTGTATGTGTTACAGGAGTAAATTTCTACACTCCCTGTGGCATTAGGGGCATTAGGAGTTTTTTTTCCAGTTCAGATGGGAAATATAATCCCACCTGGTTCCAGCAATAGGTCCCAAATGTTTAAACTGCCTTAGTAAGGTTGTTCCAATTAGAACCAACAGCAGCAGCTCAATATTTCACAAGATAGCCTGGGAGAGCAATAGCTTCAAGGGCTTGGTATTATAAGACATCATCCATGCCTGGAGATGAACGCTGGGAATCAGATTAAATTGTAAAAGGAGAATCTTCCCCTTCCTCTTTATCACATTCATAAAACACATTTATATAGTTTATATTATTTATAAAACACTGATTCACAAGAGGAAATTACCAGGCACTTTACAAAAAATGCAGGCTTGATTGAAATCAAATGTCGGCTGACGACACTTGAAGCAAACTGCTTCACTTTATATTCAGAGCTAATAACATACATTTAGATATGAATCCAGTTATGAAACAATGCAGAACAAAAGGCTTCCACCTCTGGAAATACAGCATACTGCATTGAGTCCCTAACAAATAGTCCTTCTGAATTGAGTTGCGGCTGCAGTGGAACGCTGATTGCATGAAGCTAGTTTTACAACAAATCCTCATACTAGCCGCTTTTATCTGCTGTAGCCTAGCTGTTAGGGTCTCTGATGTATAATGGGGAGTATATATTTTACGGGTGAGTTGGGAGTTTGTCCTTACCATCCAGCACACTTTTACCCTCTATGGGTATTCGGTAGTGTTACCGTAGTTACTTTAAAATAGTATTCTGATTACCAACTACTGATAACTCCTTTCAAAAGTAACTTAACTTAGATGCAAACTGATTATTGCAAAGGTAACTACATTAGATTACAAGGTACTTTAGTTACTTTCAGCAGCTGCCAGTAATGCTTCCCACTGCCTCAACATAACCATTTTTGCCAATACTCACTATTGGAAGTGCATTTTAACAGTAAAGCCGGACATGAGCACATACTTGCTTGTGCACTGCACATACTACTGGAGAGTTCCACTAGGGGGCAGAGTAAACAACTCAGACAAGATAGAGTGCTGGATGTGTAGGGTAGAAACAAACTAACATGGCGACAGTAGAGGGACAATCAGCTGTTTAATTTTCAGATTACGACGAAAAAAGACTGCAGCAGTGTTGTAGATGGTATATAGACCATTTTTACCTCTATTGTTGCTTTTTTTTCTACTGCTTTTGCCACCTTTGACCCCTTGTACCAAATATATTTTTTCCTAAGAAAATAACAAATAATGCCCTCTGGCTTGGATTTTGAATACTTATATGGAAATAGTAACATGTTAGATTAGTTGTTACTTAAAAGTGGTCATATTAGGATGTAATATGCTACTAAGTAATGTGCTACCGGCATCACTACTTTTGGTTGTGTCAGACGTTCCTGTGGCCTCTTTGTGGTTAAAAATTCCCTGCAAGCCCCTAAAGAGCTATAAGATGTTCTCAGCATGCCTTCTGGCACCAAAATCCTTTCATTGATCACAACCTTTTGTTCGACGTCAACTGGGAGCTCCGATTCAGACAGAACATTCTAAGGTCTGTGCTATACTTTCTGGTTAGGTACATTAGTATGATGCTTTTTCTTAGGATCTTCATGCAAACCAAGTTGAGGAACTGATTGCTTCAAATGTTGTATCAGCAGGCAATGATCTGGCTAAGGGTGATCAGGCCAGGAGCCGCGATAACCGAAAGCTTTCTCTATTTTACTGTTTTTGGTGACTGAAAAATCTGAAGGCAGTCGATCATTTTGACAGACTAATATACACACCTTGGACCAGTTGGTGCAGACATTTTCAAATTTATCAACCGAGTACTGGTAACTAAATAAACAGAAAACAAAATAAGATCTTCTCGCTGAGATTTAATGGAAGCTTTGGAGCATACCACACCATTCTATTTATAATGCGCTTTACAAAAGACTGAAGTCAACCAAAGCGCAGAACCCAGGTTAAAAACATAAGAAAATAAAACGGTAAAAACAAATAAACAGAAACAGAACAAATGAAAATAAGTGCTGGAACAAATGGTCTAGAACACATGACAGAGCTACCCTTTAAGCGAAAACTGACAGTATGGCTACTTAAAAGCTGAACTAAAATAATACCATTTCTATCGATATTTAAAAAAATGAAGTGAACTAGACTGGCGTGTCTCGAGAGGAAGCTCATTCCATAATTTTGGAACATGCACAGAGAAAGCTCTTTCCCCACAACATTTTAAACGCACAGACAGGACTCCCAAAAGAAGGATGTCGCCAAACCTTAGAGAACAGGAAGGCCGATGGTAGCAAAGAAGCTCTATCAAATATGTAGGGGCCGGCCTATTCAATTATTCAAAAACAAATCAACGGCGTGGCTGTTCCAAAAGAGCCTAGTATCATGTCAACCACTGGGGCATGCTTTGGGATTTCCTCCCCTGTAGAGATAACTTTCAGGTCCTAGTGAGAATTTTTCTGATGTCTGATAACTTAATTTGAAGAAATATTTCCTCATTTAAAAATGTGTAGATTGGGAGGCAGATATTTTAGTTTTCAGCCTCACTTCCTCTGGAACCAGCTCCCTCTTTTAGTCCTTTATTTAACCGACATACTGTATACACAGTAAAAAAAAAAAAAAGTAGAAAGCTCAAATTTCCAGTTCCTTGGCTGAAGGAACGTTACTACATTACAATGATACTACGACGGGTGGGACGTAAACAGAGGACATAAGCCAGCAGCCGCGGTCACCTGAGGTAAGTCTGTTCCAAACCGTTTTCTTTGACCAAGGGTGGAAGGTGTCCTCGTAAGTAAGCCGCCGAGGTGCCTTGACTTTGAGAAACACCCACTGTCTATTTTTAAGACTACACTTAAAATCTTCCTTTTTGATCAAACTTAGTTATAATGGCTTAGGTCATCCTGAGCCATCTCTGTAGTTATGCTTATATATGTTTATACTGTTGAAGTACAGAGTGACCACTTTTCTTCACTCTTCTACTTTTCTCTTCTACTACTCGTGAGATGTATGTTCTGCTGTTATTGTTAACCTTGTTTTCTCTGTGTTTTTCTCGCCATAGAAGCTCCATCTGGTCTAGTATCCTGCTCAGCTACAATGCCCTGTTGGATGGGGGAGCATTAACTCAGATGATGCTCCCAGTGATCGAGCATCCTCCATGTCCTATTGTCAACCTTTTGCTTTCTTTACTTTCTAACATAGAAATTAATCTTGCATTAGTTCCTTTTGTTCTTTTTGCTGGGATTCCTTTACATAGAAAACATAACTGATTGTTTGTATAATTGTACTGAAATGACTTGTTGTAAAGTGCCTTGAGATTAAATTTGTTGTGAATTGGCGCTATATAAATAAAAGTGGCTTGAATTCTGCCTCTTCTGTCTTCTCAAACCCCAAGACACGCGTGGCAGATGACCACTTGTACTGAGCCAGGTTCTGCTGGAGGTTTCTTCTTGTTACAGTGGAGATTTTCCTCTCCACTGTCGCTAAATGCTTGATCAGTATGAGGGATTAATGTGGGATTGTTGTGGTTGGATTCTACATGTTAGGGCAGAACCTTGCGTTAATGACTCAACACAATCTGCTGGGATTCCTTACATCGAAAACACTTAACTGATGGGAATATTTGTAAAACTGCATTGAAATAACTTTTTTTTGTAAAGTGAATCGAGATGACATCTGTTGTGAGTTAGCACTATATAAAGAAATTGAATTGAAAACTTTATGTGAAGTTTCTCTTAATTCCGATTTCCACTTTGGCACCGGCGTGCGGCTTCAGCCTCCAGAACAACATCTAAACCACCATAAGAAGTGTAAACGGGTTATTCCGAATGTTTCATGAACTGCAATACTGACCATAACCTGACAATAACCTGAGTATTGGCTGCATGTAAACATAGTCAGTGTAGTCACAGTAAGGTGGCCTGAAACAGAACACGATTCGTTTGTTACAAATTAACATTTTCATATTTCCTTAAAGCGCCAAATATCCCCGGTCACTGTGGGAATTTTGTTTTCTTTTAAATACCTGGTTATAATGCAGCTGCTCTTATGACTGTTTCCCAAAAAAAATTCAAGAGTTGTGACTAAAACTTTTGGTTGACAATACAAGCATTTTCATTTAGTTTGATAAATTTTGTAAATGCAAGACAAATCAGCCTCAACGGACAAAATACTGAAGAATATGCTGCTTAAAAAAACTATATTTTTTAACATTTACCAAAATGCAAATGCATTCTCACAGCTTCTTTAGGTTTGTAGGTTATTTTCTTAAAAGGCTCTCAAGATCCCACACTTACTTATTTGTAACCTCAAGTGGCTTCCCTGCTACTGCTCTAGTCAATTAGCCAAAAAAAGCTGGTAGTCTTTTTTCAATGTTGAATTTATAGTTCAACACTCTTGCTTACAAGCTTGGTTGAGTAGATACTAGAAAATGATCTGGTGTCAGTCTAAAGGAAAATCCTAATAACCAAGTTAAGTTGAATAGGAGCTGTAAGAAAAATTGGGCAATACATGAAAAATTTACCGCACTGACGCTCGTTAAGATCCAGGGAGTGGACATTGAAAGAGTGGACTCTTACAAGTACCTGGGTGTTCAGCTGAACAATAAACTTGACTGCAGCCATCTACCATGTCAGGGCCTGATCTCAAACTCTTCAGTGTTGTCTTAAAACATCCATCAAGATATGTACATAACTTAGCTTGGAACGAACCTGAACATCTAGAAAGAACCCTAAAAAGGAGGTAAATGTTGGAAATGATCAGGAAGTTACCAGACTATCCAATAACCACTCAAAAATAGTGAGTCAAGATCACCAAACAACTTAAATGTCTGGTAGATCCGTTAGACAGCATCTCCATGACTTAGAGTAAACCTTAAACGATTGACTTGTATCAGATCAGGTTACTCCATTATCCCGTTCTTTTCATAACATGGTACAGTGTGTCATGACATCTACACTTCGTGCAAAGATTTTTCTAGTAAACAGAGACAAAAGTAGATTAAGTACCCACAAAAACAAATTTAGCTTCTGCCATTGTTTCACGGTGTGTCATCATTACTGATAAGTGTCAGCTTGGCTTAGAGAAAAGCACCATCTGTCTCAGTTCACCCATTTAAACTATTGCATGTGCAAAATAAATTACAAAAAGGCCATTACTAATATCCAAGAGGTGTCAATGCCGTTATAAATTCACAACATTAGCGCAGTCATTAAGAAATCTGGGTCAGCACACACAGAATCGCTAGAGGGTTATTAATGTCACTCATGAAGGAGTCCAACAAGGCGGGATGACAAACCAGCTCTGCTTGTAATGGATGAACTCAGGTGTGAGTCAAGACCCGCCCCCTCGCTTGGCAGTAAGAGATTTACAACAGAAGTGAAAACGTACAGCATATTTGACCATGTGTGGCTGTCCGAGTCCTACCTGCTTTTTATTCTAAATCCCATTTAATAAAACAGGGGTGTCCAAGTCCAATCTTGAAGGGGTAATATCCTGCACCTTTACCGTAAGAGCCTTTTAACTTCACAAACAAATGTAGCTGAGCTTTCACCCCACAAAACCTTGAATAGGTTGAAAGGAATACACGGCTACTCGGTGGGGGGGGGACAGAAAAAAAAACAACATCTACTATCAGGCTTTTTTTAACCAATCCACAGTCATCTGGACGAAGCAGGCAGCACTGAAGGATTATATTCTATGATTTCTCCACTGCCTTCAACACAATTTAACCTGATTTGCTTTGTCAAACCCCAGAAGACACAGGTGATTTCAACAATTTCCTGAATACACTGAAACAGACCCCTATTTGTGAGATGAAGGATTATGTGTCAAACCAGCTGGTCAGCAGCAAAGGAGCACCACAGGGAACAATACTCTCACCATTCCTTCTCTGCCCACTTCAGACTTCCGTTGAAGTCAGAGACATGTCTTCGGCAGAAATACTCAGATGACTTTGCAGTCGTCGGGTGGATCGGAGATTGACAAGAAGCTGGATAAGGAGAGCTCGTGGACCGCTTTATTGCATGGTGTGGAAACAATTGTCTTCCATCCAATGTCAAAAATGCCAAGATGATTGTATATTTCAGAAACACAGTTAAGTCAATCATTGTTTCCATCATGATAGAAGTATTGGAAGTGGTTAAGGACCATAAATACCTTGGATCATTTCAACAACAGACTGAACAGTGAAGCTGTCTACAAGAAGGGACAGAGCAGACGGGAACTCTGGAGGAAGCTTAGGTTTTTCAAGGTCTGTAGAAAGATGACGACGACGGATGAAATTTAGCTGCTGTGGTAACTCCGGCATATTTACAGTGAAGCTTTGCTGACATGTTGATTTCCTAATTGAAATAAAATAAAAATACAGATCTTCTACAAGTCTGTTGTGGAGATTGTTATCTAGTGGTGGGCAATATAAAAAGGTAGAAATTATATTTAGCAAAAGGTAGAGATCTTAACTGTACCATCCTACCAGGATTGCACATTTCGATGATATCAGCTGTGCCTACATACTTTGTACTAGCTGGACATGAAGGATAAAAACCTTTTTTCATTTGTCTTCTTTACATGAGATATTGTAAGTATACAATTTTTTTAAGAAGGCTTCAGGGTGTCCAAGAAAGTCCAGCAACCACCAGGATCGTCTCCTAAAGAGGATTCAGCTGCGGGATCGAAGTGCCACCAGTGCAGACCTTGCTCAGGAACGGCAGCAGGCAGGTGTGAGCGCATCTGCACGCACAGTGTGGGCGAAGACTTTTGGAAGATGGCCTGGTGTCAAAAAGGCAGCAAAGAAGCGACTTCTCTCAAAAAAAAAAAAAACCATCAGGGACCCAACATTGAACTTTTGGCTACATGGCCTGGAAACTCCCCAGATCTTAATCCCATTGAGAACTTGTGGTCAATCCCAAAGAGGCGGGTGGACAAACAAAAACCCCCTAATTCTGACAAACTCCAAGAAGTGATTATGAAAGAATGGGTTGCTATCAGTCAGGATTGGGCCCAGAACTTACTTGTGAGCATGCCCAGTCAAATTGCAGAGGTCCTGAAAAAGAAGGGCCAACACTGCAAATACTGAATATTTGCATAAATGTTGTGTAATTGTCCATAAAAGCCTTTGAAATGTATGACGTGCTTATAATTATATTTCAGTACATCACAGAAACAAAGATCTAAAAGCAGTTTAGCAGCAAACTTTGTGAAAACTAATATTTGTGTCATTCTCAAAACTGTATATCAAGAATTATCTTTCCTGTGTATTCTTACATACTGAGAGAACCGTGTGCTATTACTTCATATTATAGTGATAGACTGATTGTGTGACACCGTATGATGTTAGCTTAGGTCTAATTAACTGATATTAGGATCCCTATGTCTTGTATTGCCATGGAAACGACCCTCGGACCACTTTCTATCCTGACGTGTCCTAAGATAGAGTCAGTCCAAATCAGACGAAGACGCCTGAGACTCTGTAGACTTTACCATGGAGAAATGTGTACTTATATGGTTTAGACAAAAGCAATGTTGTCTGAACCTATAAAGTGTTTGGTTGTTGTGAACACCCTCTAATACTGTTCCTCCTTGTTTGTACAAACGAGTTTGAATTAAACCTCCAAGAAAGGAGGGAAGGAAGCACCTCTATTTAAAATGTTTTTTCCTACTATTGTTTTCACACATGCTTTAGATGATATCACAATATAGATTTGAGGCCATATTGCCTATCCTTGTGTAATCTGTTCAACATCTGTTGGGGTAGCAGCATTAGAGCCAGGGACTTAAAAATGCTCAACCTGATGAAGGCTCGTTCTGTTCTGGGGACATATGTGACACATCTGGAGATAATGCAAAGAAGGACTTTTCATAAAAATAAAGAAATAAAATATGGACAACCCTGAACATTCACTTCATTAGACTATCCTACATTGTCTTTAGTTGGATGCTTCTTCAATTTTTGCAGCAACACAGACAGCTACAGGAGATCTTTTATGATGTCATTGTGATCTTCAACTCCTTAAAAATTGCTTTCGTATGAGCCACAAAAACACTTAATGTCTCTCTCCGATCAAAGTATTTTTTAATTGAAGTGATAGACAGTGATATTCTAAGTTTTCCATAGTTCTGCGGATCTCCACATTTACCAGCTGCTTGCTAATTAAGAAGCAGCATGTACTTCGTTTTGTTAGGACCTTTGTCTTTTTTGTTAGGGTTTAAGTTACTGTTTGCAGTGACGTAAATGACAGTTCAATCTGAGCTAAGCACACAAAACACGTTCCATTTCTGCTGCACTGCTCCTGTACGGTTTGCTCTGTGTAGCACAACGCAAATTTAGATCGACGTTTTCTTATAGACACGCCAGGGATTAATCAATGTCTGACCCAAGCTGGCAATGAAATTTCATGCATTCCTGGTATTTGGCATGCTTTTCTGGCAGCCATTTTGACTCCATATGTTGGTGGATTCATTAATACTAATCAGGCTTTTTGGCTCGATTACATAGCTTTGGATCTGCTGTTTGTGATAAAACGAGAGCTTTCTGTCCCCCCTTTCAACCCAGGCATTTATTGAACGCAGCATTCACCCTGAACATGAATCATCAAATTCTTTACCAGTCAGAACACCGAAGACACAGGAGCGCCTACTGCTTTTGTTCAAGTCTTTCTCTCTGAAAATGAGCAGACAAGAACAGCGTGAGAGAGAAGCTCCTCTGAGGAAGAGTCCAAGTGTTTGTGTGACTTTTTAAGGAGTAAAGGCAGAATGGACAGCGAGGTGAAAGACAGACGAAGGTAGGGTTAGCGTTAACTGAATATTTTCTGCATTTGCCAACTTTTTTAAACTGCGAAGGAAAGCTCTAAAAGGCTGTCCTTTATTTTGACAGATTAGGATTCACACCTCTTTCCCATGAGAATATCTGAGCATCCATCATCTCAGACCTGGATTCCATACATCTTACAAACCGGAAGCTGACATCACATTGAATTACCAAAGGGCGTCATTTCCAAGAGTTTAGTTCATTTTCCACTCAGCGTAATCAACAATAGTAACTGTGCTTGAGAGGTTAAGAAGCCCTAGAGGCGGACTAACCATTAGGCAAGGTATGCGACTACCACTGAGAAGACCCAAAGGTCTTATAAAGTCGTCTCCCCAATGGTATTAGCCATTTCAGCAGCGGAAACAGCCAAGTAGAGATCAGAGAACACACTATTTGAGATTAACAATTGAGGAGCAGTTGTATCTTAAAGACCTGGTGGTATTTTATTCCAAATAAAAGCCCCTCTAGATTTAAGTGTATTTTGCTTAACTGACAGTACACAAAACAGAAGATAAATGTCCCACCACTCTTGTTAAATATGTATGCATTTCCAGTGGAAAAAATAAGATTTTTCTCTTAAATAGTAAATGACTATTAGATGTACATACTATTACAAAAGATAGACAAATAGAATTTTGTCTTTTATAAAAATGAGCAGATGAACACCAAAGTGAAACAAAATATTAAATCAATAGAATCAAAAAAAAATGACTGAATAGTAGCACCCCAAACAACTGCAATTTGTTATGTACGGAGATATGAAACTATAATGAAATGACATACAATAATGTTTAATAAATAGAAATGACTGGTGTGTCCAACATTGGAGGACGCTGGCGGATTTCCTCCGACTAAAGCAATAGCTCGCAGGTCAGGGAAACAGTTTGTTCAGAGAGCCCATCTTCTAATCTAGAATAGGATTTGAACACATTGTTATAATACTGCTTATATTAAATGGTAATATAACTTGTTTTTCACAATCTATGTGCAGTTTTTCTTCTCAAGAAGAAATTCCCAGTGTTGGCAAGAATGGTGGTTTTTCTAAACTTGTTAAGTCATCATTACCTGCTAGAAGCTTCCAGGAAACATCTGGTTCAGTCATCAGTCGGAGAGTCTTTGGGGTATTATTCAGGAAAGCTTGATTTGTGTCATCGATTCCTAGCCCTTTAGAAAAGATATATTCTTTGTCATCGCTTTGTAACTTTAACAACCTGGCCACAGACTAACCCTTCCATATTCTAAGGTTGTTGTCGGTTTCCTTTAATGTTTTGCATGTAATACTTGGACCCAATACTAAACACTTCAACTAGACAAATATTCCCCGATTTCAACACTTTAGCTGAAGCGGAGTTAAATTCCAGTCTCCAGTGTGGCAGCAGAGCGCAGATTCCGCCTCCATATCAACATCCAGACCCCCATGAGAAATCATCTAATCCTGTAACCCTGAGGAAAAACCTTATGACGTTATATTTTGTGACTTTTGTTGAAATGGCTTGTGTCCTGCGAGTTGTTGACTGTGGTGGAGACCCAACGATACCATGCTGGCTGAACGTGGTTGTGTTATTGAGGTGCGGTTTAGGGGGAGAGCATGAGGCAAGGGGTGGGACTTTTTATTTTGCAATAATGCCCTGTTGCTCCCACAATCGTATACCCTGCCTTTAAGTGCAATCATTGATTTGATTATTTTTATATGTAGTTTTCAGGATTTCATATTTAAAATGAATATAAAAAAAATACTATTAAATGTCATCTTAAAAATTTGTGAGGACCGTATTTTTTGACCTGGTTGGTCAAAATGACGGACAGCAAAAACATCTAGTGTGACTCTGGATCAGGACTCCTTTAGTGAGGCTCTGTTCCAACCCTCACCTGTGGTCCATATGATATGTAGATCAATCTAGCTACAAGCAATACAAATGCGGCAGGGGAGCGCCCTCCTCTGGAAGGAGGTTATACAAGTATTTAATCCCTGGTGGATGCTTCGCTTTCGAGGGACACAGACTCCTCAGCAAGAACTGACCGGCGGAACCTCTAACTATACGGCTTTCTGCTGCCTGTCACAGCCAGTCTACCCAGTTTCAGACCATTTTAATTAATTCTGCTACATAACATTCATTTATTTCTCATCTCTCAATTCTATAGATCTTTCTAAGAGCAGAATACCATTAGAAACCAAACGAGAGAAAAGCTGTGATCCAAGCAATACGGTGCAGCCGAAGAGGTATTTAGTTTGATACTTAATAGTCCTAACTGAACATGCTTATGGGAAACCGTGCAACTCCCTTCATCTTAAATTGGATTAGTGATAAGTTACTTTCAGTAAATTTGGGGTCATTGCCCACAGTCGATGAAAAGGCAACAGTTTCTCTGAAAATTGGAATATTGCACAAGACTGCTAAAGGTCACTGTTACAGAAGCTGGTTGTTCACCCAGGGCTGTATCCAAGCTGATTGATGGAAAGATGAGTGGAAGGAAAATATGAAAGTAGATAAAGAAGCAGAAGCTAGAAAGAAAAGTTAAGATAGACAGCACAGACATGAGCTACAACCTGAGCTGAACTTCAGAAAATCATAGAGTACTTCCAGTATGGTGGATTTTCATATAAATAGACAATAATCAGCACTTTGAAAATAGTGGCATAGTCTCACCTTCATCCCAAGGATGATCAAACATCAGCAAGCTTTAAAGGACATAACCATGTATTTCATTGACTAATGTTGCCATACACAAATTCGGCATGATTAATGTAACAGTAGGGGTATGAAGACATTTCCAATAGCAACACTGGGTTTATAGAAAGGAAGAACAGAATCATTTTCATTTTTACCAGGCCTGTTAACCCTCACCTGCAGTGCTCCCAACTATTGATCTATTGGGATATAAACTGTGTCTGTGAGGCACTGAAAGAAGGTGCTGTCGTCTTCTAAAATCCTACCCTTATCCCGAACCACACAACTTCAGCACCCTTTAACTTGGGTAAGGACTAGCTCAGTGGTCCAAAGTCCTCTTTTCACATGAAAATTTTCATCTTGTTTAGAAATTAAGGTCCCGGAGTCTGGTGGAAGAGTGGAGTGGACCAGACCAGATTCCTTCCAGTACAGAGTGAACTTGCAACAGTCGGCGACAATCTGCAGCACCATGTCATCTGCTGGTTCTGGTCTGCCGGGTTTTCTGATGTACACAGTTGAATTTACAGCTCTTCATGCTTCCTTCTGCTGATAAACTTTACAGCGATGCTATCAAAGCAATCTGGGCTTCCTGAACACCTCAGCAGAACCACAGCATGATCTCTATTCATGCAAAACTGAGCCCAGACCTACTACTTTGTGTCTATACTGTAGGTTCACACGTCAGTCTATTTTCTTTCTCACTCAGAAACTTAATTGTGATTTTTCCTCAGCTAAAAGCCAGAATCAACGAAACAGAAATAAGTAATTTGCCCTTGAATTTCCTTGTCTTGAAAGTGTGCTATACAAATAAAATCGCCTTGCCATTTAGAAAAATTAAAACTGTAATGAGTCTTTACAGGATAAAATGATAGATTTCCTGAAATTAATTCACTTTTCAATTATATTCAATTCCTCCAGTAAAACAAAATGCCAAAATAGCTGGGAATTATTTAACTTTAGGTATCTAATGATATTATGTGGTAAAGCACATCATGAATTTTGTTATCCGTCAGTGTAAAGCACTTGTTCTAAACCTGGTTCTCGAGGGCCGCAGCATTACTGCATTGAAGATTATTGTTTTAAAGTGGACTTTGCAAGGAAGCTTGGTTTGTTTTATGGTGCTGTTAAAATAACTTAATATTAAAGTAGATGTACTAATATACCTATAGTGAATTTCACATTATGTCTTCAAAACATTGAATTATGTAAATAATCATGTATAATGTAAGATTTTTCATTTTGTTTTTCAAATATTCTTAAGCTTTTTGAATCATGAATTGAACGAAAAACTTTAATATGCACGATAAATATTTCGACATTCTACATCAGAATAATTTAGAAATGGAAATGATCAAGAATTTAGAAGAATGTAAAAGGAGGTAAAACATTTATAAAATTCAATAATATTGAGAGGTAGTAGCAGGTTTAATTAACATGTTTCCTACATTAAAATGTAATCTATCTCCATTTGAAAATATTTTAGTTTCAGGATTTTTCCGTTTCATTTATCAAAGTTTAGAGCATCATCATCTTCACATGATGTGATGTTAAAGGTCATGTATGTCTGTGTCTCTCTGCAGAAGTGGGATGAGAGAATTAGTTCTTAGTTACTTTAAACTAACTTTAGGAGAAGCAAGGATCTGATCCACTGGATCCAGACATTCTTCCCAAAGAGTTTGATCAGCCTTAAGAAGGTGTTTTATAGCAGGAACAAGTTTGACAGAGCATATCAACCCCGAACAAAGACAAATTTCACTAAACCAGCTCCACTGACAGCGGTGGGAAGGAGGAAGATAAGACAGGACGTGACTGCTGAGTCGCTGTGTTCAGATAGTCTATCAAATAAATGGCGACAGGCAGGAAGCCTGACAGAGTGATTGCCTTCACCAAAACATCCACTCTGATTCTCCCTGAAATACACACAGTTTAGTCTGACACTAGACAAAGAAACGCCTCTGATCAGAATAAATATCCCAGTCAGTCTCCTGGTTTTTACTGCCATCTAGTGGTTTGTTGTAGAAAACGCTAAACTTGCCACTAGGCAGAAAAATTATGAAGGCTCTCTTGCTACTTTTTCTATATTTAAAACTCATTTAAAAAGTTCATTTCACCCCTCCATCACCTTTACTGCTTCTTTTTCTGTCCCTTTTTACCCAATGCTTTCCCAAATATGGAGGAAAAAATATATCTTGGGGGACATTAGGTACTAACACAGTCAGCTACCTGCTTAATGATTGAAAATTATTTTCTATTTATGGATAATCGGTGGTTAAATATCAAAGAATATCTGCAAGCAGGCGTCTCTCCAGAGTCATTTACATTAATTGTAATCTCTAGTCTTCAATCGGTTAATTGGGCCAAGCAGATTTATTATTAAAAAATTAGCTGAAAACAGATACAAAAAGTTTCTGTTGATTTATGAGCATGTATAGTATAGTAAATTGCTTAAGGTTCAGTTATGATCGAGTGGACTGAAACAAAGCTCAAAACAATGCTACATTTCAAAATCCTATCTACTAATAATATTACAATTTATATTGTGGTTATAAAACAGCTTTAACCCTCTTATCCTCCTTGTGCATTTTCTTGTGCAAGCGGGTGTGTTTTTGTGAATAATTTTGGCTGTGCTAAAGCAATTTATGTAATTTTTCCCGAAATTGTTTATTTTTGGGAACAAAAAATATAAATCACCTACAAACTTATCAGAATATATTTTTATTCCAATTTGTAACACTCCAAGGCTGTTACAAAAAAAAGTTTTATTATTATTATTTATTTATTTTTTTTACTTAAACCATTTAATACAATTCTGGCCTCATTAAGTAGCGTATTTCCTACGTCCACCCCTAAAATCTGTGCTCTGGACATTACAAACCAAAAATTGCGATCGTTTTTAGTTTTTTCACTGTCCAGGTTTTTATCCAATCATTGTAATAAAGGGGTTAAATCTGAAAAACATACAAATATTCTAATATATAAATTTTTTTTCTTTAATTTTTTTGCAAATGTTTTACACTCCAGATTTTACTTTTAAAACAAACATTTTATTCAGTAGTGTAAAACTATAACAAACAAAAATACGAAATAGTTCAGATTTCTTAGAACTACTTGACCATCTCATTCAATGATCTTTCCATCACATCATTAGAAACCTGGGGCCTGTTCCAGAAAGCTTGGTTAACTTAACATGTGGTTAAGTCTGAAGTCTCGGTTAATCAACCAAAAACCAGCATAGCCAGAGTATGTCGGTTCCAGAACAACTGATAAGGATCTGGTTATTCAACCTACTCCTGCTAAACCCTGAAACATAAAGACCCGCTCAATGGATCACTGAAAGTATGAGTCAAAGAAAATCAAGAGAAAAAAAGGGCAGAATACTTCAAAGAAGTGAAGTTGGAAGTATTAATGCTGACCTACAAGGAACTAAAGCAAACAATTACACCATCTTCCTTCACCCAGCTGAGGAGTTGGCTCTGTAAAGGCTGACCATTTGTTGGTGGCTTGCCTGGGGCACTACATCATCTTTCTTCCAGTGACTTTGGTAAATGAAAGTTTCCAACATATACTAATATATTCAAATTAAACAACTATCATTGTTGCCCGTTAATGGCATTTTAATGCACTTAGCAGTAGTCATTGTTTCACAATGCAGGGCTATTTTATTTAGCTATATAAAATGTGTTCTGTAATCTTATTTGAATTACTCTTATATGTTGCTAATATGTTTTTGAAATAGTTTTTGATTGTTTGTAATGCGTAATGGGCTTTGTCCTACAGTTTCTGGTTCACAAAATTAAAGTTGTTTTGACAACATATGGTATATTCTGTGCTTCCACATCTAAAAGATCATCATTTAAAAGTTTATGCCATGCTCAGAACCCTTTATGCACAAACTTACCTGAAGCATAAACTGGGTGCTGAGCAGTTTATGTTCAGAGATTAAGTTGCTATGATTACCAACATACCTTTAAACATACCACCATTTTTGGAACCGAAAAATAAGGTTATGCACAAACTTACCATCAAACTTATCTGGTTATGACACACAACCTGCTTTCTGGAACGGACCCCTGGACTCACATTTCTAAAGAACAATATAACCAACATGAAGGACACGGAGCAAACTATTTACTGTAAATTCACCTTATGTCCAACACGTTTTTAAATCAGTTAAGTAGTATTGGAGGATAGAGCGCTATAGTAACCAAGGAAGAGAATTTTCCATCAGATAGATTAAATATATATATATATATATATACACACACACTAATCTTCCAACATGAAGCCCATCTATAGAAACTGTGGGAGAAATTTCGGGTTTTGTTGTGCAAACTAACTCACAGTTAATAATGTGAGCTTTGAACATGTGGTAAAAGTTAAATTGTGATTTTATCAAGGGGACATTTCATGCTTAAGAGCATTCCAAGAAGAAATTTCTCAAGAAGCTGTTGTTACTTGTGTTTACAGAACTGACACTTAACGACTGTGGTTGTGAGTTTTTCGGAATGTTTTCCATTGAAGTGGGTGTATTTAGGAAAGTATGTAAACTTAAATTGGGTAGTGTCTGGCGATCTGATGAACAATTTCCGTTAAGCAAAAGCTCAGGACTCAGAAAGAATGTCTCGACTTGCTATGCTAAAAGTTTTACCCTTTCAGGAACGGTGACAGCCAAGAGCTAAACAATAGAAGTTTGATTCACACCCTTATCTTACTTCCTGAAGACCAGCGGATGTCCTGCATCGGCTAGACGAAGATGCCAATACTCCAATCACAAAAAAAAAATTCAAAAAAAAATACTAAAATCAGCCAGAAACACAGCTGAAGAACAATAAACATATTTCATCACACTACAAAAACCTCGGTTTTAGCACCCAGAGAAAACAATCAGTCACAGCTTCTGACATCAAAAGTGTTGAAAATATCCTCAGATAAGAGCTATGTGAAAGCTTTAAACGCTTTACTCACATTACAAGGCTTATAACCGTCACTGGTTTTCCAGAAACTCGTTGGTTGTTTTTTTTCCTGCTCAGCAGTTGTCCTGAGTCATTCCTGCCTTCAGCTTCTCCCAACCTGATGGGAACACCTGCTGCCAATCCTCTAATTCTCCTCCCACCATGCACCCTGGCATCTTCACGCTCATGTGTTTAGCTAACATTGGCAGCAGCTGCTCTCTATTCGTTTTCACAAATCTTTTTTTTTTTTTCCGCCAGTCTGTAAACATTTTGACTCATTAAAAAAATAATTAATTGAATAAAATGGAAAATAGAAATGAATCCACTCTAAATGCACCTGGGTTCTTTTCATTTACCCTTAAAAGAAGTTCAGGTTTCAATTTTATGTAATGATATAAAGGTGTGAGGATTGCTGGACTGACGTTATCACAAATCAATAATCAGTATCATGAGCTTTTAAGTGACACTGTTGATGACATATTAGTAGGATGTAGTAGTTTTTGCATTGTTTGGTTTGCTTAATATTTTTTCCCTTTCTCTGCTGTCCTGCAGGTGTAGAGGCAGACTAGGATGTTTTCTTGTTATTCATTTTATTACCCGTCCTCTCTATTATCAATTCACTCTCTCAGATTCGTAATCTACTTTCTTCTCCCCGCACTGATGGGAGTCTACGCTGTTTAATTATCACGCTCAAAGAACCAAAAAAGCACTGCTGGCATCTATTTAAGAATGTTTTAGGAGTGAAAAAGTTTCATTTTCTCAGATTTTCTCATGATGTCTTTCCTTCTTTTGTCTTTTTTATATTTACATAAAATAAACACAGAGAAATAGTATAAACAAGATTACCTTTAGTACAGTTAACAGCGTACTTGTATTGCAGCTGCTTTGTATTGGAAGCATATGTGAGTGAGATAAATTAACCCACTCAAATGTGGCTTTCGTGAAGATTAATGATTACGTTTCGATATAAGATAATAATTCACAGCATAAAAAAAACCTCTTACAAAAATATATAATTTTAAAATCTTTATTTTTGCTGGTTATTAGACAATTTTGTTACACAAGACAACTCAACAACTTTTATTTTTTACTAGAACATTCGCTTAGCCACTTTTGATCAACCTCAGCCCATCATTTCCAAGGTAATTCAAAGTTAAACGATAAGATTGTGTTTGCATATTTTACATCTTTTCAAGTTGCAATGATAAATGATTTGCCAAAGAAAGACAGTAACCGACAGCGGTGTGAAGTGTGAACTTCCAGGGACGCTCATGCAAGTCCGATCTGACGGATAATGGTGAAGTTGAGCACCAGAATCAGCAGCTGTGAAAACAAGTAAATGATTAAAAATGCAGCCCCACAATATCTGTTATAAATGTTTCATTCTTTTTAAAACTCTGCTTCTAGTTTCCGGATCCTCAGCTGATCTAATGAACAATATGGACGTAACTCAACCAATAAAACTACTGAACAGGTTATGTTGTGATTTGAGAAGATTATGTTGCTAGGGAGCTAATTTAGTGTATCAGTAATGCTGGAGCTCAGTGGGTTTTGAAAAGGATTTTTCAAGCCCACCATCCAGACTCAGATGAAATCGGCTTGGCAGAGAACTGCTACTAACACTCAGTTTAACACCATTTGATGCTTGACAAGAATAATAAAAATCCTTTGGAGAAGTTTGTTCAAATTTTAATGGCTTGAAAATTGCAAAATACCCTAATAATAATTATACTTCTATACAACAGAAAAATTGGCAGAGACATATTTTTCCTCCAATGGTTTGTTAAAAAGCCTAACAAGATCCAATGCAAGAGCCAGTTCTTAAAAGATAATACTAAAGACCCAGCAATTTATTATCTTATTTGGTAAATGTTTGAATTCTTTCTGTTTATTTAGTTGAGTTAGGATCAACCAATTTCTAATCCCAGGGACAGGAGCCTTACGTTTACAGCAGGATTTATTAACACCACCTGACTTTTTAAAAACAATAATTAACCCAACATATTTATACAGTCCATTTTCATGACAAATGGAGTCTCCATTCACGTTACATAATGAAAATAGTTGGATTCATGTCCAGCTTCCTCCAGAGGGAGGATGGATATTGCTAAATTATTAAATTCCTCCACCATGCTGGGATTTACTCAAAGATATAGAGTGAATGTGCCCCCATGACAGTGAAGGGCAGCATTGCATACACCAGTGTATAGACTGCCAGAAATACTGTTCTTTATAATACTGTACCAAGTAAGTCTTTTGCTTTTTAATTTGTTTGAAATGTTAAACTGAATCTGACTCTTAATTCTTTTTAAGATTTTTATTTCATGGCATTTGCAACAATAATGGTAATGCTTAATAATTAAATTAAACTTATTAAAAGCTAACTTAAGTTACTTGCTAAAAATATATTTCAGTTTTATAAATTTCAATGATAAAGGTAAAATATTGGATCGGGACTCAAAAGTGGATTGAATTTGAGGTTAAAAGATCGGATCAAGATTGGAGACCTAAAATGCTGATCGGGATATCCCTAGTTATAATGTGTCATGCAGATACAGGTACTTGGCTCACGCAATTCAGCAACAGTTAAGTGTTACAGTTTAGGTCAGAACTGTTTAGCTCCCCTAATGTAATAACACTAAACTCTCAATATTTTGGTGGAAATAACCATAATAGAAATTGTTTAAACTTTTTTTGTTTCTAATGAAAAACAAAACAAAAACATCACCTCATCCTTTGCATGTTAGGGTTCCAGACACCATGAAAGATTTATGGCAGTATTAGCCTTCACCCTCAAGATAAGCATCTACTATCCGCTTCTTTTTTTGGCATGATAGTGAAAGGAGTATATAGGTGAAACTTACTGAGAGGCAAACAAAAAAATAGAAAAGGCCCATGGCAAATGAATATGGCACTACAAAAATTCTATAAAGCTGGTCTTTGCAGGGCTGTGGAGAAAAAGGTGGGGGAAAAAACATGGTGATTTTCCAGTAACATGACAGGATGAGAAATACACTGTATTCAGAATAGTTTTTAGATAAACTGAATAAATACCATTGAAAATATTTGATCTGGACCTGTTGTGCCCTGTGGGAAAAAAAGAATAAATAAATACATATATATATTTTCAATATCTATCCAGTACATATTTATTGAGCAGAGAGAGTGAAAAACTGTGTAAATAAATTTTGTTAAAGGTTGAGGCATTGGGGATTTGTCTGCCTGTCTGAGCCCACAAATAAGTTTTTTTCCCCATAGCCTTTATGGACTTTGAGCCCCTGTGATACCGGCCATTCCTGCATTGCTTTGGTTTAGAGAACATGAGATATAATCTTAAATATTTAAAGAGGAAAGTCGGTTTTTTAGTTTTTTTTTTTAACCTGGAACTTATTTATAGTTTGCCTACTCACCCAGACAAGTTTGTTCCCACTTGGAGTCCTTAGGGAAAGGGTTAAATTCCAGTCGCGATCAACCTATATCCATATGGGAGTCATGAGGGAAAGTAAAGTACCTCCTCCAAATAAGGAATTTTCTGCCACAAAATTCCTTCATTTAACCAATGTCTTGCTATTCATGGCTACTACTATTCCTGTCAGAGTTCGTGGTGCTTCTTTGAGTTCTTCTGGTGTTATTTATAGGCTTTTCATAGAACTTTTGATAGAACAACAAGCTGCTATTTCAGCGATGTTTTTTCAGTGCCCAATGTCAGTTGTAGTCTGTGCAGGACTTTTTCTCTGTGTCATTCCACGATCTTGATCCACTTGGTCATTTCGTTTGTGCAACTTGGAAACAGTCCTGCTCAGACTTTAACTGTCATGGCGGACAGCAGTGATGTAATTGAGATCGCATTTTAGTGTAGTTGGATTTAATCAGCAAAACAAACCCTGCAGGCAACGAAGAAGCACTTCAGGGGCGCCCGGGGCTCCAAGGGGAATAGACAAAACATTGGTTAAACTAAGGAGTTTTGTGGCAGATAATGCCATGTTTAGAGGCGGCACTTTGCCTGCCCTCATGACTCCCATTATATGGATATACGTTGATCGCTACTGGATATACACTTCTCCTGAAGGACTCCAAGTGGCTCCAAACCTGTCTGGGTGAGTAGGTGAACATAATGCATGTTATAAGGTCCAAGTTGAGACACAACAAACTTCCCCTTTAAGACATTGAAAACATGTGGATGTCCTCTGAAGTTTACACCCCTAAATAAGTAATTAATTTATTTTTGTACAGTAAAAAGTCCTCAGAACATCTGCAGACTCAGATCGTTTATATTCCTCATATTAATGTGGCCATTAAAAATGCTTATACTGTGAAATGATTGTATATCACCAACCTGAGGTCTGGGTTTACATTTAGACTGTCCATCAGAACCAGCTGATGAACATTTACAGGAGGCTGGGATGTTAGTACCCCAGTCTTCTGCACGCATCGCTCCACAGCACTTAGCCTTCAACCACATGTGAATATGCTTTTAAATATGCGATACACCTTCAAAACAACATAACAACTATTACTCTGTCTTATCGTAGATCGGGGACATTTAAAAGACTCACAATTTTTTGAAAGGCATCAGTAGCATTCCTCTTCTCTTCACTAATAAACGTTTTGGCAAACTCTTCAGGTTTGCTGAATTGATCTTTTTGCTAAGAGGTGAGAGAAAAATGGCATTAAGAAAATGTTGGACCAAAGAAAAATAACAAATTATAATGAACACAGAGCTTACCCTTCAAACAAGTGTAGTGATAACTTTAAGTTCCAATGGTACGCAATACTGTTTTATGAAATAATACTGTATCTTAAATGCACAGTCCATGGAATTTCATTCAAAACCAGCAATGTTGGTAGTTGGCTTTACACTGAATTGTTCAGAAGTGACCACCAAAACACATTCCGCTCGGTTGGTTCATCATATGATCAGGTCTGCATTTATGTGCAAATGTGAAACAAGTGTTATTAAGATAGAGATTATAGCATCCATAACAATTGAAGCTTCTCGTTTCAAATTTTAGATGGACTAAAGTTTCTGAAGTTCTACGTTACAAAAACAAAAGCAACAGTGTTGCAATTTGGCCCCAAATCGGACCGAGTCTACTGGAATATCAGGTGTGAATAAAACCTTAAAGACTGAATCGTTCAAAAAGATAGAATCTTCCAAAAAGTTTCCTGTTTGAAGTCCATGTTTACAGAATTTAGCAACATAAAAGAGAGACCCAAGAAACCAAATAATTTATTTAGGTTGCATATGTGTAAGATTAGCAAATATGCAAAGTTCTGATTTATAGTCTTTGCAAGCCAAAATAGTAGGAGTTTACAGATAAAATGGTTCAGACATTTCCAACTAATCACAAATTGTCCGGCAAATGTTGCTGGAAAAGTGAGAATAGGTGAGAATACGACTTTTAAATTTTAGGTTGGTCTTTGTTTTAAAAATGTATATCCTGGAATCTTATCACACACTGAAAGTCAAGAAATTAATGTAATCTAGAAAAGACTGTAGTCATCATTGTCAGTACCAGGTATCAACATTTTCTTATGTTGGTTTCTGGAGTTTTTACCAGTATCAGTAAATAACAAAAATTATGTATCTGTTAACTGTTTAATCTTGTTGCTCCTTGGGATTGTACAAAACTGTCTCTTACAAAGAATAGGCATCCTGTAGGTTATAGTTGGACTAAAAACAGTTTGATAAATAATTCTTCAACAAGGCAATGACATAGAAAACTTAACTTCCTAATACACATACTGTAAAAAGAGAACAAAATACTCCAGACAAACATTTTGGGGTAATAATCAAGGAGGCATGTTACCTCTTTCCTTATGACAGTGGATACAATCCCCAGGATCAGACAGATGATCATGATGATTATCATCAACGCTGCAAACTATGAATGAATAAAAAAAAAAAGGAATAATAGATCAGACCCTACTGTGCTGGTAAGACCTGTAAGAAGAAACAGCAAGATTTAAAATTTTATGTGATAATTTTTTGGAGTAAGCCACTCTTTTTTTACATACTATCTTGAGCATGATGGCATTCTCTGTAGAGGCAGCATAGATTCCCAGGATAGCGATGAGGATTAGGACAAGGATAAACACCCAAAGCCAGATCGGATTTAATCCAGAAACCTAAAACAACAAGAAAAACTGTATTACAGCTGATACAACTTCTACACCACTATGCCACTGGAATTCAGTGTAAGTGGCCTCCCAGGTTCCTCAGCCACCGTCATTGGCTGTCACCCGGGTTCCTTAGCCATTGGCCTGTATGTATATAGTGCTTTTTCAGCCAGAGGACAATAAGGGTTTTACACTACATTCAGTTATTCACGGACATACTTACACATTGATGGTGGCAAGCTACTACAATGTAGCCCCAGCCGCCCTGGGGGCAAACTGACAGAAGCGAGGCAGCCATTCACAGGTGCCACCATTAGCACACCAGGCGGATAAAGTGTCCTGCTGAAGGACACAACGATCGACAGAGTTTGGAGTGGCCATTGAAGTTAATCACCTGGGTTCTCCTGCCTTGGCTCTCAACCCCCAGAGTTCTCCAGCTACAAACATTGGTCTCAAGGTTTGATCCAGCATGTGTTCACTTAGATTAGCATTTTTTCTTCTTCCTGTTTCCCTGTGTCTCTGCTTTGTTTATTTTTTCATCTTGCCCCATACTGTCTGCCTGCTCCCCTTCCCTGCTGTTTACAATTTCCTAACTTCCCTCAGCCTACTCTCTCTCTCTGCTGATTGCACATCCCTTTTGATTAGCACATAAAATTCTTCGTTATTCTACACTCTCCTCTGTATTTAAGATCTTGGATTGTCATAAGTGGATTGCCTTCCCTGCTGGATTGTACTGTTACCTGATTTGTCCTTTGCCTGCCTTGCTGCCATTTTGTGAGTTTTTGTTTATATTACTAAAGAACATTCACCTCATCTCCTACCTCCAGTTCTGCCTGCATTTTGATCCAGTTTTATTACAAACATGAACGGTTTCCCAACTATAACTTAATGTTTAACTTTATAGCTAAATACAGAACCACAAAATGACTCATTAATATTGTTAATAAATCCAAACGCTAAAACATCACCAGCTTCCCTTTGCCTCTCTCAGCTAGCAACATTTTCTACCCAAACAGCATGTTTGGGGGGCCCCATGTGGGTTTTAGTAGGTCTGGATGGGTAATGATTGGACTACTGCCTTGTTGAAAAAATTAATTTCTCTTATTCATATAAAAATTCTCAAAGATCGATTCATACGTCCAAAGAACAATTTAACCCCTTCATGCTGTTTGATTTTTTTACAGCCAAAGAAGGAATAAAAAAGTCCAGACAGACATTTTGAGGTTGAAACAGTTTTTACAAGTGAACTTTAACCCCACCCACTGTCGCGTCTCTTTTGCAGAGGTCCGGTTGAACCAAAAGACACCAAACAAATTTATTGATATTGTTTATTGACTACTTGACAATTAGCTGCAACTAGGGTGTAATAAATCCAGTATATCTGCATTTGAAGAGAATTATTTAAACTAAAACCTTTAATAATTTAAGTTACAGAAATCTGAGGGCCTAAATGTTCCATACACAAAAACAAAATATGTGTAAGACCACACATACAATACTAGTATATATCCACTATTAAATAGATACAGCTATGCAGCATGCTGACGGAGTTACAACCTTACTGTTGGTCAAATTAACTCTTTTAAATGCAGATCCTTAACCCCTGATGCAGATAAACATTTATTCTTTTCCGTTTAAAAATTAGTGGTAAAAAGTATGAATATGCCTCCATGCAACAAGTCCATAATTACTGCCTGAATTAGAGTCCTTAAATACTAGCATCAAAGGAAATGGTGCCGTTTGGGGAGCATTTAATGGACAGTTTAGACTGGAAGACGTGAAACATATTTCATGCATCATGAATGTGTGTGTTTATTCTGTTTACCTCATAGGTGTTGGCTTTGGCCAACACGGACACGTGTATTATTATAAATGTTAAAACCTGTGAAGACAGAAAGATAAATTCTGAGTGTCAGGTTAACAAATAAGAAATGCAGATCATAAAATAAATTAAAAATATTTAATGTTAAATGTTTTATATCATGTGTATAATCGGAATATCAATCGGAATACATAAAGACTTTCTGACTCCATAAAAACACTATAAAGCTTCTTGGGTTTTTTTGCTGGAGTTTTACACTCGGATGGTTGAATCTTCTGTGTGCTATTTGGCAGATGTTATTTTAACAAAATAAACCCACAACATATAAGACAAAGAGAAAGAGCTCAGACTAGATATAAACACCTTCACCCAAAATCTAAAATAAAACAAACCTATTAAAACTATGTTAAAAGCAATAAAAAAGGAATCCTAGGTGCAGAAAAGAGGTTTAAAAAGCATCGTAAAAACACACAAATATATTGTACAATTTATTTCAATTAATAAGAGGATTTGTCTTTTTTTTACAAAAAATTTTTTCCGTCTGCTTCAGAGGGTTCCTTGCAGTGATGGAGGCTGTAACTAGAATGCTGTTTTCATTCTTCCTTAAAGAAAAATAAAGCATTAAGTAGAAGATCCTAGGGGCCCTGAAATGTTTAAAAATGAGAAGTAAAATGCTGCATAAACTAATACTAGAGTTATACAATCAGATTCTTGTTGATTCAAATTGTTTATTTTTGGTCTTTTTCATTGTTTTCAAGTAAGAAATTAAGTATTTTAGCAGCTTTGAGTCACCAGCTAAGATTTATGCTTTGAGCAACGAAGCCTTTTTTTTTTTTTTACATCTGAATTATTTATATATCTGACGCTTTACAAAAAATGTTGTGAAAACGGTCAAGAGCTAAACTGAGACAGAGTGAAAAAGCAGCTAAAGCCTAAAGAAAAACACTGGAATACCATATAAAGCATAGAGAACCTAAAGTCTGACTGTCTAGAGTCATTAAAAACTCACCACAAAAACCACAGTGAGGAGAATAAAAGCCAACTTGAAGCAGGAGTTCACTTTCCCCATCTTTGCCGTCAGTCTCTGGATGAGAAGATACATGAGCAGGGCAGGAACTAGAAATATATAGGTGAGGGTAGTAAATGACATCACATCTCCATCTAATCCGTGGATAGACGTTTATACAGAGTTGGCATTTTTCAGATCTTAATCACAGGAAGCAGGGGTCTCTTGCATAAGAACCATGCAGATAAACTTAAATGACGGGAAATGATCGAGCAGTCCTGCATACAAAAGATGCATTATTTATGTGATTTAGAAAAGCAAAAAACTACACTTTCTTAGCAAAGAGAATGAGAAAAGTTTTAAAAAAACAAGAAATAACACTCCTCTGCGTAAACAGATTTAGAACAGTTGCCTCCCATGAGTTTCATTCCAGCTCCTGGGGATGTATGATCCTGGTCAGGATACGAAGGCTACACTTATGCTTTGTACCTAAAAGGCTCCTCAAAGGAAATGTGACGATTATTTCAAAATTTGTGTGAATGGTTCCTTGGAATAGCTAACTAGGGCATGTGGGGCTAAAAGTTCACAGTGTTCTAGACTTTTTCTGTTCACAACAAAGAGCCCAAACATTCTGTAGTCATTGCAATAGCACTGATTACAGACTGAAGGAGGAACAATTGCTTTAAATAATAAAACAGCAGGACTCAAGATGCATCTAAACGAATGACATGTCTGCAAAAGTCTTCTTTGAGGAGTTGAAACCAAGGCACTAATGCATGTTTGTGCACAAACACCTATCAAATGTCAGACACTGATGATTTAGGCTTGATGCGCAGTCGCAGGATCTGGGCATCTAGCCATCATTGAGTGGACTACAATCTTCTCTAACAGCTGAAGCTTCGTCTAAACTAAGTCATCCACAGGACAATGATCCTAAAGAGGTTGAACGCTCCTCCATCTTGTGGCAGTTAGTGGCAGTGCTTTGGATTAAACACAAGCTTCTTTTGCTGCAGAAAGATGTGCAAGATTTTGAAAAATCTACAGAGTTGAGAAAATATTTACATTTCCAACTCTGAATAAGATCAGAACGTGTGTTTAAGATGACAAAAAAGTAAAGAACATGTACAAAATATGTCTGATAGCACTATTATCGTATAAGATTTTTGAGGTTTAATGGATATAAATGTGGAGATTTTAATAAAGGTGGATGAATGGTCATTTTAAGTAATAGGAAGGGATGTCACAACCCAAAATCAGAAACACCCTCGCTACCGAGAAATGATTAGTTTTGAGTCAATGACTCATGCGTCCAGTTTTGGGTGAGAAAAGTCAATCTAAAGAAAGTTGATATAATTCTGACTTCTTTCAATTTACTAATATATATTTTCATGGTAAACAGTCTATGATGGACTGGCGACGGGTCCAGGGTGTATTCTGCCTCTGGTCCATTGACACCCCCCCCCCAAATCCCTTAAGGATTAAGCAGTTCAGAAAATGGATGGAGGGATGGTAAACAGTGTTTTGGCTGGGAATGAAAACATTTTTTTGTGACTTCAAAAAAAATCTTAGTATTTTAGCAAAAGTAGGCTATGTAAGCTTAATCTTTGTTTTTTCTCCTCAGATCTAACAATTGTTTAGATCCAGGTCTTTCTCCATCAGTCCGTGGGCGTTATCGTTTCTGTTACGACTCTAGTCGTAAGTTTGCCAAAATAACTCTGCGGGGTGCCCAAAGTTTTTCAGACGCCATTATTTTGTTTTCTGTTATTTTGAAAGTGTAAATAATGAAAATAAAATCTAACTTTTTTGACACTTACTGTAAGAATGTCCCATCCATAATTTTTGGAGATGTTTCCATCTTTCGTTGCCTTCTTTATCCCCACTGTATTTGCTCATGGCACCAGAATACCTTAGGCTGCAGGTCGATGATCGACTTTGTTTTTGTCTCATCTGGTCTGTAACTGTCTCTATGAAACTTGGGTTAAGAGAGGTGCAAAGCTGTCCACCATCACTATCTGATGGTGAGCTGGCTCAGATGGTGGGGGATGATGCCACTGACTTGTTAAAGACGCCTCCTGGAATGCTCCCCGTTGTGGTGTTTTTTGGGCATGTCCCACAAGTCCCGGAGGACACACTGGAGGGACTATGTTATATGCAGTAGGTACAGAAAGTATCCAGACCCATTTAACTCTTGGTTTCATTGCAGCCATTAACTAAAATCAAAAAAGTTTTTTTCTGTTTCTCATTAATGTACATTCAGCAAACCATCTTGACAGACAAAAACTGGAATGTCGAAATTTTTGCAAGTTTATTTAAAAAGAAAAACTGAAATATAACAAGGTCATAAATATTCAGAAGCTTTAATCAGAATTAAGTAGAAGCACATTTTAAGCTATTACAGCCATGATTCTTCGCGGGAAAGATGCTAGAAGCTGGGGATCCTCTGCCATTCTTATTTACAGATTCTCATCAGTTCTGTCAGGTTGGATGGTGAACGTTGGTGGACAGCCATTTTCAGGTCTCTCCAAAGATGCTCAGTTGGGTATAGGTCAGGACTCTGGCTGGGCCATTCAAAAAACCTTTGTTCTGAAGCCACTCTGTTATTTTAGCTTTGTGCTTAGGGTCATTGTCCTGTTGAAAGGTGAAGCTTCGGCCAAATTTTAGGTCCTGAGCACTCTGGAAGAGGTTTTCTTCCAGGATATCTCTTTTTTTGGCTGCCTGGATCTTTCCTTCAATTGCAACCACAATCTGAACAGATGGGTTTTTATTAGATGGGTTTGCCAGAAGTTCTATTACTGGTAGAATGCAACTTATTTATGTGTCATTTTACATTATTCGACTGATGCAAACTTTTAAAAAAAACAAATTGTTCAAGCCAAGTTTAGCTGTACAACACATTTCAGCAACAGTACGGTTCAAGGTGTTGTACAAGATAAAAACATGACAATAAAGCAAAAAAAGGAGACCCAACAATGTAGTGACAAAATAAAGAGTAGCTATTAAAAGATGTAATCTAAACTCAAAGTAATCGATGTTAAAGTGATAGTTGATCAAAGACAGCTCTAAACAGGTGGGTTTTTGGCCTTGATTTAATTAAACTCAGAGCTTCAGAGGTTATGCAGCTTTTTGGAGGTTTGTTCCAGATTTGAGCAACATAAAAACTGAAATCTACCTCTCCATGTTTGGCTCTGACTCTGGGGATGCAGAGTAGACTGGAGCCAGAAGACCTAAGTGGTCTGAAAAATGGATACAACAGATCTTTGATGTATTTTATTGTTAAGCCATTTGGCGATTTATTAACTAACTAAAGTATCTTAAAATCTATTCTCTGAGCTACAGGGAGCCAGTGTAAGGACTTCAGAATTGGGGTGATGTGCTGGGGTGATTTTATGTAACTGATTTGAGGACGTGAGCAGCTGCATTCTGGATCAGGTATGGCTGTATGAGTTGGCAGAATTCAGTCATTTTTTTCTGTATTTGATGTAATAGAACAAAGTATTGGAAGAAGATTTAATGTTGATAAGCAGATTAACTGTCTGATTTTTTTATTTTCTCTGTAAAGAAGTTAGCAAATTCATTGCAAGCATCTAAAAGTTGTAGAGTGGTAGCTCCCCAGGACTGAACTTGGCCAATCTTGATTATTCTACAGCAACAAATCACAATAAAATGCATGGACATTTATGGGTATAACATGGTCCTTTAAAAAAAAAGTCAGGTGTTGCTAAACATTTTTTATGACAGCAAAAAAGAAAGAAACTGAACAATGTTCTTGCATCATTCCACAATACACGGAGGTAAACTTCAAAAGGCCTTCATCGCAAAAGCTGGAACTCCAATGCTGTCATGACGGCTGATCTGTTTAATCATGTTGACGGCAATGATCAAGCCCATCAGCTGGAAGAACAAATAGACAGACATGTAGTCAGAAATGACAGGATAAATGAGGCTGAAAAGGAGCTTTCTATTCCTATTAAAGGCTGTTCTTCCCAGAGATGGTTTTCTGCTGTTCCTTTTCTTCTATGAAACTAAACATTCTGCCTACTCTCCACTCTGGATTGGTATTCAGGGACATTTAGCAGCTCTGTTGGGCTTCTAAAGCTCCACTACTTGAAGAAAAAAACATTATTGTACCAGGTTCTCATCAATTTTGAGGTGGGAATTCAAAAATGTTGGCCAATAATGTGTTGAAAGTCAGTTCAATCCTTCACTATCTCATAGTAATTTCCTTTTATGTTTTTCCTAAATTGTTGTTTTTAATCAAATGTTAAGTGGTTTATTTTATTGATTCTTTGTTTTTAATTTTCATACTTTTATCATATATTTGGTTTCTTTACCACCCAATCATGTAAAGCACCTTGAACTTCCGTGAGTTGAAAGTGTCCTACACAAATAAAATTGCCTTGCCTTATAGCTGTGTGGTACTCATGTATTGTCATTTCACACCTAGATACTTTCATGTCATAGCTCTAAACAGACCAAACACCATAAAAGGGCAAATCAGTTCATTTAAATATGTTTTACTTAAGTATATTTTGCAATTTATGAAGACAGTTATAGAAGTCTGTCCTATAAGTCTTTTTTTTTTTATTTTTTTTTTTGGAGGGGTATCAAGCAGAAGTGAAGAAGCTACCAGAGAACATATTAAATTACCTGGTATGATTGTAGTTCCAACCAGTGTTGGTGAGTTACTTGAAATTAGTAACTTAGTCACGTTACTAGTTACTTGTTTCAAAAGTATCTCGTTACTTTCAATGTAACGAGTTACTAAGGAAAGTAACTTTGTTTTTACTCAGAATTGTCTTACTACTGTGTTGCTTCCCTGAATGGAGAGCCAGCAAGGCTGAAGGAAAATAGGCTACATTAGAATAGATGATGTCTGTTTCATGTTTCACTTTTTTATCCGTCTGTTATAATCTATTTCTACTGTTTCAACCCTCTACATGTGCAAACATCATTTTAAGGGTTGATCCGGAACATTGCTAAAAATGTAATCATTTTACCTAGTGTCACTACGAAGAAGGAGTGGTTCACAAACCTTGGCATACAGCATGTTGAAATATTTGATAGGTATATTTATTTTTGCTATTTAAATGGGTAGAAACTATACTTTTAACAATTACAACATGAATCTGTACCTCAGACCATTTAGGAACTGTAGGAATCAATAATAGTGCAAAAATGATTCAACATAAACATGGAGGTTTATCCATTCTTTGTAAACTTAACTGAAAACTTGACAGGCAAAGCATTCAATGTCTCAGCCTCATAACCAGTCAATGTTTAACCAAAATACTATTGCCAAAAGACAATATCACCAGTGATGCAGCATATATCACTGAAAGCTGACAGGTGGACGGAGTCAAGATGGCGACAAGCAAATTTAAACAAGTGCTAGCTGCGCTAATACTTTTGTATCTGTACTATTGTATTTGTACTGTGAATCAAATGGTAAAAGAAAGGCGAGGAAGATGAGGAAGAAAAGCCAAATCTGGAACCATTCAGCTGGGAAAAAGGGGACAATTTGGGATGCCTGTTCTTCAAAAAGAGCTTGGGATAAACTTTGTTTAGCATTATTGTAGCCAAAACGTCCCTCCCTCACAGGGCGTAATTTAATTGGTCTACAGCAAACTGGAGTCGTTAAATTTCTGACAATGACTGAAGACCACTGAGGGGCGGTTTGGGTCAGGTGCAATTAATATGCCGTTAGGCAGCACATCATAGTGTACAGCGACACACCTGTGAATCACACGCACACTCACCGTTTTTTCTTATAATGACTCTTCACAACAAAAGTAAAAGTCTAGCATGGCCTTAATTGAACAGTATGATCCCGGCTTTCGGCACACAAAGTAACGAATAACGGCCTTATTTAAAATCCCGGTAACGGTAAACACGTTCCTGATTTTGGCAAACTAACTAGTTAATGTGCTTGCTTCCACAATAATTATGTAGTTACTGTAACACCTGACTTGATAACGCATTAGTCCCAACACTGGTTAGAACATTCTGATGAGCTGAGTTTACTTGTACAAGCTGTTATATGAATTGAACTTTTGACCCACACCAGAGTGTGATTAGAGTTTCAAACCAAACCGAACCTTTTCAACAAACAAGGTTTAGTTGGATTCAGCAGGGCTGATGTGAATGCACCCTAATCCACTTCACTTTTTTTTATTTATATAGCACCAATTCACAACAAATATCATCTCAAGGTACTTTACAACAAAAGTCATTTCAATACAATTATACAAACAATCCAATCAGTTAAGTTTTCTAAGTAGCAAAATGTATTCATTCATCGACCAGAACTCTTTGGTTGATGACTGAACCATCAACCATTTACTCAACAATGAAACGCCAGCCCATTGTAATTCAAACCTTTTCTAATCTAAATTAACATTGTAACACTTTTTTGGGATTTTCACACTATCATAGGTTCAGGGTTTTTTATAGTTCTAATGTTTTAGAGTGTGAAGATATCATTCTAGGTTTTGAAGTTATGACGCATTAAAAGAACTTGAGCTGATATCATGTGGTTAATCTCCACATGCTGAAGTTAAACATGAAAACAAAAGCCTGTTATTGTTCCTCATATTTTTCTTTTAAAACTGGAGTTAAAGACTATTTTTAACCTGCCATACTTCCAATATAAAAAAACATTGTATACATATTTTCATCTATGTGTGCATTTTAATGATTATTTTTAATGTTAATTGCAGTTTATGAACAGCACCTATTTTTTTAAAGTTTAAATTCTTGTCTTTTATGCTGTCTACCGTTTAATCTAGATAATTTTGTTAAGGAGTGCCCTTGCCCCCAGGGAAGAAGAATATAACCACAGCAACGAACAACGTAGCATTTTCTATATCCAAATAAGAGAGGCAGTTTTACTTTTCGCATGATAAAAGTAAAAATAATCCAGCCAAATATTTCTTCTTCTCCTGCTTTTCAAGTCTTTCAGTTATAACAGATTTGTGTTTTTGTGCAATAATCATTGTTTGTATGTGACAACAATAATAATAAAAAAACTTTGAGAAAAACGTACAGCGATGAAAGAGAATCCAAATAAGAGGCCCAAGGCAACCTTTACGTAAGGTTCGACATAATTCCAAAGAGCTTCACCACAGGACTGCAGACAAAGGAGGAAAGGTAGCAATTGGTTGAAGGTTGGAAATGTGATAACTGTGAGGTTAAATGTGTTTAACTCAGACCCCTTGGCTGAATACCTTGGAGTAGATATTAACTGGTCCCGTGAGTCCCTGTGAGACACCAAGAACACCATTGTTAAAGATTTGCAGACAGCATTTTTATATGATAAATATAAACCTTTCTTAAGCTCACCTCTGGCATGGGTTTACATTCACCATATCTGTGTGATCCATATGAAGATGTGCACTCACAAGTGTCTGGGATGTCTGTGCCCCAGTCCTCGACACCAGTCCATCCACAACACTGGAACTGCAACACAAATGTTTACAATTAAGATTGCTGTTGGGTTTTTACACATTGCAAAAGATAAAAAATACAGTGTAACTTCTGAAACAAACCAGCTGCTGATGATTTTAATATAATTATTTGTCCAAAAATAAAGCGAATAAGAAAGGTTTGTCTATAACTCCAAAGAAAAGCACCAAGAGGAGCCATTTAGTCTTACATATTGTTGCAGGTAATTAAGCTCCTTCTTTGTTTCATCATCTTTCATGAACTTCTTGGCAACTTCAGTACTTTGAAAGTTTTCTGTGTCCTAAATAGTATGAGAGAAAGCAATTAGCAAAATCCCAGAAAAAACACAAACAAGATTATGGCAAAGATAACATTTGGGTTTTATTGCACTCAAATGTTTTTTTTTAAAACAGTTGCATTAGAGACACTGTTACCAAATCTGAAAAGCATCCTACCTGACTGATAATGAAAAGCACAACCTTTAGTTAAACCAAAAATTAAGCAGAAAGGGTTTTTTCACTGGTGTCTAGTATTATACACTGTACAAATGCATGTAAAAAAATGACAGTAAATAACTATAAGATAAAAAAAGTACATTGTACATATGCTAAATTACTGTAAATTGAGAAATGGTCAATGGTTTTTGTTTTATGATACTAATTTAAATAAATCAGTAAAAAATTTTAAAACATAAAATTGTAATCAAATACATAATGATTCTGTATACATTACAATCTTCAATGTATTTTATATTTGGATTTAAATTTATAACTGTATATCAGTCACACAAAACGTATCTTACCTTTATCAATAACATGTCAAAATATTGTTTGAATTACTTTGAAAATTATTTTGACATTTTAAGAGAAAAAAATACACCCTTAGACTGTAAAACTGTATATCTTTGTTGTAAATATGATCAATTATCATATGTGAAAAACATGGTTTTGAAATTTAAAACAGGTATTCATTTTTTACAGTTTCTGCAGCTATAAAACACAGATTTACTATGCAATAAAATATTATGTGGCACAGTCACGGTGAATGGCCACTTTCTAATTGTAGTACCCTAATATTTTCCCTGTACCCTGTGTATTTTCAAAGTGGCATCCACTTAAATGTTTAGCTTAAAACTGTGCATCGCTATCTAAAATATATGTCTACTTTTACAGATGTGAAATCCTACGGACAAAAATTATTTCTTTATCCTGATCCTGCATTAAAGTTTGTGTACCATAAAAGTTAATGATATACAAAACTTATAAAAAATATCAAACTGAGTTACCATTTTAAAAATATTTTTCTACTAACAATACATAACAGTCAAAACACTAACATTGTTTGGTGTGGCATCTGTATTTAAAATATTTAATGCTATCTTCTGTGGTTCTCTAATTCCTAGATTAAACATTGTATTGTAATAACTTTTCTTGTAAAGTGCCTTGAGATGACATCTGTGGTGAAATGGCGCTATATAAATAAACTGAATTGAATAGAAGTTAATGGAGCATTTTTTTCTACCTTTGATGTGCAAAATAAAGCAAAAGTGACGTGTGTTTTTACCTTTATCATCGCAATAAATTACTAACAAATTTAGAATCTAAGAAAAGAATTTAGATGGAGAAGAACAAAAGAGAGTGCTCTGTGGCACCACAGCTAAGAAGTTGAAAGTCTCATTGCAACACTGCAAGTGCAAGAGTGTTTTCCCTGATCCTTCAGAGTACACTTAGGATTCCTAAGACAGAATAATTTTCTTTTGAAGGTGAATAAAACACAAACAAAATGATCTATTGTTTAATATTTAATCCTTTGAAGATTCTGTTTTTGCAAGAAAAAAAGGTTTTAATACAAATATATATTTCTACCTCACTTTTAGGGACAATCATTTAACTTTTATAAAGGAGAATGAACGTGATGGCCTTTCTACAACCAGACAAATGGTGAGTTCAAAAGCAATTGCAATACTAATATTACACTTGTTTGTTTGTTTAAACAAAGATTTTATAGCTCATATTTGGAGGTTGAAGGAGATGGAGGACGACAGGCTGAAGGCTCAAAGGTGAGGTTGAAAGTATAATTATGTTGGCAAAGAACTTGAGCAGTTTGTCAGAAAAGAGGCTTATGATGATCTTTATTAGTCACATGGTTGATCCGCTTTGCTTTGTGATCAGAGCTTTCTATAACATCTTCAGTGATGTATTGTTTTAGATGGCAAAAGCAAACTGTCCAGATGGAGATGCTCGTAGATTCTGTTATGGGAAAATCAAGATTAGTTTTATTTAGTGATTAGTAATTATTAGAAAAGGCTTCCGGGTAATATGGCATAATGCTTGTGACTCTGAAGTTAAGCAAGACTTACGGATGTTTCACCAGAGTAGTTTAACTGAAGGACTCTTATTATTGTTATTTCTGTTATCTCTACAGAGTAGCTGTTCTGATATAAGTTCTGAAAACTTGTAGAAAGGGAGCTCACACCATGTCTAGAGGGAGAGAGAGAAATGCCCAACAGATGGGCTTTTGTTCCATTTATAATAAAGATCTTGTAAATGCCATTGAAGATGTAATCAGCCGTATCCTTATTTATATTTTGAAGCAATGCTATTTATGCGTGAGAACTTTTTTTTTTTAGCTGATCTACCTACCACTGGGTAAATGTAAGCTTGCTTGATCAACTGTTTATATGTGTTTTTGAGTCTAATATGTGCAGTTTGATTATCTGGGCTTTGAAACTGCATTCAGGCTGGAACGAAATAATTCTTATCTTCACAGAGCATCTGAAATAGAACATGCAAGCCCTCAAGCATGTTGGAGCAAAGATCTGCTCCAGGTTTTCCATGTTGTATGTCCTCCACAATCAAGTCCAGATAAAAAGAAAATTTATGTCAACCATTTTTCATATGTTTTAAATTGTGTTGATTGTTTTTATTCTTCACTTTTGTTTTGAACACATCTACATGTTACTGTGTACTTTATTTTTATTTTTATGATTTTGTCGCCACAGTGGCATTTAATAAAGTGGACAGCAGAGAAATTGGGAGAGACATTCGGTAAATGTCCTAGGCCAGGAATTGACAGTTTTTAAACAAACTTAAATTAATTTTTTAATAGATTACTGTATGGTTTACAGTTTCACTGGATCCAACTGTGAGAAACTGTAATCAGTTGAAAGGCATGTCACATGAATTACCATAAACAGTTTTACAGTAAATATTTGTTATTAACAGTTATCTACTGTCAAGAAACATTCCCTTACTGTGAAATGTATGCTTACCATAATGGTTCACTGTAAAGTTCTGGAAACCGCAGCTGCTAGTATTCCACCATAAATTCGACTTCTTTTTTTTTAAATTCTTGCCAATGAATTAATGTTTTCTTAAATGGCTAAAGAAGATATTAGCATGGTATGCAGGCATAGAGTAACATGGTTACTCTAATTAGACCTTCTGGCTCTGGGGTAATATTGTTCAAATCTTATTTGACAGACTGAGACTTCTTTTTGTTTGTTGATGAGTAAAACCTGAGCAAAGGTCCAAGGACCACTTATACAAAATATCTACATTCTCCCCTTACCCCAGACTATGAAGTATTGCATCATACCCTAATATATCAACACTGATAAACAAGATTACATTTTTTATTGACCTCCTGAAATTGAGAGAGGGACAAAACATATTCCAGTGATAATGCCATTAAAACCTTTCACCAAACACTTGGAGGTAGGATTAAGGTAACAATTTTGCCATCATATGCGCTTTGAGAAAGGACTAATGGAACCAGGAGTCCATACATCACTGCAGTGTACTATTTGGAGTTGATAAGCTATTGAATGGGTGGTTCCATGCATCTCAATGAAAGGATCTACTTCTTTCAAACTGATGATTACTTGAGACTAAGTTATGGTGTGTTCACACAGAACGCGTTTGAAGCATTAGGTTCATATGTACAGTTAATGGAGAAGCGTGTCAGGTTAGAAGCAGGTTGGCATTGAGAAAAAACTTTTCTGCCTCATTCATGTGCCAGACAGGAGTAAATGAGGCGTTTGACGCATATCAGAAAACACACGTGTCATTTTATGTGGTTCATTTTGTGTATTCCTTGGTGACCAGAGTTTTTGCGTCTGCTGCTGAAGTTGAAAAATCTGAATTTTGCCGTCAATTAACGCCGCATCAACCAATCAGAAACCTGGTGACGGGGTGTTAGTGATGCCATGACTGTTATGGAGTCACTGCATCAGCATCACATGAAGTAAATACTGAGAGAGTGAATGGAGTGATTAAAGTTATTTTCTGATACCATTTGAAATAAGCCGTGGATCAAAAATATGATGTCTGCGAATATTAAAGACTAATTTTGATGCAGAGAAAACACTGGTTTTCGATCAGCGGCAAAAGTTACTTTAGGTTTTGTGTTGAAACGTTTAGCAGACTACAGCTGCAGAAGAAAAAGGAGAGCAAGGTTGTAGCGTTCAGGACGAACAAAGGAGCATTAAACACAGACAAAACCTCTATAAATCTGACCATGTGGAAAGTAGCAGCTATGTCGGGGGTAAAGCCGTCGGTGGAGTTAGAGCCAGCATGGAGGAGAAGCTCTACAAGCTCATGGTGAGGGTTTTACATGCCATAACTATTGTTGGCTCAGGTTCACGGCGTAACGTCACATATGCGACTTCTGACTTGTGATTTGTAGGCATTTTAATTGCAAGATTTTACAATCAAATAAAGTCCAAATCACTTGACAAACACAGTCGAAATGTAAACCATTAGTTATCATTTAAACTGAAGTACAACATATGTGTCATTCAGGACGTAACAGAAAATAACTTTTATCACTTAATTGACTTCCATTCATAATTTTGCCATGAGCCAACCAGAAGGGGGAGGAGACTTAGGCTCCCCACAAGTAACACATAATGGAAGGAGGCTCAGGTGTGGATGACTGGGGAGACAGGTGAGAATGATGATGAGGAGAGCGGGTGAATTAGGCAGCCTGACATAACTACTGATTACACCGACCATTGAGCACCATTCTGGTGAAACGACCTCTGGCTGTTGCTGAACTGACCAATCACAGGCATGTGCTCTCCGTTGACAGAGATGCATAGTTAGAAAATGGGGCTCTACTTCATCCGTCCTTGCTACGGTGACAGAGAGCCATTGCGTCAATGGATAATGGTGCTGCGTTAATAAGCCTGTGAATATTCTCATTCATCCAGGTCATGGTTATCTCAAGGAAATTTCAATCAAACGCAACTGGACTTGGTAATTTGTCTTGGAAGACGTTTCACCTCTTATCCAAGAGGCTTCATCAGTTCATGCTCGCCGCTGACCAGGCTGGGACTGGTCCAACTAACTGGTGTGGAGACTCAGCTATTTAACCTCTTGAACAAGAATCATTATGTCATTGGATCCTTTGTGCTCCATGTCTTAACGACGGTCGTTGGCGTGCCGCAAGTGCAGCATTGTAAATTGGAGATAGGTGATGTCTCAGGCCTCCTCCTCTGTTTAGCGATGGTTTCTCTACTTTTACATAGATGGCTTCTTTTACTCCTCTTTCAAACCATCTGTCCTCTCTGTCTAATATCTGGACATTGCTGTCCTCAAAGGAGTGGGCTTTCTCCTTGAGATGTAAATGAACAGCAGAGTCCATGCCTGAGGAGTTAGCTCTCCTGTGTTGGGCCATGCGTTTGTACAGTGGTTGTTTGGTTTCACCAATGTAGAGGTCCTTGCATTCTTCATTGCATTGGATTGCATACACCAGGTTGCTTTTGTGTGTGTGTGGTGTTCTGTCCTTGGGATGTACTAGTCTCTGTCTGAGTGTGTTGCTGGGTTTGAAATACACAGGGATACTGTGTTTGTTAAAAATCCTCCTGAGTTTTTCAGAAATCCCAGACACATATGGAATGACTACATTGTTTCGTTTGTTTTCTTTTTCTTTTTCAACCACTTTGTTGGCTTTCCTTCTGGAATTAGCTGCAGTTTTCACAAAAGTCCAGCTGGGGTAACCACAAGTTGTGAGGGTGTCTCTCACGTGCTTGCGTTCTTCCCCTTGGGCCTGTGAGCTGGTGGGTATGTTATCAGCTCTGTGTTGCAGGGTCCTGATAACACTAAGCTTGTGTTCCAGTGGGTGGTGTGAGTCAAAAAGTAGGTATTGGTCTGTGTGTGTGGGTTTTCTGTATACCCCAATGTGGAGCCTTCTGTCCTTTCTCCTCTGGACGACACAATCTAAAAAGGGCAAACTATTGTCCATGACATCTTCTCTGGTGAATTTGATGTTTCTGTCCACCGAGTTTATGTGTTCAGTAAAGGCTTGCACCTCTTTGGTTTTGATTTTAACCCATGTGTCATCTACGTATCTGAACCAGTGGCTAGGTGTTATTCCTTCAAAGGAGTTCAAAGCTCTGCACTCTACCTCCTCCATGTATAAATTTGCCACAATTGGAGAAACTGGTGAGCCCATGGCACAGCCGTGTTTCTGTCTATAAAACTTGCCATTGAACTGGAAATATGTGGTATTCAGGCACAATTCCAGGAGTTGGCAAATTTGTTCTGGCGCTGCGTTAATCCATCTCTGTCAAAACGGAGATGTATAAACTAGGCGTGATGCGGTCAGCTCGGGGACCATAGTCCACCAGCAGCTGTGCCTGCATATGCAGGCTCCCAGGTTGTGGATCGCTCCGTCGCTGCTCAACTGAGACTTTAGCTCCCCAATTCCCCACTGGAGTGAGCCCAGCTGCGCGGAGGCCAGGCCGAACGTGTAATGCAGTCAGCTTGGAAACCAGAGTCCACTGGCAGCCACAGTAGCTCCTGGAGGGTTGCGAAAAGGAGGGAGGGACAAGGACGAGGAGGCCAGTCGACTGCTACTGAAGAGTCCCTGGTCAGGGTCCTCCCACAAGTTGCATATTTCAAGCTTCATGCGTGTGAAAATTGCATATTTTTATGTGCATCCCCTTCACTTTGGACATGTGCTGCGTGTGAATGCTAAAGCATCCAGCTAGGCATGTGTGTTGCGCTATGACAGTTTTGGTGTGAACGCACTTTAATTCATCTCGTGATTGCATGTACCACCCTGTGAGGTCTTTACCTGAAAGTTTAGTGTGGTATGAGTTGATTACAGACTTTAATTATAGCCTTTACTGCACAGTACACCTCCTCTACCAACTGAGACATGCAGTAAACCAGCCTGATCTGTATTCTTATGTCTATTTTCCAACGCCATACAAACCATGTAGAAGATTACCTTTTGTTTTAAAGCAACAAGATAAAATCCAAAGATTAGCATGAGGACCATTCCAATCCCCATGAAGACTGCAAACTGCACAGAACACAAAACAGTTTTATACTGTTTGTTGTAATTTTAAAAATGTAATTTAATTTAATTTGGCTTAGGTTGCTTTTTTGTCATTCATGTGTATTATGTGAATACTTGTACATACAACTTTGAGGCAGCATTTATTCTCAGTGCGTGCAGCTTGGCTTCCCAGTACAGAGATCCCGAGCGTGGCAATGGCAATCACCCAAAACCAGATTATGCTTGGGCCGTCGATTGCTTCCATCTGGTCAGTAAAGACAGCAAAGACAATTTTACTACAAAGCTGAAACCGGTTCTAACGTAACATGAGCAACAGCTGTCTGTTATGAAACTGAATCTGTTCTTGAAGCAGAGTTATTTCAGGCACGGAATACAAAGCAGCATCTTACCATCAACAGAACTAGAAACTGTTCTTTAAATCGTTTGTCTAAATGGATTCTGATTTATACTAGTTTTTAATGTTTCAGCATTGCTACTCTCTCAAAGTTTATACATGTTTCATCATGCAGTTTTTATTTCAAACGGAAAGTCTTTGTACTAATTGTCAAACCAACTCAGAAAATGTGACTTTGGTTTCATGGTTTCTAAGGCAACGTTTGGATAAAGAGTAGTCATATTAAGAGTGGTTATAAGATAAGTCTTTGTTCAATTATGAATGATAAATATACTAAAAGAGTTCCTAACTGTGGGTTACATATTAACCACTCAACAACCTCATAGGGTCCCACTTTATAGTATCTGAATTATTTTCCGCATTAGAAAATATTCTTTGAAGCACTGAGTTACAGAGTAAGAGCATGAAAAATGTATCTCCAACTGTAAAGTGTTTGTGTCTTACCTGAATGTTTAAGCTAGTCCTCACTAAACCGTAGATCATCAAAGATCCCACTACCTAAAGAAATAGATGATATTTTGGTTTGTTCAACAAAAACAAGAAAGAGACAAAACCTTTTATTTATTTATTTTTTGAATTTGCAAAGAAAATAGTTTTGAAAATCATATGATGTCTAACATAATGTATATTATTCATCATAGTCCTCTCAGACTGCAATGTTGGCACTAACGTATAGTGTGGTTTGATGGGTCAAATATTTGTAATATCTGCATTAAAACACCAGAGAGCGACAAAGAGCTGAATATTTAAGTGAACAATTTGATAGAGAGGAGAGCTGTACTTTGCAAAACAGTAAGATTAAACTGAAAGTTAAGTGTTGAATGTCTGGGTTAAACTGCTGGTGTTGAAAAATTATACATTCTTATCAAATATTTCTTTTTCAATTATACATTTTTATTTGAGTCCTACAATTTAGACTAGATTTAAAATCCATTAATAAGAAAAACTTCATTAAATGAAATTCCTTACAATAAAACAAATAGATATGAAGGCCTAGAGTGTTACTCTTATGTAAACCAAACGAATAAAAATAAGGTAGGATGGGTTTAAAAGCCAACAGAAAATAGTACACTAGTAAATTTGTTTTAGTTTTATGAAAGGTAAAAAGCTAAATAATTAAATAGCTAAATACATTTTTCTATAGTATGAAATAAAATTTAAAAATCACTGACCGTAAACAGGGAATTGAAGGCGATAAAAACAGCCTTTAGGCATCCATCAATTTTCCCCATATTTTCAATTTTACTTTGACTATACAGATGAGTGACAGGGAGAACTGTGAGTGCTGTTAAACCCTCTGCAGACAATCGGAATGAAGAGGGGAACAGTTTCAACACAGATAGCAAATCAGCAGCCTCTCAGTGAAACCTGTAAGTGATTAGCATAAGGAAGTATCAGAATAAGAAAAGTCACAGGGAGAACAATAAAATCTAATAAGACATGTAGTAGAAAATCCTCTCTTACCTTAATATATTGGAGATTTTAATTTAACACTTCAAGACTTCTAAAGATGTTTTTTGGTTTTAATTTGTTTCAAATTATAAGTTGAATTTAAGAACTATATTTTTTACAATCATAAATGTGGAACAGCCTTTACCTTCTGTTTTTTCTTGTTTTGTGAATATGAAAAACAACATATTTAAAATTTGAATTTAAAAATGTTTTTCACTTTTTAATGATCAAACTATTCCTTTTATTAGCAATAATGTGTGGCCCAGGCCGCGGCTTCGGTTGCCTCCCGGCCATCGGGCGATAGTAGCAAGGCTGGAGGGTGTCGGCCTGGGGGGGTTGGCCGCCTGGGGCTTCAGTCTGCTCACAGGCCCGGCGCGGCATGTCCGGGGTATCCGAGTTGGTGCTGCGCCGGGTTCTGGCCTCAGCACGGGGGCCCTCGGGACGCTGGCGGTGCTTGGGGCCTCTCTTGTTGACGGGGAGGCTTTTACCATCTAGCACAGGCGATCTCCTGAACGGGGTGCGCTTGGGACGGGGGGGAGGGTGTACGGGGAGAGGGTGGGCTAAACTCAGCCTGGCTGTCTAGTGTCCTGTGTTTTGTTAGTAGTCTGAATGTTGGGATGGATTTAGGTCTGCCCCTGGGGTGGGGGCGGGCGGATGGCCTGGGCCCCCATGGGGCTTGGAGGGGCCGCTGCCGTGGGCCCCGACTTGACGTGCTGGGGCCTCCTACCCCTGGTGGATCGGCTGAATGGGGGTGCCTATTGGGGTCAGCAGGGGAGCTGGCTCCCTGGGGATGGCATCTTGTCACCCCAGTTATTTCCTCCCCACCCCCATTTGCCTCTGTCCAACTGCTCCTTCATTCTACCATTCACAAGGCCTTGGGACGTGGGCACGTCACTGGGGTGCGGGATGGAGTTTCCGTGTTCACTACCTGGTGGCAGCCTGGGTCCCAATTTTATTGAGCAACACACGCACATGTAGGGACCTGGCGGTGGGTGCGCCTCGGCCTGGAGGCGGGGCCCTTTATAAGGGGCCTCGCCTGTGGTGCTGGTACCCACTGTTTAAATGCATCTAGACACTGAGGGCCCGGGGAGGGAGATGGGGGTACCCGGGAGTATTCCCATAGCCCACCCCTCTGTTTTAAGTGCACAGTAGAACAACACGCAACAACACCACAATTGAGCAGGGGGAGAGAGGCTGGGGTCTTTCCCCACCCCTGTTCGTTGGACCATCAGGGGTTGGAGCCCGGGTGGATTATCGGGCCGTCTGGTCGGGGACCTGGGCTGGTGGGCTACTCTTGCCGGGGTGGGGGCCTTGGCGGTCTGCTTTACCCCGTCCTGGTGGGCAAGGGGTCCGTCTCCAGGGAGGGCAGGGTGTTCTATCGGGGCGTCTGTCCCTGGGCCTGGAGGATATAGAGTATGTATGGGGTGCATGAATGAGTGTACAGCGTCCTTTTTTCGTGTGTGCTGTATATGTAAGAATGTGTACGCATGAGAGGGAGGGTACGTATGAGTGTCTCTGTCTGTCTATGTCTACTTGTCAGGTTCGGTGTTTGGCTGCCCTCTGGCCTGGTGCATCTTCTTCCCCTCCGTCACTCCCCGTCGGTGATGGATGCTCCTGCCCGCTGTTCGATGAGGTCCCGGTTGCGGCCCGCCTCGGTCCTGGTGCATGCCTGGCTGGTCCTGGGTGGGCCGGTGTGTCGGGCGGCCGCTGTTTCGGGCCGACGTCCTCCTTGGACTGACATGGGCACCTCTTATGGGGGTGCCTGCCGGGGTTGTAAAGTAGGTTGGGTCGGTGGGGACTGCCTCGTCGTTTCATCTGGGGGGGCTGTCTGGCATTGGCTGGGCCCTAGATCTTGGCGCTCTGCATGGGGCGGGATCTGGACCCGGGAGCTGGTAGATCTGGATGTCCAGGTGCTGGCTGGACGTGGCCTGGGGAGGGCGTACATCCACTGTGGCTTTTACTGTGGCTCCCTGGCGTGGCGAGGTTATTGCCGATGGATATTGGTCCGGGGTGGCGGCAGCGTGTGTTGTCCGTCGGTCGGCTGTGGGCGCCTCCTGCCTGGCGGCGGCCCTGCTGGGGGGCGGGGTGCCCCATATCCCCGTGGCCTCCGGGTCCTGTTCCGGGCCCGCCCTGGCGAAGCCCGTGGGCTCGTCCTTGCGACCTCTCGGGCCCCAGCATTGCGGCTGCTTGGTGTTCCCCTGAGGCTTCCATCTGTTCCTCTCTTGGTGGGTGATCGGCCCTGCGCTGGTCCGCCTGCGGCTCCTGGGCTCTGTGGGACTCTGGATGGATGTGTCTCCTGCCTCCTTCATGTCTGTGTCGATTCCTGTAGGACGGATTGAAGGTTCCTTACACCAGCTATCAATCAGTTGCATGGGGAAACCTTATTCAGACCTGCATGCTCGCACACACACATAGGAGTGGGGACATTGCTGTGGACGGACATATCTTGAGCTGAGATTATCGTTAGTAGTTAGTTGTTACCAGGAGCTTACCAGAAACATTAGTATTGTGTTCATTAATCCATGTTTGTGTGTAGTGAATGTGTAATTCTTAGTTTTTATTACTGGATCTGAACTATTGGTGTGGTTCTGTTCAGTTCGTTGTTTTTGTTTGTTTTGTTTTACCGCTTCTCTGCCATCCGAAAGAGGCGGAGGACTGGGATGTTTTCTTGTGTTCTTTGTTTGCCTCCCTGTCTTGTGTCGTCGGTTCGCGCCTCTGCTTGTCCGGTTTCTTTTCTTCACTTTCTTCCTTTCGTCCTTCTTGTCTCGGTTTCGTGTCCATGACTTCAGGAAATTGAACCCTCAGTAATCATTAATAAAGATTTTTTCATACATATACATCAAGTGGAGTATTACTCTACTTGGGAAAGTAAAGCTGTTGGGCTTCTACTTGGTACTCAGACACCAATTCTGAGTGGCAAACTGCTAGACAGGACACGTTAAAGTGTTTTGACAATGTCTGGTGACAAGCTCCAAGTCTTTTAGCTTGGACGGTCTCATTGCCATCACTCTAATCTTTAGCATAAATAGTAGTGTAATGCAACAACAAAAACGGCATTAGCAGGCCATTTGCTGCGGGCAGGGGAACCAACACACTTTAAGTTAAAATTAAAATATTTTATGTAACAGTTTATCGTATTTTTAATGATAAAACTTAATTTGAACAGTGAAATCCAACTAAAATATAATAAAAAATAAAGGCGGTAAAAACAAGTTACCAAGTTAATAAGAAACTAAAGAACCACTGAACAGAACAGGTCTAAATATAAAAACTCAGACTATTAAACCTCTGGTTGAAATGGAGAAAAACAGCAAACGATGGCATCATATTCAGTTCCCTGTAAACTAAATTTTTACAGGGAACTGAAGAAATATTTACCAGAACAATCAACAAACACACGCAACGGTTGACTTTCACATACAAAGATCTGTCAGTAAAACTCAACCAAACCACAATATTAAGATCAAGTTTAACTTATTATCTAAAATATGTGGCTGGATAATCTGAAAAGCCTTAAAATTCAATAAATAAAAGGTGATGATGGGATTTGGCTCAAAGAAACTGACAATACATGACATTTAATAGTGACCAAAGCATCTTTATAACAACATATTTTCTATAATTGTAGGACTGATAAACATGTCCACCTCTCAAAAAATGCTAATATGAAACACATTTTCAAAGGTCTCTACTGCCAGGGACATTTTCAAGTTTCTTTGAAACTAGAGCAATTGCTGTCTTGTCCATACCTATGGAATCTTCTCTTCCTGGAGAGAAGACAAAAATACATGCGAGCATCTGACTATATGTCATCAGGTCCTGAGCTCTCATTTACCAAATGTTTGTAGAAACTGTACTATACTCTGTCCTACGAATTAAATTTAGAATGTTTGTATGAACAGTGAAATGTCTGATTGATAAAATGTCTGGTGTCCACTCGTATGCATGCTCATCTGCAATCATGTGTTGATAAGTTCCACTTGCCCAATAAATTCCCCTTGTCCACTTCTCTTGGTCCTCGTGCCCGTTCACAGTCATTTGCATACAGAAATGCCCTCGATTAAGCATATTTGGTAACGTCACATCATCTTTCCCATGCATTAAGTCCTGTGTTCTTCCTTAAAATAATGTCCAAGAGAGCGAAAAAAGGAATTTCAGTGACAGAGATCGAAGAGAAACATAGGTGAAACAGTATTCGTGATGAAAACACCAAAAAAAAGTCAGTTAATACAAATTAATTTCACCAGCGATAGTTTTTGCCATCAGTGATTTCTCTGCGTAATTCTCCCCAGGACCCAGCTGTTATATTTTTCTTGCAGAGCAGATATAAAAATGTGGCGAATGGATTCATTTGCTGATATTGAGTTCTGTGGAAATACCTAAATTCTTTGAACAAATTAAATAAATTAATACCGAACATGTGTATTTGGAGACACCGCTTGCGATGCCATCAGTACGCAAGGAAAAAAGGACAATCTGCTTCACTGATAAGCAGGACCATTTGTTGTCACGATGCAGTTTGCAAACCATTCAATCAAAGGTGTCACAGCAATCCATTAAGCTGAAGTGCATGGTGTAACAAATAAACAAATAAATGGGGGGGGAACTGTGAATGACAGCATCTCCATGAATGATCCCCCCCAACATTAAATTATATGTTTTTGGCAAATTTCTAACTTTTCTTGAAAGTTTGAAAAAAAGAAAGTCCAGAATGCTCTGAAGGTTCATCCAAAAAGTGTGGCAAATGTGCTGTTTACTGGGAAAACAGGGTCATCCAAAAAGGAACAATCCAAGGCACTCTTCTTTACATTTAAGAAGCCTTTATTTTAAATGGCTATATCATGTAGAAAATGTTTAAAACTGTGGGTTACATCCCACGTGTATCGGCCTCAGCCTTCATCAAGGTGTAACACTCAGCACAAAGATTATTTTTAAATAGGATAACAAGATTCACCTGGGTAGGTAGAACAAAGATAACGTGATTTCCTGAAAGTTTATTGCTAATCTGTGCACAGCTTTTTGAGTTATTTTTGCTAAAAGACAGCGCCAACATGAGCTCCATGGTGGAGGCAATAAACTGCTGAGAGAAAAATTCTGTCAAAGTAAAACTGTTTCAATGTTGCAGTTCATCTGTTCTAACAGTAGTTGCTGTGCATAGAACTGTAGAACTGTACTTATATGGAACATTTCTACACACAAGTACAAACTGATAAATACCACACAATGCGTAAAATTGTTCCTACGCACGAAATACACATGGATCTGTAAGTAATTACGGTTCATAAATGAGGGCCCTGGGCGTTTATCAAACTTATTAAATTTAAAAATGTTGCAAAAGTACGAGCTTGTAATAAGTCATCAGCGCGAAGTCATAGTGGACACAACAAACAATCGGTCTACTCAAGCATTAAAGGGTCTGAAGTAAAAAAGAAACATGGAGGAATCTTAGGAGTATTGATTACACTCACACTGTTTTTAATTAGGTTTTATTACATTTCTGTGAAACACTTTATGAAAGCCTCTTTTCTTATCATACTGTTATCTTATCTAGAAAAAAAGGAGATAATGTCACCATGTTCAGCAACATTAGCTTCTAGTATCAGGAAAAGCTGTTTTTAAAAAGTATTGTCACCAAAGAAATCATGCATTGATTAGTTTATACTAAATTTGTAATTTGGTTATCACTGCCATTTTAATTAAATCTCTTTGGTTCTTTAAATGTATGATGCCTAGCTGCTAAACAAAACTGTTTCTGTTCAGGTTATTTTCCAACAGTCAGATTTTTTTTTCCGCTATGAAGGCTATTTCATTGGATAGATGTAAATAATATGGTATTACAAAAGAAAAACAGTAAAAAACATTCAAATAATTTCTTTTTAATAACTTGCAGGTTTACAAAAAGCAATTTTTTCCCAAATGACAAAGTTGTAGAATATAACAAAAAGGGATGTTGTGCTGTCTCTAAATGTTTTCTCGAAGGTTTAAATATCGTAAGGGGCAAAAACATCATTAGCTTTGTTCTATAACAGACCTTAACTATTTAAAGAGCATGCTTTATTCTCGCCGTTGGAACATTGCTCTGTGTTAATATGGTTCTCACTACAGTAGAAAAGAGCAAAGATGAAAACAGGTTGAAATGAAGAGAGAGGCAAAGACTGTTGTGAACCAGTGAAGCATCTCTTGCTACAGCTGCACAGTTAGACAATTCTTGCAAGTGGTTATGGTGTGAAAAAAAAGAACACTGGCCTAATTTTATGGTACCTACCAGGGAAAATTTCTGCACTTTTGTCAATGGTGAAGACATAGCCATAATATAAATGAACGTGGAATTAGGGCTTGGATGGTGCATGCCTGAGTCTGCATTTGTTACCACAAATTACACCTTTACACAACCTCAAGCAGTCAAACTCAAAACTCCACTATGGTTAAGACCAAAGAGTTGTCAAAGAATACATTAAAACATAGATCGGAAGACTGAATCTGCAATAGGTGAACAGCTTGGTGTAAAGGAATCAACTGTGGGAGCAATTATTAGAAAATGGAAGACACAAAAGACCACTGATAATCTCCCTCGATGTCTGCTCCAACACAGCTGATTCAAATTGTCCACAGCATGGCAAAATCCTGCAATGTCCTGAATCATTACCCTGAGCAGACTCAAGTCCACCATATTGATGGCCTTTTCAACACGGACTTGCTCAGATACAGATAAAATGTGTGAACGATTTCTCCTATAAAGCTTCCGTTCTGAATGAATAAGGTAAGATCTGGGCTCTGTACACAGTTCTTTCACAACACCTGTATGATCATGGCCCGATGTGGTCTGCAACCTTACAACCTGTCCTTTGATCAGAGTTTGCAGTGGTTGGCTGGATTTATCGTAGCAGACCTTTTAAGACAGTCTCTTGCAGAGAAGGGGTGCCTTCACTTTTTCAGGTTCACGTTGTTGTGGTTTAACCAGTTCTGTAACAATTGGGAGTGGAGATTGATGTGGCTTGGATAGAAGCCGTTCTGCAGGGGAGCCTAAATTCACATTACGTTGAATATTCCTGAGATTTAAAGCCCCCTTGTGTAAGAATTACACTAGTGGTGCGCTAAGTGAATGCAAACAACTGAGCAGTGTTCTCTGCCTTCTCACCGTTATAACACGTCATTACTACTACTGAAGTTAAATGGAAGATAAAGTATTTGCTGCACTAACCTGTCCCGTGTCAAACATAACGCTAACATAAACTTCATGGTTTCATGCAATTAATTTACATGTCCTGCAGAAAGCCTGCAACCTCCGCATCCGTCTTCAAGTTCGTGTATATCATGAATAGTCTCCATCAGGCTCCACTGATGTAGATTCTTGTTTGCACCCTCTGTATCTATAAACAACGTATTCTAAGACTTGGGAATGCTTTTATGATAATGTGATTGATAATGCAGTAATTGATTTTTATTAATAAAAAGCCGAATTTGTTACACGCTGGACCTTTAACAGATTGAGAAATACGTCAGGCCATCCCTGTCTGACTTCTTTGGTACTGTGTACTACTCTCTCAGCAAGTCCAATGGATTGTGGATATTCTCAGCAGCTGGTGACATGAAGAAAGTCCCACTGTGAAGCTAAATCTTTAAAGCGTTTACTTGTGGACTGCCTCACGTTGTCTGAGATTAGAATGTGTGGAGCACCATGAACTGAGAAGTATCTCTTCAGCTTCTTGACAACTGTTGCGGAAGTTGTGTCCCGAAGCAGATTAATCTCAAACCAGCCAGAATATGAGTCGACTAAATCTAAATAGTGCTGACTGCGTCACTCAAATATGCCTGTTGCTACAGTTGACCAAGGCAGGGCGGGGACTTTATGCAGATGGAGTGTTTTTTTTTTGTTGATTTGGCTTGGTGCTGTTGCACACTGAGCAGAAAGTGACAATCTGTTCGATGTAATGTGACATGGATGGCCAGAAAACAATACCTCTCGCCCTCCATGTTGAAGCCTCTGTGCCAGGATGTCCTCTGTGCAAGATTGCAATGCATTTTTTCTGTAGTCATTTTTGGAATTACTGCTTTGAAGCCTTTCAGAATGAGTTCCTCATCAACAGTTAACTCATCCCTGAAAGGAAAGTAGGAGTGAAGAGCAATAGAAAGTCCATGAGGTCGTAAAGGCCACCCACGTTTGATGAATGCGCTGAGTGCCTGCAGGGTTTCATCATTAGCAGTGTGCCATCTCAGCTCCTCCAATCACGAAGAAGATATGCAGTTCACAGTCATTACAAGATAGCGGAACAAAAGCAAAAAAATTATGCCCTCCATAACTTTGACCTATCTCAACACATTAATGAGCCAATGCGTAACCGAGGACACACTCTGGACCTTCTTATTAGCAAAGACTTAAATGTCTCTAAAAAAAAACCTAACCCAACACACATTCAGTAAACAAACTGACAGATGATTTTCTATCCAAAATCTCAGGTATGATGGATAAAATTGTGCCGTTTAAGGTTAAAACTGTCTCTAGTAAAAAGAAGTCTCTGTGGAGAAGCAATCCACTGGTATGTAATTAAAAAAGGGAGTGCTGGTGCGCCAAGAGAAAATGGCAAAAAACTTGACTCCAGGTTCATCTCAAGATATGTAAAGAGAGACTGAATAAGTATCAATTAACCTTGAAGGATGCAACAAAATCATTCTTTTCTGAGATTATTCACAGAAACAATAATTTTAGGACATTGTTTGCTACAGTGGAGAGATTAACTACTCCTCAGGTGGCAGTATCGCCTGAACTAAACTCCACCAGGGCCTGTAATGAATTTGCCAGCTTCTTTACTGAAAAAAAAGATCTTGAACATCAGAAGGTCAATCAGTACATCAGCTTCAACACCACTACCAATGTTATGCCCAGTTAACACCCATGCTGAGAAAATAACGGATTTCCAAAGCATAAACCAATCGAGCCTTGATGAAATTATTGAGAAACTAAGCTCTGCCACCTGCTGCTCGGATATCTTACCAACAGTTTTTCTTTAAAAAGTACTCCCAGCCATCAGGGCGGATCTGATCCAAATAGATAACTCATTCCTCCTGTCAGGTGTTTTCTCCCAAGCTTTAAAAACAGCAGTTATCAAGCCAATACTCAAAAAGAACCTAGACAGCCCATTGATGCGGAACTACAGACCAATCTTTGATCTTCCATGTATCTGTAAAATTATTGAAAAAGATGTGTTCCAACAGTTAAACAGCTTCATAACATGGAACAACCGCTCTGATATTTATCAGTCTGGTTTCTGTTAGCCCCACAGCACCGAGATTGCCCATGTCAAAGATTTCAATGACATCAGTTTAAATACAGAATGTGGTAAACCCACAGTACTGGTACTATTAGACCTCAGTGCGGTGTTTGAGACTGTTGATCATGATATATTACTGGAACGTCTACAGAGCTCGGTTGGTCTCTCTGGTAAAGTACTCGACTGGTTCAAATCCAACCTCAAGAACAGGAACTTCTTTGTTTCAATAAGCAAATTACCATCACAAGAAACAAAAATGACATGCAGGGTCCCCCAGGGCTCCATTCTAGGGCCCCTCCTATTTAGCATTTACATGCTCCCACTAAACCAGATTATAACAACAAATAATATTAACTACGACAACTATGCTGACGACACTCAGCTTTATATCTCAATGTCACCATGAGATGTTGAACCCATCCAAATCCTTAATAAATGCATTGAGCAAATTCTCATAATTTCCTCCAACTGATCAATACCAAAACCGAAGTACTTGTCTTCTGACCCAAAAAAGAACGATTAAACATCAGTTCACAGCTTCAGTTGGTCTAACTCGAAACTACCAACCAGGCCAGAAATCTAGGTGTAATAATGGACTCATACCTGAGCATTTGGGGTCTTATAAAGGCAGCAACAAGGTCAGGTTTCTATCAACCGAGGGACATTTCTAGGATTAAAAGAATGATGATGCCACAAGACCTCGAAAAACTCAACCATGAATTTATCTCTAGCCACCTTAATTACTGTAACAGTACCCTCACAGGTCTTCCTAAAAAGTCAATCAAGCAGTTGCTGCTGATCTAGAACGCTGCTGCTCGTGTTCTCACTAGAACCAGGGAAGTAGAATACATCACCACAGTTCTAACGTACTTACACTGGCTCCCTGTCGCTCAGAGAATAGATTTCAAAGTGTTTTTGTTTTTTTTGTCTATAAATCGTTGAATACATTAGGACCAGAGTACATTAGAGATATGTTATCACGGCTTCCAGGCCACTCAGGTCTTTCAACTGTAGTCTACTGATCGTTCCTAGAGCCAAAACATAGAGAAGCAGCTTTCAGCTTCTGTGCTCCTCATATCTGCAACAAATTCCCGGATGAATGCAAATCTGCAGTAACACTGAATTCTTTTATATCTAAATGAAAACTCATCCATTTCCAGTTGCCTATGAGTAACTGATGTGATTTTGCTTTTTATTATTTTTTTATTACAATTATTCCTTTTTATTCTTTTATTAATCTTTGTACTTCATGCTTTTAAATGCTGCATTGTTTCTTTGTCTCAAATCATGTAAAGCACCTTGAATTGCCTTGTGGTGAAAGTGTGCTATACAAATAAAGGCAGCAGAGGCGGAGAGGTGGCCAGCGAGCGGATGTCCGGTTCTCCAGCAGCCAGCGCAGCGGCTCCCCAGACCGGGTCAGCTTGGATTAGCCCTTCTCTGACAGAGCTGTTCAAGCACTCACTTCTTTGAGCCAGAAATCCCAGGACTGTACCAGAGCGAGTAGCTCTAACCCCTGATGCAACCATGTCGTCCCCAAGCCCCTGTGCCCACACCTCAGTTGAACCATCTGGTTCCTACCTGTGCACCACATTTCCAAACCCAGGTACAAGAACTCCTGCAGGACGTTGATAAGGACCCACCTTCAAAGCTCAAGAACAATCAATGGAATTCTCCGTCCTATGTGGGGATGTCAATCCATTGGTCCCCCTGACCGACATCCATTCAGGGGTGTGTCATCCTAGCCGTCTACTTGACCGCTGTCCATTCAGGGGACGCTATTAGGGCCTTCCTCTCTCAAGAACCTCCAGGGGCGTAATCATAAAGAGTTTCTATGCTGCCCTTATCTGGAAGAAACTTCCTGACGACTGTAAAGCTCCTGAATAGTTAAGCTTTTAAATCGAGGATGAAAACCCATCTATTTAGAGCTGCCTTTCAGTAATATTCAAATATGATTTTGTGTGTGTTATGCTTGATCGCTGTTTTTGTTTCTTTCTCTAATGTTGTATTCTACACTTAATTGCTGCTCCGCTGTTTTCACTCTCTTATGTTGTATTTTTTAGGCTTTTCTTTCATGTTCTATTAAATTTAATGGGACCATCAAGAGGTGAACATAATTTTTAATAGTTCTGAAACTGGCAACATTTCAACTCCAGATAGTCCTTTGCAATTACTGTTTTACTGTCAATGCTTTTTTACACTTAATTGATGTCTTGCATATGTTGTGTTTGTTTCTTTACCACCAAATCATGTAAAGCACTGAGAGACATGACACAGAGGAGATTGACAATTGCTTCCAATCAATCAAGACACAGAAGACAATGCACTTTAGCACCCTGTAAAGAAAGCATGTAAAATTGTAAGCTACTATAAAAACAATTTGTGAAACAGCAAGGCCACGAAAGTTGAATTGTTTTATAGCGAGGGACCACTATATTGCTATTCTTTTCAGCAAACTATGCCCGTGATGTTGCTGTACCCTTCTAGAGGGAGATCTTGTTTGACTCATTGTGGTCTTGGGCCGCACAGTGTGACACATCTCTAGAGCTCGCACTGTGCAACATGAAGACGTGCTTTACGAAAGCCAAAAAATGCACAGTGTGAGCCGGTGTTTAGAGGAGCTCATTCTAACACTGGCTGCTTATTGCTCTGACCTAAATTACTACAGTTTGCATTAAAGACCTCAACAGTTCAACACCTTCAGCAAAATGCAAATGTGCCTTTTCACACAAATTATCATTCAAAAATTATTACTGCATTCATTGAACAAGTTACAAGGGTCTTGTTGTAGGGTAAAGGACAAAAAGGCCAATGGAAGAGTAGCTAGAGCTCTGAAGACTTTAACTGTTTGACAGGAGGTAGTTCTTAAGTGAGTTTTAAAAAGAAAGTGGCACTGTTGTCAACTTTATGCATTCAAGTGGTTTTAAACACACATCTGTAAGAAAGATGATGAGAAACTAAACCTACAATACTGTAAAAAGTTACTTGTGGGAAATGTGTCTGTTAAAAACCAGGTCAGTGGTGTTGGAGCCAACACTGTGGCTAACAAGTACTACCTATAGCTTTTACAGTAATCCGCTGACATAGTTTGGTCTCACTAAAAAGTTTAAGGCCTCATGTTTTAAATATATGCTACAGATTGAGCTAGGATAATAACTGCTTGTGTTTTAAACATTCAGCTAAAAGAGATCATAAAACACATTTTTGATTTCCATGAGTCTGGATGATCGATCTGGCATTTTGAGCAAAATTTCTCAGCCTGTTGTTAAATCTTTCCGCCAGACTTAAGCAGTTTTTTAACTTTCATCCTCGAATGACACAGAGACAGTAATAAATGGAGGACAGGTCTCCATTAATGTTCTTTATGTTTTAATACATAACTACACATGCACATTCTGTAGATTTTTCTGTTTTTAAATTATCCTACCCAGTTGTAAATTCAAATTTGCACAGTACTTTGGTTTTTGTAATTGTGTACATATATTTTTCTTAATTTAGTTTTTTAAGACATGCGGCACTCAAATCTTGGACAGCCAAATCGAGGACTGAGTCCTCCACACATGGGGTGCCTGCACTAACCACTACGCACGTAACGACCTACTTTTTATAAATTTCTTGTCTGATCCTAATTGCTTGTGTCATCTGTTACTTTGCTGCAATAAAGGATTATTCAGTTCTATCACTTTAAGTGTATTCAGTTATGTAGAATGCTAAAATTATCCGTCTTGGTTTTATTTAAGTGTTTTTTTGTTTTACTGGGAACTATAATCTGATTCTTTGGTACGGTCGGTTTTGAGGTACTTCAAAGCTCCTGTCTTGGCCCACCTATGTTTACAGTAATATTCAGTGATGAGAATATTACTGAAAAATTGAATTTCTTACAATTCATTTCACTAACTGAAATATGTTAATTCAAAACAGATTGCTTATTTCCCCAAAGCCATGTTCCTTGCACCTGTGGCTTCAGATTATAGTAGAATTATGTTGCAACATTTCTTACTACCAATACTTCCATACCTATATGTCACAACATAATCACAATATTCTTACTGCTTCCAAGTATTTCCACAAAACCAATTTGTTTTCTTTACTATCTTCTTCAGAAAACCAGACCATTGGGTCTGAAAATGTAGCAGTTAGAGAGCAGCTCAACTAGACTAACTTGGGATAAAAACTGCATTACTGGTTTTGAAAGAGACATTTGGATGGTTGCTTTGAGTCAGAGTAATTATTCAAGTTGTGCTTAGTGTGTTAATGAGGTGGTTGGTTTTTTTCCTCCCCCCCCCCCCCCCTCCCCCCCCTCCACTATCACCCTGCATTTACATAAAAATGGAATCAAGATTGCATATGAAACCCCCAATGGCAAAACAGTAATAAAAGACTAATTACTGCAATCCAGTGACTGAACTTTTTACACTGAAGCATCAAACTCTATATGCCCCACTAGCTATGCTCATATCCTCATGACAAAACACCACAGACCCACAGGTACGGTGTTCAAGCACCACCTGAATGTCGAGAGTTTTAGTTTTCCCTGTCGATAAGATTTTTGCCCTTTTTTGTGGAATTTGAACAATGCACCTTTTTGCGTTTTTTCAAAAGATTAGCTCCCATTGTAGAAATAATATGCACTTTATCAAAGTCCTAGTAGTTATTTTACTTTTATTTGAGAATAAAAGGCGCAATAACCTGATATAGAAGGCTTGTCTGGTTTTAGGACGACTGTGGAACAACTGGAGATAATGATGCAAAGAAGGATTCTTCATAAAAGTAAGAAACTATGGACAACCCTGTGCATCCTCTTCATGAGACTATCCTACAGCACTGGAGTATCTTCAGTCGGAGGCTTCTTCAGTTTTGTGGCAACACAGACACTACAGGAAATCCTTCCTCCCAATAGCCATCATGGTCTGCATCAACTTCTTGAAGAATTAATTGGTTATGACCTACAACACCACTTAATTTCCCTCTGAGATCAATAAAGTATTTTTGAATTGAATTGAATACATTTTTGGGAATGTGGTTTGGGTCATTTCTATTTTGTAAAGCAAAAAAAAGAAATGAATAAAATGAAAACTCAAAGTACAGGTATATTAGTAATGATACACAATTCACAATTCAACTTGAGAACTTATGGCATCTGGTCCTGTTATTTATTTTATGCCTCTTCTGGTTCAGAAGTCAGGTTTTGCTTTTGCTCCACCTACTGCTCTGTATGAAAGTATACTGACAACCCAAGTCCAAAACAAGCAAAAGTTTGCAGTAGATATTGCCAATCAAAATGAAAGCATAGAAGTGAAGAGAATAAACATTGTTTTTTGGATAATTTGTGATCTATAAACACATAGGTCTAATTATTTATATTAATATTTCTAGCTTAAAAGATGTTATGCCACTCCAGCTAAATGACACCTAATTAGTAGTGATGGTGAGATGAAGCCCCGTGAGGCATTGAACCACTTGAGCCGATTGGTTCAAGAAAAGGGTTCTAATCATGGGACTTCACATGAACACTAACCAAACTCCAAACTGACTGCAACTCTTCTACACAAACCCACATTTTGAACGGAGCCTGAGGGTTTTTTATTGCTGTCAAACCACTCAGCAAACACCGAAGCGGTCACGTGGTACAGCTGCCAGCGGGGCTTCAGACGTCATCATTTTCAGCTCCTCCCCTAAATGAAACAGGCCTCGATACGTGCTTTGCGGAAAGGCCCCTTCCACTGCTCGACACATGCTTCGTAGCCTCGGCTCACATCACAACTAATGAGGTCCTAAAAACACCAAATATGTAAATTATTCATTTATTACACAAACCTGTGGGTGTATGTAATAAATAAAAGTCTGATTAATTTTTCCTTCACTTTCAGAGGTTAGTACAAACAACAAGGCTCTGTCGTGTTTGTTAGTTCAGACCATAGACTGTAAAAAAGAATAGACAGCGCCTCCTCACTCCTCCCCATTTATCAAAATGACACACTTTCATGGGGGAATTCATGGCGGATTCACAGACTCCTCCTCCCCAGCTCTGACGAAGCATGTTCCTAAAAAGGGCATAGGGGCGGGATCCTCACTGTAGACTCTGCCCCGCGGGGCGTGTATGGGCGTGTAGTTCGGTCATAAACGCGCCCATTCTGCTCTCGCGTCTTTAGCTCTGATGCTAAACTTGGCTAACTAAGCTAAAGGCTAATAGCCCCATGCCTAACTGCTTCTGTATCTGCGCTCCTCCGACGGTTCTCCTATTTCTCAAGCCTCAAAAGGTAAGAACTAGTAACTTGAAATAATTATTAAAATGTAGTGTTACTATAATTAAAGTCCAACGAAACAGCCTTTCAATCAAAGTCCGTCCCCCTCATTAATTATGCAAGATTTCAAAAGAATTATCTCACAAAAACCAGCCTGGTGCCTATGTTTTTGACGAGCCCAGCGTTATCTCAGGAAGAATATGTAGCCATAGAAACTTTTTAAAAAATGGGCACCAGGAATAAAAGTTGTTTTTAACGTGTCTAAAGTCCAATGCTTTTCAATGGGGGCCTAGCGGCCAAATGGAGGCACTACAGCAATGGAGGAGCAATGGCGGCCTCCATGGTATGCAGTCACAAAGCAGAGAAGCCAGCGGCCATTGGTTCAGACCAAGGGGCAAACTCCGTCCACAGAATGTGAAGCCAACACGGAAGTGTCAAAAATTGCAGTTCAGCCCTCATCCGCTGGGGGCTGGCTCCAAAAAGGAGCAATTTCCCATTGACTCCCATGTTAAAAAGGCCAACTTTATAGCAAAAATTAAATATGTTTACAGTCTGGTTCAAAAAACCATTTTAGGTTAGAAAGTTCAGGTCTACCATCATGACAACCCTGAGGGGTGTGAATTTTTTTCTAACTTCTCCGTTAATTTGTAATTTAATCTTGAAATTATGAATAATTCGGGGCGTGTCTTTTTGATTGACATGTACGTCTAGGCCAGTGCTTCTCAAATGGTTGGGGGGGTGGTCAGATGTGCGTAAGATCAACCCCACGCACCTCCTGGGAGCCGAGGCTTTTATTTATACTTTAACTGTGATTAAGCCTCCAGTCACTAGGTCGCAGCAGTGCTCAAATTTATAAATAAGCTGTCTGTTCAGCCTGGCAGAAGAAGTCTACACAGACAGATCTAAGAGACAAAAATGTTCTCTAATCCACGCTGCAGGAAAGGGAGATAGAATCGCGTAATTTAAAACTAAAAATGGACTACACAAATGCCGTTCCTGTAGAGATCTGGCGGTTCCCGCTCCTGTAAGGCTGCCCGTTTGCTGTTACCAGGAGGTCGGTCCGCCTCTCCATGCAGGCAGACTAAACCTGCCCGCCAAAGCGAGAAAAATCACAGAACCACAGACGCCCCCCCATCCCCAAATAAAAACCCCAAACAGACAAGTTGACCCTTAGCGTAAGGAACAGAGATATTTATGAATCGGGGGGAGATCCTTCTATAAATTCTGTAAGCCCGCTGGTGACGACCAGTGATAGCAAGCTTTGCATTAGAAACAAGAAGAAACCAGAGCTCTGTCAGGGAAAAAAACCTTAACGAAGCGCTGCAGAAAGACCCATAAACATAAAAGCACTGACATACATTGACTTCACTGGAGTCTGGGAAGGACTAGGAAATAAAAATATGGAAGTAATATGAATATTTACTGTTTCCAGGTCTCTATGAGACATGATCAGGTGGTGAGAGATCTTGTGCAATAGGGCCTATGAAAAATATGTGATTATTCATTTTGCATTTGCTTTTGTTCTTCAAAAATGACAGGGAAATACTTGAACCATAGCACAGTAGATTTATGAAAATAGTTGTGAATAACAGTAAATGTGGTATTTGGTTATTGATTCGGTCAAAATTTTTTTTCAGTCACCACAATTACATACTTTTTGGTTTAATAAATATGAAAAAGCAGAATTCAGACAAATCTAATTGGAAAAAGTGGAACTTGTGAAATAAAGCATTTCTAACATAATAAATGGATTTCATAGGGTTGCAGAGCTTAAAAGAAAAACAGTGATGGTGAAGAAGTTATGTTACCAACTGAGTTAATAAACTGAACTTGGAAATACTGTCAAGACCTAAAAAAATTAAATGAGCTGCAACCATTTGAAGTAGTTGCATCTTATTTAATTAATCTTTTTTCATAATCTGTATATAGTATATGCAATGTGCTGGTGCCGGTATGTATCATTAAATATTTTTACATATCAATCTGGTTGGGGTGGGGGGATGGGTGGGCGTGAAAAAAAATCTGTTCTCTAGGGGGGGCATGGCAGAAAATAATTGAGAAACACTGCTGTAATGTAACAGTATATCTCCAGCCTATTTCAAATGGGACTTTTTCACATGGGACGAATGGATTTAAACTTTCATACCTTATTATGAGCAATCAACTCAAAATATTTCCACTCTGGGGAAGACTTACTTTTTTTGCAGGTGCTATCTGTAAAAGGGAATTAGATTGTTGGTATATGAACTTAGCTTATGTGACTGCAGAATAAATTGCCCAAACCAAACGGGAGTGCATCATTCACAGACAATCATCCAGACTTTTAACCAACTCTAAATTGTAAAGCCTAGAGCTCACCTCAGAGGGCTAAAACTAAGATGTTCAACTAACTGACTGACCAGCTGAATGACACAATAATTCACTAATACACAAATGCTGACGCCGCCTCAGTATGTTGCGAGATTCAAAGCGCTTATGAGGAAGCAACACGCTGAATGAAATGGTGACGTCACCCGCTCAAACCGAGGCCTCAGTCTCATGATTTCTCCGTTCTTGAAGCATTCCTCGAATCTAGACTTCATCTGGTATGCACACTCTTGCTCGAGACACACCTCAGAGCCCCGGTTCATTCACCAATTACCTCTGCTCCATGGGAGACCCTGCTTCTCACCGCAAACAGCGGTGTAGGCAACAGAGAACCGTTTCCAAGGTGGAGGAGCGCGCCGCTCGCTTCCCTCCAGCCCCGCTACTTTCACTCTGCCGCCACTCCGACGATGGAGGCTACTGGGAGCAGCAGGCATCCTTCAGAGGGACTAGGTTGGCCTTCTGCGCTGCTGAGAAGGTATGAAACTCTTCCACCACCTCACCAGCAGCGCCATTGTGGAGGAGCAGCTTCCAAGTTGGAGGAGAAGTCAGCTTCTGTCTGTTTAGCCCCGAAGTCAGCGTCTGCCTGTTCGGCTCCAGTTCTGGACTACCCCGCTCCTGTCTTCTCAGTCCCTGCCTTTGAGCCAGTCTGCTCAGTTCCTGTCTCCATCCAGTTTAGTTCAAAACCAAGCAGCCGTGAGCCAGGCAGCCCGGGGTTGGAAATTCTGCCACCTCTGCCTCTGAATTGCCTTTTCCCTCCATTCCTGGAGGTAGACCTCCTGCCACCTCCGCCACCAGAACTTCTCCTGCCTTTCATCCCCAAGCCAGGCACCATCAAGAGGTGAAAATAATTGTTAATGGTTCCGAAACTGGCAAAATTTCAACTCCAGATAGTCCTTTGCAATTACTGTTTTACTGTCAATGCTTTTTTACACTTAATTGATGTCTTGCATATGTTGTGTTTGTTTCTTTACCACCAAATCATGTAAAGCACTGAGAGACATGACACAGAGGAGATTGACAATTGCTTCCAATCAATCAAGACACAGAAGACAATGCACTTTAGCACCCTGTAAAGAAAGCATGTAAAATTGTAAGCTACTATAAAAACAATCTGTGAAACAGCAAGGCCAAGAAAGTTGAATTGTTTTATAGCGAGGGACCACTATATTGCTATTCTTTTCAGCAAACTATGCCCGTGATGTTGCTGTACCCTGCTAGAGGGAGATCTTGTTTGACTCATTGTGGTCTTGGGCCGCACAGTGTGACACATCTCTAGAGCTCGCACTGTGCAACATGAAGACGTGCTTTACGAAAGCCAAAAAATGCACAGTGTGAGCCGGTGTTTAGAGGAGCTCATTCTAACACTGGCTGCTTATTGCTCTGACCTAAATTACTACAGTTTGCATTAAAGACCCCAACAGTTCAACACCTTCAGCAAAATGCAAATGTGCCTTTTCACACAAATTATCATTCAAAAATTATTACTGCATTCATTGAACAAGTTACTTGGGTCTTGTTGTAGGGTAAAGGACAAAAAGGCCAATGGAAGAGTAGCTAGATCTCTGAAGACTTTAACTGTTTGACAGGAGGTAGTTCTTAAGTGAGTTTTAAAAAGAAAGTGGCACTGTTGTCAACTTTATGCATTCAAGTGGTTTTAAACACACATCTGTAAGAAAGATGATGAGAAACTAAACCTACAATACTGGAAAAAGTAACTTGTGTGAAATGTGTCTGTTAAAAACCAGGTCAGTGGTGTTGGAGCCAACACTGTGGCTAACATGTACTACCTATAGCTTTTACAGTAATCCGCTGACATAGTTTGGTCTCACTAAAAAGTTTAAGGCCTCATGTTTTAAATATATGCTACAGATTGAGCTAGGATAATAACTGCTTGTGTTAACATTCAGCTAAAAGAGATCATAACACCTTTTGATTTCATGAGTCTGGATGATCTGGCATTTTGAGCAAAATTTCTCAGCCGTTTTTAAATCTTCCGCCAGACTTAAGCAGTTTTTAAACTTTCACCCTCGAATGACACAGAGACAGTAATAAATGGAGGACAGGTCTCCATTAATGTTCTTTATGTTTTAATACATAACTACACATGCACATTCTGTAGATTTTTCTGTTTTTAAATTATCCTACCCAGTTGTAAATTCAAATTTGCACAGTACTTTGGTTTTTGTAATTGTGTACATATATTTTTCTTAATTTAGTTTTTTAAGACATGCGGCACTCAAATCTTGGACAGCCAAATCGAGGACTGAGTCCTCCACACATGGGGTGCCTGCACTAACCACTACGCACGTAACGACCTACTTTTAATACATTTTTTGTCTGATCCTAATTGCTTGTGTCATCTGTTACTTTGCTGCAATAAAGGATTATTCAGTTCTATCACTTTAAGTGTATTCAGTTTGTAAAATGCTAAAATTATCCGTCTTGGTTTTATTTAAGTGTTTTTTTGTTTTACTGGGAACTAAAATCTGAGTCTTTGGTACGGTCGGTTTTGAGGTACTTCAAAGCTCCTGTCTTGGCCCACCTATGTTTACAGTAATATTCAGTAGATGAGAATATTACTGAAAATTGAATTTCTTACAATTCATTTCACTAACTGAAATATGTTAATTAAACAGATTGCTATTTCCAGAGCCATGTTCTTGCACTCTGTGGCTCAGATTATATTAGAATTATGTTGCAACATTTCTTACTACCAATACTTCCATACCTATATGTCACAACATAATCACAATATTCTTACTGCTTCCAAGTATTTCCACAAAACCAATTTGTTTTCTTTACTATCTTCTTCAGAAAACCAGACCATTGTTTGGGGTCTGAAAATGTAGCAGTTAGAGAGCAGCTCAACTAGACTAACTTGGGATAAAAACTGCATTACTGGTTTTGAAAGAGACATTTGGATGGTTGCTTTGAGTCGAGTAATTTTCAAGTGTCTTAGTGTGTTAATGAGGTGGTTGGTCTTCCTCCCTCCACTATCACCCTGCATTTACATAAAATGGATCAAGATTGCATATGAACCCCCAATGGCAAAACAGTAATAAAAGACTAATTAATGCAAGTCAGTGACTGAACTTTTTACACTGAAGCATCAAACTCTATATGCCCCACTAGCTATGCTCATATCCTCATGACAAAACACCACAGACCCCACAGGACGGTGTTCAAGCACCACCTGAAAGTCGAGAGTTTTAGTTTCCATGTCGAGTAAGATTTTGCCTTTTTTGTGTAATTTGAACAAAACCTTTTGCATTTTTTTCAAAAGATTGCAACCATTGTATAAATAATATGCACTTTATCAAAGTCCTAGTAGTTATTTTACTTTTATTTGAGAATAAAAGGCTCAATAACCTGATAGAGAAGGCTGGTTCGGTTTTAGGACGACTGTGGAACAACTGGAGATAATGATGCAAAGAAGGATTCTTCATAAAAGTAAGAAACTATGGACAACCCTGTGCATCCTCTTCATGAGACTATCCTACAGCACTGGAGTATCTTCAGTCGGAGGCTTCTTCAGTTTTGTGGCAACACAGACACTACAGGAAATCCTTCCTCCCAATAGCCATCATGGTCTGCATCAACTTCTTGAAGAATTAATTGGTTATGACCTACAACACCACTTAATTTCCCTCTGAGATCAATAAAGTATTTTTGAATTGAATTTAATACATTTTTGGTAATGTGGTTTGAGTCATTTCTATTTTGTAAAGCAAAAAAAGAAATGAATAAAGTGAAAACTCAAAGTACAGGTATATTAGTAATGATACACAATTCACAATTCAACTTGAGAACTTATAGCATCTGGTCCTGTTATTTATTTTAAGCCTCTTCTCGTTCAGAAGTCAGGTTTTGCTTTTGCTCCACCTACTGCTCTGTGTGAAAGTATACTGACAACCTAAGTCCAAAACAAGCAAAAGTTTGCAGTAGATATTGCCAATCAAAATGAAAGCATAGAAGTGAAGAGATTAAACATTGTTTTTTGGAAAATTTGTGATCTATAAACACATAGGTCTAATTATTTATATGAATATTTCTAGCTTAAAAGATGTTATGCCACTCCAGCTAAATGCCACCTAATGAGTAGTGATGGTGAGAAGAAGCCCCATGAGGCATTGAACCACTTGAGCCGATTGGTTCAAGAAAAGGGTTCTAATCATGGGGCTTCACATGAACACTAACCAAACTCCAAACTGACTGCAACTCTTCTACACAAACCCACATTTTGAACAGAGCCTGAGGGTTTTTTATTGTTGTCAAACCCCTCACCTCAGTATGCAGCGAGATTCAAAGCGCTTATGAGGAAGCAACACGCTGAATAAAATGATGACGTCACCCGCTCAAACCGAGGCCTCTGTCACATGATTTCTCCATTCTTGAAGCACGCCTCGAATCAAGACTTCATCTGGTATGCCCACTTATGCTCGATACACACCTCAGAGCCCCGGCTCATTCACCAATTACCTCTACTCCATGGGAGAGCCCGGGCAGCCCGGGGTTGGAAATTCTGCCACCTCTGCCTCTGAATTGCCTTTTCCCTCCATTCCTGGAGGTATACCTCCTGCCGCCTCCGCCACCAGAACTTCTCCTGTCTTTCTTCCCCAAGCCAGAGCTCCCACTACCACCGCCACCAGAACTCCTTCAGTCTCAATTTACAGAGCTTCTAGATCCGCCAGCACCACCGTCAGGGCTGCCAGATCTGTCTGTACCAGATACAGAACCAGTAGCAGAACCAGTTCCAAGTCCAGAACCGGTTCAAGTGCCAGAGCCCTCTGTCTTTATTGCTGCAGTCCTCCTGGCTTACAGCAGCAGTTCCTCGGCCTCTGGCAGTTCATCGGACGTTGTCAGTACGCCAAGAGACGGTCTGGGAGACACCAATCTCTGCTCACCGAGTGCCCAGAGTCAGACCCACCGGCAACCGAGCCTCCAGTTTCAGGCCCAGCTCTAGTGGCGAATCGCCTTCGTCACTGTCAGTAGGAACCAGCCAGCCCCCTCCGCCGACGACCAGCCAACCTCCTCAGTCACTGCCTCGTCCTTACAGGAGGATCGATGGGCCATCAGCCCGACTCATGTCTCACCGGGCCATCTGCCCGACTCATTTCCCACAAAGGGACGTCCGGCCAGCTGTCCACTGGATCTTCAGGTCCCCATGAGAGGTCTGCCGGGGCGTCCGCCTGATTCCCCGCCCCGTCAGGGGAGGACCGCCAGATGCCATTTGGGCCATCCGCCTGACCTCCAGGGGCGTCAATGGAGACTTGGGCCCTCCTTTCGTGGGCCCCATCCACCCACCTTGAAAGGGTTCTTCCTTTTTTCTACCTTTTTATTTCTTTTCCTCTTCTCACCACGCCGTCTGGAATCCACCTTTAAAAGGGGTGGTGGGGGAGAATCATTGTTTACTGCATTTGTCTTTCCAGTGCCTAGTCCTGATGTTGTCCCTTCTACTCGTCCTGTCACTCCGTTCCTTCCGTCTGCACCAGCAGTAAAACAATAATTGTTTGTGAACTTACTCTGCTACGTTATCTGGGTCCATGCATTCCACTGCACAACATCCTGACAGTTGGGGCTTTTGGTCATGTAGTTCATCAATTAAATTATAATATAATCACTTGTTTTTAACCTACTTTCAACAGAGTATCAAGAAATATGTGGAAATTTTGTTTTTATTCAAAATGTGCAATACTTTTACAGAATATAGAAGAAGTGTCTGTAAATAATTTTCAGTTTTATTAACTACATGCTTTTATGATGCAGTTTCTTTACAACGAAAATCAGAAGTTAACATTATTTAGTCTAAACTCTAAAGTAAAGTGTTTACATGGAACAACTGCAAAATCATGTGTGATTATTCTAATGATTTAGAATGTATACCAGGTGAACACATTTAACCCAGAGGTCTGCAATCCAAACATCCTTTTTACCCTCATTCTAACAAAGCAAAACTAGTTTAGAGCTTTAAAATTATAACTTTTAATTTCTAATAAACATCTACTCCAGGAAATTAGTTATTTAAAAAAAATATCATTTTATTTATAATTTTAGGTTTTAAAATAAAGACAAAAAAAAACTTTAGAAAGAAGGGAGATTAATAAATTTTCTTCTGTGGGATTTTGACAACAGTGATAAGTTATATAAAAAGGTTATAAAAAATAAATCAGATCTAAAAAATATTATCGGAACAATTATTGTAACTCTGTTATGGAAATGAAAGCAATTTTTTTATTAAATCATAATTGATTCGTGAAAGATTTTTGGCCAAAAATAGGTTACCTGCAGTGGAAGGTACAAAGAGCCATTTACAAGCTGCAGATCTGAGGGGTAGGACAAGAGAACGTGTAAAAATACAATCTATTGTTGACCTGCTTTTAACTGGTTGTTGTCCTTTAGGTTGATGAACACCCTGAGCTCCTCATTTCTGGTCTAACGCATGACTGCTCAGGTTTGAAGGAACTGTTGAAGGAAGATACAGATTGCTCTCTGCATTTCACATGTCACAGATGTCTACAATACTGCAAACAAGCAACAAACTTTAAAGACGTATAAAAGTACCTGTTTATGCAAGAATCACTGATACAAACTCAGAAACAAACCAGATCAGCATTAAAGAAGACGACATCTCCCATGAGACAATATCTCTCTGTATCATGTATTAAATTATAAAAGCAGATATTAAGTCCCCTGGTTACATTAAAGAGGTGAAGGTCAACTTCAATAGCCCTTCATCGCAATGGACGGTCCTCCCATGCTGTCGTGTCGTTTGGTCTGATGAATCATGAGAATAGAGATGAGCAAGCCCAGCAGCTGGAAGGACAGGTAGAAAAACAGGTGGTCAGTGAAGAAGAAGATGGATGACTTTCTGTTGTAACTAGCATTACTTAAAGGACTCGCTTTCAGGTGGTCTTCATGTTTTTAGATATTTTATACAGAAGATAGATACAGCTTTTCCTGTTACCTATCTCTGTGAGATTCTAATCAAATAAAACCTTTGACTTTGTTATTTGCATTTCAATTTGAAAAGAACCTAGGAGGTATGAACCTTTGAGGCTGTGCTTTACACCGAAAAAAGAACCAGTGCTAGTTAGTTGCTGGTGTCAGAGCCAGTGCTTAGTCAGTTAGCTGCTTGTTCCAAAGAAGTGTTTACCACTGACGCGGGCCCTGGTCAGCGTTGCGGTCTGACAAAGCAATTCTTACAGTCTTACAAACAACTGTATATTCCCAAAAAAAGAAGCGCTTAAAATGTGGAAAATAAAACCTGCCTTCTTATTCATTGCATTTTTTTTTGTGTGTGTGTGTGTGTGTGTGTGTGATAGAAGTATCGGCATTGATACTCGGTATCGGCAAGTACTCAGATCTAAGTATCAGTATTGTATCAGTTTGAAAAAAAGTGCATCCCAAGCTTCACACTTTGCTGAACTTGCAAAGATGTGTACATCACATTTTCTTGGTTAAAATCCCTTTTGCAACGTTAAGAATGAAAATGACAGTTCTGTTTACCTCGCCATGCTAGCCTTTTGTAATCCTGCCCCCAACACCTTGGTTGCATCATCATGCCGATGGGGGAAAATGGCTCTGACCCAGCAAGGAGTTAGTGCTAAGTTAAGCACCAGTTGGAACAAGGAAACAGGTGCTAGGGCGATGGAAAACCAAAGAACTGGTGCCAAAGAGTGACTTGCCACAGAAAATAGCCCTGAAAAAATGCCCAAATTTCTATAGGTTTGAACCTTGGACATCCATGGATTAGATTAGTTCTTTCTCATTATTAGATAAACTGTTATCCTAAGGTTCCTAATGACATGTTTATGCTATTTTTTTGTACATGTACCTAATACTCCACAATAACTTCTAGAATGGTAGAAGCAAAAGTGTCCCTTTTGTGAAAGTAAAAATTTGTTTATATCCTTATAAATGGTGAAAAACTGCCATCTGTTGATGGTACCTGCATCTTAAAATGCAAAATCCAGGAATTCTTTAAACTAGTTTTAAAGTGTTACTGCGCAGTCATATGCTGGGAAGCGTTGATAATGTAAGACAGAATACTATTGGGACTTACTGCAGTGACAGCAAATCCAAAAAGGATGCCCATCATAATCTTGAGGACATTATCAGCATATTTAAAGAATTTTTCACTGCAGCCCTGCAGATGAGATGAAAAAAGGGGTTTTAAGTTCCAAGCATGAACACATGTGAAGGGAATGGTGTTTCCATTAACAAGAGTCTGAAGGAATACCTTGGAATAGATCAGAGTAGGTCCTCTGGCTCCCTGTAAGAAAACAAGAAGACAATGTTCAAAATCGTGATGCTCTAAAGCAAAAGAGAGTTATAAAGAAAGACTTTTGAGTCCACTCATGAAATCTGGCATAGAGATTACGAAGCTGTTCAGTTGGGCTGTGTGCCCAATCAGACGTTCATGGAGATGCAGTTCTGGTTTGAAGTTTTCGTCCACTGGTTTTAATTGATTTTTTACTTTCATGAATTCATGTCAGCTCAGAATTATATATACAGACTCATATATACATCCACCCCTAATAATATCTGCTTAAATGTACCATAGCAACATGCTCCTCAACATCAATAAAGCTCCTGGCATCATTCTGGCTGTCTATCTGACCTTTTTTCATTGCAGAATTGATCGTTTTAATAGTTGGTTTCCTGACACAGGTCGGTCTTTTAGAGATTCGACTTTTAGAGATAAGGCTGGTAGTTTGAGATGGTTATTCCCGAAATCTAACATTAACAGTTTTTATCCATTCCAAACCCAGTTTGGATGAATGTTTGAAAACATGTTCCCACTGGAACGTCCAATCAAACAAGCTGCTGAAAAGTTATGAGGTCATCCTCATTCCTTTTTTGTGCAAGGCATCACCAGGGGAGAGAGAAACAATCCCACAACATGATACTGCCCCCACCATGCTTTACAGTTGATGCAGGGTTATGAAGCTTCACCTCAAATCCTCCGAGCATTTTTCTGGTCATTCTCCAGAAAACATTTGACTTGTTCATGTGATCATGAGATCGTGGAGGTGGAGCTTACTACTCTTTACATTCTGATGTCAAACAGGCGTCAATGTTGGTAGCAGCAGTTTGCTGTTCATGACAGTTTCTAAACTGATGATCTATAAAAAAATTGTTGTTTTGAAATTGCTGCAAGAGACTATTGGAGGAATTTTAATGCTTTTTTATCCTATCTTAGTTTGAGTAACAACAGTTAAGGATAGTAACATGGCACACAGCATACAGGCCCTCATGAGCAGATGCCGCCATGCTGACTATCTGGTGAGTGCATACTACTTCTCTAGAGGCTGGCAAGAAGGATTGGGACGGAAAGAGGGGGGAGTGCTAATGAACACAAGAAGTAATAGTCTAATACAATTCAATGTTTTTGTCTTCCTCGGTTAAGCAGGACATCCCCTTCTTTGTATTTGCTGTTCCTCCTTGTTGATCAACAAGCTGCATTACATTTTCAAAAGGCTGAAGGAATCTGTTCCCATCCTTTTATTTAAAAAGTCCGTCCACAAGACTTTCCTTTGAGGGTAATGCTACACTAGCTTCATCAAACTGAGTGCTGCGCACTTGAAGTTAACCAGACATTACCTCAATTATCTGTTTAAATTTATTTCAAAACCTTCTTAAGTGAATGCATGTATATATTTGGGCCTAGATGTTTAATATTGACCATTTGGATCTGAGAAAATTCTCATCTTCTTTTTATATGTGGTATATATGGGGTCATTTTTATTCTTTAAAACACTTTGAGTTGCAATGTTTGTATGAAAAGCGTTTCATAAATAAAGTTTGATGTTTGCTCACCAAATGCCTTCAAATGAGAATATGGTCAAGATTTTTATTTATTTTTTTCAAAACATACCCAAGGTTTGGATGTACATGTAGGTCTTCCGAACGGGCTATTTGGATCTCTGCATTCACAGGAGGAGGGTATTTCTTCATCCCAGTCCTCAGCACGAACCACTCCACAGCAGTTAAACTGCAATCAGACCATTTTCAGGTGGCATCTTTACAACACTTAAATGCAAGATGTGCAACACAGTAAATGCATTCTGTAAATGTGTTCCTAAGGATTCACTGTTCAAGTCTTACAGATCTTTGGAAGCCCTTTAGCAAGTGTTTTGACTCTTTGTCTTTCATAATGGATTCGACAAGTTCTTTAGCTCCATAATCGAAGTTTTCTTTCAACTAAAATGGTAAAAAAAAGAAGTAATCTTAGAACAAACCAGACTGTAGTTCTTACTGCATCACTAGAGATTTCCAGCAGATTACCTTGTTTCTCAAAACAGCCATAACTGTTCCAAAGATTAGCATGATGATCATTCCAACCACCATGAAACCTGCAAACTGAACACGAAACAAGTCCAGGTCATGCTTCACTAAATAGGGATTTCCTTTTTCTGTAGTACTCAGAACTCGACGACATACTATTTTGAGGAAAAGATCCTTCTCGGAGCAGGCAGCAAATATTCCCAGAGAGGAGATGCCGAAGATGCCAATCGCAATCACCCATATCCAGCCCACTCCTGGGCCACCGAATACTGACATCTGATTGGATGGGAAACAAAACAATGAGTTGGGGCAAAGCTTTCAATTATTTTTTTGCATAAAAAAGCCAGAAATATTCTCTATTTTAAAATTAAAAAGAAACTGGGGGGGAGTTGCTCTTGAAGGACTTCAGTCATGTCTTATGATTTGTCAGACCAAAGAAAAGTAAGAACACGTGTGGAAGATTATTACAATTATTATTTGAACACTATAACTGTCATCTGGATTTTCCTTTTTTGATCACTAAACAATGATTGAGATTGACAACAGTAAGGTTCAAACTGACTGGTGGGAAACTTCGTAGTCATATGAAAAGAAAAATGTAAATCAGGTTGTGGACTTTATCGAGGCCGTTGCAGCAACATCATTTTGGGTGGGATTGTTGATGACTCATTAGTGCAAAGGAGTTCACTGGTTTACTTAAACTGCAAGGTGTATGTGTGCTACAGCTGGACATTATTGCAGAACATCTCTTCTTTTGTCTCATCTATTCAAAGCAATTCAGTATTGGACACCAAAGTGTCTAGAAAGGAGAGGCTCGCCTTTAGCTTTCCAAACAATGCTTGTACTTTGCTTTTCTGTTCCGTCATGAACTTTACCTGCTACCTGGGGGCTGAGATGGAAATATTTTTGGGGGTCATTTCTCTGATGATTGTCTTGAATTTGATGAAATGTCCGATTCTAAGAAGACTGGCAGCTGCCCTAAAGAGACTTTGACTTCAAACCTGATGATTTTGGTCAACGTGGCAAAAGGTTTGGACACCATAATAAATGAGTACAGTCAGATCTTTTTTCTGAAACATTTAGTTAATGAACAGGTGAAGCTTGTGTTCGATGTCTGACACATTATTCTTAAATAAAAATATTTTCAAGGTTTGTCTTTTCATAAGAAAAACAGCAAGCTTCTGCATTTGTGGAATTATTGCAGAGTATTTGAGGCGCTTATTACGATGAAAATTAAAAAGAAAGACTTTTTAAACTCAAAGAAATACTTTGAGTTTAACTAAAAATATTTCCCATTGCAGGAAGATTTCAATTTGTCAGTAAGACTTTGCTCTAGTTAGATAAACTAAAAACCACAAACAGCATCAGCTCCCAGCTCTTTGACACTTCCCCTTCAGATGTTAAAAGCTTCTGTTTTTCACTGTAAAGTACACTTTATTAATGCAGCTGCCTGTTCCTTTCTTGTTAATCTGATAGAGATTACATAATAGTTATTTTATGAAAATTTTAGACAAATTAACCCAATTATATTTTTGTTTACCTGAACTGCAATAGCAGTGACCCTCACGGCCACATATATCAGCAGACATCCGACAATCTGGAGATGGGAAGAAAAACAAAATTAAACCCAAATTAAATTTTTTCTTTTATTTTAAAACTAACAAAAAAATTGTTCATGTTGAATATGGAAAGACGTCCAAAACAACTTCATTTTATTACAAAATTTTATCACAAAAAGCAGAGACAGAACAGTATGATGTCTGCTGTGATTTTAGCTACGAGACACTAGAGGGACCCAGAGAGCCAAAATTGAACTCATCTTTGAAGTGACACGGCCTCAAAAAAAATGTATGGGATTAATATCCTGCCATGACTCAAAACTGAAAATAAAGTTCTGAAAGGTTGAAAATAAGTATTCAAAAACTCAAAATCGTACAAAAAAAAGTTTTGCAAGATCGAAAAATAAGATTTGCAAGCTTGCAAAATGTAAAAAAATAAATATATCTCTGCAAATGTTATGTTGTTTTTGAGATTTCCTTTTTCAGAACTGCAAAAAAAATTACAATGTTGCGCAAATAATTTTTCTGAGTTTCAAATTTGTCAGTGTTCTCCCACTATTTTTGTCTGTTTTCCAGGTTTGAAACCTTGTAAATGGTGATCTGATAACTGTTGTGCGAATGTTTGAAAAAAAGTTCTGAAACTGTAAAAACAGAGGTTTGCAGGGTTGCAAAGTGATAAAAAAATCAAAAAAATCTCTGCAAACAATTTTGTTTTTGATTTTTCCTTCTTCAGAAGTACAACACTCTTTTTTACGGTGTTGCGCAATCATTTTTTCAGAGTTTCGAATTTGTCACTGTTCTCCCAGTGTATAGTTTGTTTTCCAGATTTGAAACCTTGTAAATGGTGATCTGAAAACTGGTGTGCGAATGGGAGAAAAAAAGTTTTGAAACTCTGAAAACTGAGGTTTGAAAGGGAGAAATGTACTATATTACATTACATTTGCACTCCTATTGCAGACTTTTTTTTCAGAGACTAGTTTACAACACCCACAGTTGCAAGCTTGCGACTCACGTGATTTGTGTCAGCATTGTCACGCAGCTCTGCTCTGAAACTCCGAAACTCAGACTGAACGAAATTGAAGCCTACTGCTCTTGGCCAATGCTTTGCTGTCTGCTGACGTACAGTCCAATCACAAGTCATATTTACTGGAAAGGTGGGATTGACCGACTGCTCCGCCAATGACGAAAGCACAGAGGATGCACAAACAGGATGCACGGAAAGCCATGAGGGACATATACACATGAAATTTGATGTTCCCTGGTTGCTTCACGTACCTAAGACACTGCATTGGCAGAGTGGTTTACACATTGGATTGGCATGCCGCAAGGCACTAGTTAGTGTCCAGCTACTGGGGAAAACTTATGTTACGCATCCATTTTATGGGGTGCCTGCAGGTTGGTATGATATAATGATAGAATCTCCTGAAGGTGATATTAAGAAGATACTTCATCCTGAACCCAACAAACCAAGCTTATATACATATTGTACTGGTCTTTCTCAATTCTTTAAGACCTTTGACCAAGTTTGACCAATCATAGTTTTGATGCCCTTAATAGAGAATCTACAATGTAGTCATGAAAAGAAAGGAAACGGATTGAATGAAAAGGTGTGTCCAAACTTTTAGTCCGAATTTAACATTAGTTAATTTTCATATATATATTTACGCAACATCATAATTTTTTTTCTGCAGTTCTGAAAAAGGAAATCTGAAAAACATCATAAAATTTGTAGAGATATATTTATTTTTTTACATTTTGCAAGCTTTCAAGTCTTGTTTTTCGATCTTGAAAAACTTTTTTTTTAACGATTTTGAGTTTTCAAACACTTAGTTTCAACCTTTCAGAACTTTATTTTCAGTTTTGAATCATGGCAGGATATTAATCCCATAAAAATTCGGTTAAAAAACATGGGACAAAAAATATATATCTGAAAGCATACCAGCGCAATTGAATCAAATAAACCTGTAAATATGAGATAATATTAAATTAAAAATAAAACCATCATCTTTACATGAAAAAGCGAAGTTTTAAACATTTATCAAGCTGTTAACATAATCTCCACACGTATTTACACCTTTTTTCTTCTGTGTTTCTAATTTATCCGAGAAGCAAGCAAAAAAACAACATGTCTTCAGGAGAAAACAGATAAGTCTCTGAAAAAAGGCCGGAAGGGTCGATGGGCGGTCTGTAACAGAACCCCGTACCAGGCACCCCCACCCCATACTTTTTCCGTTTAGACCTACTGGAAGTGATTGTTCCTGCAAAACAAATTCGACCAAAAAAAAAAAAAAAAAGATCAGAACGTCATGTACTCTGTTCTTGCATATATTACTTCTCACTCTGTTTTCTTAATTATATTGCAACTAAAATATACAGAAAATAAAGATTGTCTATACATAAAAAATAAGAAGATACATTTTCTATTCATTGAATTGTAAATTGAGTTAATAGACTTTACTATTCAATTCAATTCAGTTAATTAGCCAGACTCATGTCCAAAAGCCACACAAGACATGACAGATCAAAAACAAACTAAACAAAACAAGCAAGCAGATAAATTCAAAAGCACAGTAATCCACATAAGAATATTAACGATAAAGAAAAAGTTCAAGGTATAGCTTAAAAATGCAGCTCAAAGTATAAAAACTTTACTTTTTGTCTTTTTCTCTCATTTGAAAATCCACTTGCATTTCTTCTTGTTAATTAAAAAGTTTTTGTAAATACTTAATTGCCCTAAAAAAAAACATTAATTCACATTTCAATTATTTTAGAGCGCAAAAAATAAAGATTTTTTTTTTTTAAATGACATGAAAACTTACCGCACACAGCACATTAAAGAAGATAAAAAGGCATTTGAGGCATCCGTTTATTTTCCCCATCGTTTTTCCTTCACTTTGAAGCCAAAGACAGGAAGCGGAGTGGTTGAACAATGGAGGGATCCAGGTTGGTTGTGACGTGCAAAACTGCCTGCAGAGACTCCAGATGTTAGGCTGGCAATGCAGCAGCCAATCAGCCCAACAGGCCCATGATTCACGCTATGGAATGAAAACTCATCACCAAAAAAAAAAAAAAAAAAAATCAAACAGGATGTTGCAGAAGTATTTTGTTTTAATTTTTTTAGCATTCAAGGAATCCAGTTAAATTGTAGATAGATAGATAGATAGATAGATAGATAGATAGATAGATAGATAGATAGATAGATAGATAGATAGATAGATAGATAGATAGATAGATAGAAAGACAGAAGCCGGCTATCTCACAAAACGGACATATTTTTCTACGGTTTGGCCTTTTATCCACACGTAGCTTCAAAAACGAAGCTTTTTAAAAACTCCGGCCAAAGTGGAGATTTAAGTTTTCTCCGTTTTCAGTATCTGCATGTGGACGGTTGAAAACGAAGTTATAAGAGCCGTAACGTCGCTATCCGCAACAAAAAATGCTCCAACACCACATATGCAACCTGTGTTTAGTCTAATGGCCGCTGGCTGCTCTGCTTTGTGACTGCATACCATGGAGGCCGCCATTGCTCCTCCATTGCTATAGTACCTCCATTTGGCCGCTAGACCGCCATTGAAAAGCATTGGACTTTAGACACGTTAAAAACAACTTTAATGCCTGGTGCCCATTTTTTTAAAACTTTCTATGGCTACATATTCTTCCTGAGATAACGCCGGGCTCATAAAAAGCCTGGGCACCAGCCTGGTTTTCGTAAGATGATTTTTTGAAATCTTGCATGATTAATGAGGGGGCTGAGCCAAGTTAAGCATCAGAGCTAAAGACGCGGGAGCAGAATGGTTGTGATTACGACCGAACTACACGCCCCACCAGAACAGAGTCTACAGTGAAGATCCCGCCCCTATGCCCTTTTTAGGAACATGCTTCGTCAGAGCTGGGGAGGAGGAGTCTGTGAATCCGCCATGAATTCCCCCATGAAAGTGTGTCATTCTGGTAAACGGGGAGGAGTGAGGAGGCGCAGTCTATTCTTTTTTACAGTCTATGGTTTACTCTCGCAAACAGCATTTATTTCCTCAGCGCTGTGCTGGTATCATCCATTGTTAAAGCGCGTCTTGTTTGTTTGCTTTTATGACTGCTGCGTGCTGAAGACAGAGGATATAAAGTTTCTCTTGGTGGATAGGACTGGGGAGAAGTACTGCGCCCTACAGGTTTGCCACGTCTATGAATGTGCTGAAAAACGCATTTATCCGGTTACGTGTGGATGGAGATTTTTTTTTCAAGGAGCAGAGGAAAATCTTCGTTTAAAAAAAGGCCTCATAAACTTGGCCTAAATGTATGCATGAAATGTGATGGGGCTTATTTCTGAAGAAGGCAATTCCAGATGTTAATTAGCTGAAAATGATTAACTTCCTGGCCTAGCATCAAAGGACAAAACACCTTGAGGCGCGTTAGATCTATTGAGTTTCAGGCTTTTAACTTGAGAATCATCAACTTTGTGGTTGACGTAAAAGTTCTTAACAGTCTGCAAGACTTTCTCTTTTTTCATCCAATCCAAATACTATTTAATATTTAGAATCAGAACCAGCTTTTTTTGTTGTTTGTTGTTTGTTCCATTAGTTATGTTTTGTTTTTCTGTTTTCTTGTTGTTTAAGTTTTTATTGGTATGTTGGAAATAAAATTTAAAAAATAAAATGCTTTGCCAAAACAACTTTTTGAAAAATGGTTCCAGACTGGAGAACTCTTATATCTTATATATATACCCACTTGCATATAGGGTAAGGCATTGGGCGCCAGCACGAGCGGCAGCCTCTCTAGCAGCTCCGTGTACTCACAAACTTTTCCAGCTAGCATCCCAGATGCTAACGTGGAGCTACCGGGCTTCAGCACAATCAGAGCGGACAGAGGTCACAAATAACCATACGCTCATTCAGGAAGTGGTCTCCTGAAGCTGAGCAGGCTCTGAAAGACTGCTTTGAGACCACTGACTGGGACGCATTGCAGGAGTCTCACAATGACAACATGGAGGAGATGGTTGACTGCACAACGGACTATATAAACTTCTGTATGGACGTTGTTGTTCCAGTAAGAACTGTGCGCTGCTTCGCTAATAACAAGCCCTGGATAACCAGTGACATCAAAGGCCTCCTGAACCAGAAGAAGAAGGCCTTCAGAGATGGTGACACACAGGAGCTCAAGCGGATACAGAAGGAACTCAGAGTCCAGCTCAGAGAGGGGAAGGAGCAATACAGAAGGAAAATAGAACAGAGGATGCAGAACAACAGCATGAGGGAGGTATGGGAGGGGATGAAGACCATCACTGGCTGCAGCTCAAAGAAAGGAGCCCCCATTGAGGCTGATGTGGGAAGAGCAAACCAGTTAAACCAGTTTTTTAATAGGTTTGATCTCCCTGCACCTACGAGCACAGCAACCCCCACCCACCCAACCCCACAAGCCATCTCCAGCACAGAGGAGGACACCTCCCCTCCCCCGCTCACACCACCCACCATCACAGCAGCTCAGGTATGTGGAGAGCTGAGGAGGCTACGCCCCGGCAAAGCTACAGGTCCAGATGGGGTCTCCCCCAGACTACTGAAGACCTGTGCGCAGGAACTGGGACACCCCCTACAGCGTATCTTCAACCTGAGCCTGGGACAGGGGAGGGTCCCCCAGCTGTGGAAGACATCCTGCATCATTCCAGTCCCCAAGAAACCACATCCTGGGGAGCTGAACGACTTCAGGCCGGTCGCCCTGACGTCCCATGTGATGAAGACCATGGAACGGCTGCTGCTCCATCACCTGAGGCCACAGACCCACCACGCTCTCGACCCTCTGCAGTTCGCTTACAGAGAGAAGGTTGGAGTGGAGGATGCCATCATCTTCTTGCTTCACCGCTCTCTCTCTCACCTGGACAGAGGCAGTGGTGCTGTGAGGATTACATTTTTGGACTTCTCGAGCGCCTTTAACACCATCCAGCCTCTGCTCCTCAGGCACAAACTGACAGAGATGGGAGTAGGATCAGACCTGGTGGCATGGATTACAGACTATCTGACCGGCAGACCTCAGTACGTTCGACTGGGGGACTGCAGGTCCGACACTGTTACCAGCAACACTGGAGCACCGCAGGGAACTGTGCTCTCTCCGGTCCTGTTCACCCTGTACACGTCCGACTTCCAGTACAACTCGGAGCTCTGCCACGTGCAGAAGTTCGCGGACGACACAGCTATCGTTGGCTGTATCAGGAGTGGACAGGAGGAGGAATACAGGGAGTTGATCCAACGTTTTGTCACGTGGTGCGACTTTAATCACCTGCTCCTAAACGCCACAAAGACCAAGGAGATGGTGGTGGACTTTAGGAGAATCAGGCCGCACCTTGAGCCTGTCAACATCAAAGGTGACTGTGTGGAGGTGGTTCACACCTACAAATACCTGGGAGTGCAGCTGGATGACAAACTGGACTGGACTGCCAACACAGACGCCCTGTACAGGAAAGGACAGAGCCGTCTGTACTTCCTCAGAAGGCTGGCGTCCTTCAACATCTGCAAGAAGTTGCTACAGATCTTCTACCAGTCTGTAGTTGCGAGCGCCCTCATGTACGCAGTGGTGTGTTGGGGGGGCAGCCTCAAGAAGAAAGACGCTGGACGCCTGAACAAACTGGTGAGGAAGGCAGGAACTGTTGTTGGCACAGAGCTGGACAGCCTTACATCTATGGCAGAGAAACGGACTCTGAACAGGCTACTGTCCATCATAGACAGTCCACACCATCCACTGCACAACGCCATCTCCAGGCAGAGGAGCAGCTTCAGTGACAGACTGCTGTCATTGTCCTGCTCCACTGACAGACTGAAGAAATCGTTCCTCCCCCACGCCATGCGGCTCTTCAACAACTCTAGGGGGAGGGCCATAAAATCAACCATAGAACACTGGACTTAATGCTAATCACACCATGCACCTTCGGTCACACATGCACTTTATCATACACACACATCTACAAGTTGGAGTCTAAGTATGTACAAACTGACCATTACTCAACTGTTTTTGCATACTGACATCTGCACAACTGCACTCGAACTGGACTGGCAGACATTATACTTTTTTATACCATTATATTTTACCTTAGTTCTTCTTTTAAATTTTTATATTGTATTCTCCCTGCATGCCCCTGTGTTCCCGTAAGCTGCTAGAACTGTGAATTTCTCTTGGAGATTAATAAAGTATCTATCTATCTATCTATCTATTCTGCTGGGTGATTCGTTGTCATATCAAAATCGTCGGAGACTTTTGAAAATGTTGACATAACTGCCAGCCGCCCACACCATATTGGACTTCCTTCAACTCTTTTCCGGGTAAGGAGGAGGGAACCACAGAACAATGCATACACAGGGCACACTGCATTCTGAAGGCCAGACATATGTCCTACTTCATCATCAACGAGATCAGATCACGTGCCCTGTCATGTAAACGCAGTGTCGTTTTCACTTGCCAATTCAAACTAAAACGGCAACCTTGTTGTGTAAACTGCCTCTAACAGCTAGGCCTGGGACAATAACGAATTTTGCTGGATGATATATTGTCCCACAAATTATTGACGATAAACGATATTATTGTCGACATCATCGAGACCAAAATAACCACTTATGTAATGCTAATATATCATAATAATGAAAGTACAAAATGCAATAATTAAACCATTATTTAACATTGGAATGTCCAGAACCAGAACTTTAAAATGATAACATTTTTTTTTAATAAATAAAAATAAAAAAGGACTCTGTTATAAAAGGTTGCACCAAAAACAATAAAATAGATCCGGTCTCTCTTAAAACAATAAATACAATGGCCTATCCAGTGTCAACAACCAAAACTGCACTTCAATAATGATAATAAAAATAGAGATGTAAATGTCTTAACCTTTCTTGCTTTCCTTCCCTTAACTTGCAACACTACAAATCCAGTTAAGAGAGGTAGCGACAACGTAAACACTTCCATTTGAACAGATGTCTTAACAAACCACGTTGGCTCTGTCGACTTTTCAAGCTTTTCCTGCGTTTCAAGCTTCGAAGCGCATAAAGGTGCATTCAGACCAAGGGATTTGTCAGCGTCAGGCAAAGCTCACAAAGTTCTAGTTTGACGCTTCTATGTTGAAGCCTGCAAAGCTTGCAAAGTCTGCCACTTCTGAGCAAAAAAGAGCACATGGGCGGGGCTTCTTCTGTTCCCGTACGTTCTGAACTATAGCGGATAGTATTGAGAGAGTGGCTTGGCTTTATTTGCTAAATAAAGCTAGACAACATCGACTTCGGCAACATCACCGAAGTTTGTGGATACACCCTATTCTATTGATGCGTTCTGAGTTTGGGGAGTTTAACCATATATTCCAGGAGCTACGTATGGATGAGGTTCGCTTTCAGCTGTACTTCCGTCTGTCCTTTGACCAGTTTGGTGACCTCCTCGGCCGCATCGGAGCTCGAATCGCCTACAGAACTACAGGCGCTCTATTCCTCCCGAAACGCGCCTTTCCATCTGTCTTCGGTAAGTGTTATTTATGATTTTTTAAATCTGCGTTTTCTAGACGTAGGTTTTTCCTGCTCCCGCTACATTCGAAATACGTGTAGTGACATCACTACAATTATAAGCCCTGATTGGTTGACGCGCCGCTTCAGGGCCGTCAGCACCGTCAGCACCGTCAAAAGTTCAACTAGCAGAACTTCGGCGTTGCTGGCTTTATGAGCTTTGAAGCTTGAAAAGCAGGAAAAGCTTGAAAATTTGACGGAGCCAACGCTCACAAAGCGCCACAGAGACTGTGATGCTCCTCCAACAGCCTCCGCCATAGACTTAACATGTAATCTTGACGTTGCTGACGCTGACAAAGCCCTTGGTCTGAATGCACCTTAACGCTAGAAATGCAGAAGTTCAGCTAGTTGAACTTTTGACGGTCCCATGCTCTTGATCCAGCACGGCAAACAATCAGAGCGTCTCACTGTGGTGACGTTGCCCAACGTCGATGCTGCCTTGACAACCACAACCCGCTAGTGTTTAAAATGACCGGAAGAGAAAGACCTGACTACAAGCTTTGCTAGCTTCATCTTAAAAATGTACCTTCTGTGTATATTGGTCTAACTAGTTGCTTTGTGAGTGTTGCTTGATGCTGACAAAACTTGCAGTCTGAACACAGGTATTCCATTCTTACCACGAGGCTAACTTGCCGCCTACGGCTCTGCTTCCTCCCAGAGATACAAAGATCCTAAATGACTGACAAGATGCTTCACTCCCTTCATTTCATCCTGCTAAGTCACTAATGCATCCAGGTGCTGTGACCGATGCACAGAGTGAACCCATTGTCATCCAGTATTTTTGGGGGCAAGAGATGAGGAAAACAAATACACGCATACACATGGTGATATATTGAGGCTGCAAAAATGATCGTGTTCATTTTTATCTATCATGCGATTAATTGATTTATTGATTATTGTCCCAGCCCTACTCACAGCTGAGTTGTTCTTTTGATGAAAAAAGAGATCTCTCCATTCTTTAAAAAAGGGAAAACTTGAAAAATCCAAAGTGTATCAAGTACTTATTTTCCCACAACTTAAAGAAGCAAAAAGAAGGAAAAAAACACGAGCCTGATTACCACTTATTTGAACAAAACAAATGAGTTTCTGTTTAAGGAAACCACGCCTCCTGATGAGCCTTTATGAGCTTCAGCTGTGGAGGCTCCAACTGCTTTCACGTCTTAGACCAAAACAAAAGAGAGGAGAGAGACAAACACAAACCTACACAGAGCTCTGTAGATGTAGCACTCAGACAGAGTATCTCTCTCCATAGCTCCACAGTCCTGTTGCTCTGAGTTTTACACTCCTGGAATACGCCTGGAAAGCTGCTTCACTTTGGAAACTGCTCTTGAGCTGATCTGAAATGCATATGAAGATAGGTGGTTTGTAGATATTAGCTCTGCAAAACATTAGCCAACTTAGATTCAGCATCCACTGACAAAAAACCCAGCCTGTACGTGACCTCCTTTATGAATGAATTGTTTCCCAATAATTGGAACTTTAACTCAGGTGGCATCTCATCATGTTATCACGTGGAAAATAACATCCATTATTTCAAAAATGTTTCTTTCTGAATACCTGGCTAACCTGTGGTTCTGGAAGTTATCAAAACATACTGGAATGAAAGATTTTGGAGGAGTACAACAAGGTTACATACTAGTGTAAGTAAGATATCTAAAGGCAGAAGTCCTATTTTATGTCAGAAAGCAGCTCAGTTAAGTATGCCTGAACTGGCAAGAAGAGCATTAATCAAAGAAGATTAGGATCCAATCCACTCCCCCTCTGACTTTCATTGATAATGTCATCTCCAGGGTAACATGATATACTATTTACAGCAGCAAGGACATGTACATCCATATTGAGTGTCTGCTTTGTCTAATCTATGTCTCTAATGCTGCGTTCAGGCCACATCATGACCACCACATGAAGTTTGACGCATGTCCTAAAAAGCATGCAACGCTTCCATCTGAGGAAAAAAGAATGCGTGGGCGGGGCTTCTTCTGTTGCCATACATTCTGAACTATGGAGGATGGTATCAAGAGAGTGGCTTGGCTTTATTTGCTAAATAAAGCTAGACAACGTCGACTTCAGCTACATCAGCGCCGTTTGTGGGCTCATCCCATTATTGAGATGCGTTCTGAGTTTGAGGAGTTTAAGCATTTTCTCCAGGAGCTAACAACAGAGGCAATTACTACGTTGAGAAAAGATTTGATAAATTACCCGACACCCCGATCTCTTCAGCGATATCCAAGCAAGTTCCTTTACATTCCTGTCTCTATACAAAGACGAGGACGGATCATAACGTTCTATGCGATTTTAGACGGCCACGGTCAGCTTGGCTTCCTCCTAATGCAAGACAATGCTAAACCTCATGTGGCTGGAGTGTGTTAGCAGTTCCTTCAAGACAAAGGCAATGATTCTATTTACTGGGGCGCCCGTTCCCATAATCTGAATCCGATTGAGCACATCTGGGACATCATGTCTCCAACGCCACCTTGCACCACAAACTGTCCAGGAGTTGGCCGATGCCTCAATCAAGGAGGTGATCCCTTAGGAGACCAACCAGCAACTCATTAGGAGCATGCCCAGGTGTTGTAGGGAGGTCATACAGGCACGTGGATCCCATTCATACTACTGAGCCTCATTTTGACTTGTTTTAAGGACATTGCATCAAAGTTGAATCAGCCTGTAGTGGGTTTTTTCCCACTTGAATTTTAAATGCAACTCCAAATCGGGACCTTCATGGGTTGATACATTTGATTTGCATGGATAATTTTTGTGTGATTTTTGTTTCAGCACATTCATCTAATTAAAGAACAAAGCATTTAAAAATAATGTCATTCATTTAGAAGGTATGTGTTATTTTAGTGTTCATTTATTATTTTGAGCAGTGTATATATGAAGTGACAAGAAACAACTTGTCACAAATAAAGCTACCTTTTCCAAGTGTGTCTGTGGATCCAACACCATTTCCAAACCGTAAATGTCTTCATATGAAATAGCCACAGAAGCATTTTAGTGCATCTGTAAAATTTTAGCAGAGATTTACAACTGTCGCAGGACTGAAGAGTGTGTGTAATGGTTGAGAATAAGAGCAGGACCTCAAAGTGCTGTTGGAAAAGAGCAGATTTCCAAATTTGGAATGAGCTGGAGCTCAACGTGATGGGTTTACATGTCTAACAATCCCTTTAACAGCTAAAGTGGAAGCTGTACCTTCTATTCCTCACCTGCAAATGTTAGATACAGATAAAATGACCAGAAAACATTTTAAGTAGATAACTCTGTGTAATAAATCCATATAATTGAAAGTGACTTTTGAAAGTTAATTTCTGAAGTTAATGGCATTTATGAATATTTTTATTCATAATGATTCACTTATGACTAGGGAAAGGAGGGTCTAGAGATCTCTGCTAGAGCTTTTAACCCCACAGCCAGCTCTGGGATGGATGGGCCTTATTTGAAGGGAAGGGAGTCGCCTTTGGTATTAATTTCTGTAAGCAAGGTTTACATGGCTGACCCCTTCCTTGCATGCAGTATGTTTATCTGAAACCTTCAGGCTTGCATAATCCTGTTGGAGGGAAACAGCCAGCAAACTTCATGTCTGCTTTTCATCATAGTTCAGGCTGACCTGCAGATGACAGCTGTAATCACATTACATCCAGTTTATTACTCCTATTGCTGCTCTACTTCTCATCTCCATTTAGACCGGGATGCTCAGAGCCGCCCCTCAAGCCGCCATTAACACGGTAATAGAGATATATGGGAACAGACAAACAGGAAGCATAATGGGTCTAGATGATCAAAGATGACATGGGAGATAGCCTATACTATGGTGACCAACCATCCTCTTTTCTCTGGATGTGTCCACTTTTCATTTGCTCTCAGAGGCATCTCCAAGGGGGAATTCATAGATTGCTTGAAAAGTTCTGGTTTTCATCGTTTATCAGGGGTCCATACTCAAACGGATTAGTGTGCTACATGCAATGTAACAGCCTATCTCTCATGTGACGTCCTCACCGAGCTGTTGCCTAGTGTCTGCCTCCAATTCATTCATAGACAGAACAGAGCATGCTCTGCGCCGCATTTTGCCCTGTTGAGCGATTAAAAACAGCAGCAATGCATAAAGTCAAAATACAAGCTTTACACACAAACCGCAATAAATGGGTGGTGGAATGCACTGTTCAGATAGCTGTCTTCATACTTTTTGTCTGTTTCGTTAGTAAAAGCGATCCATAAAGCAGGCCCGTACCGGTCCATAAATGGCCCACTTTTAGTAGTACGTCTGCAGCACAATGGTCCAACACACTGCACTAAGTTTAAACTTCACCCCCCGTGACAACTTTCACACCAGTCCCATGTTCAGTTAATTCACGTAGTAAGGACTACTACAACTTGTTGTAGTTGATAGTTGAGCCTGTAGGTAAGTATTTCATTTTAAACTATCTTTAAACCATTCAATTAGCACAATTTGTAAAGTTGTGTGACTAAAAAGGGCTAGGGATTTAGCATCCCATTGACAAGATGTACTCATAGACATAAGTGGGCCGAATTAGCATGCTACGTTTGCTAGCCCAAGTTTCCATTTTTTGCTTGTACACACGGATAAAAGTTGCTGGAATGAAAAGGGCAGACGAGTTACTATACCTTGTGAAGAACTTGCGAGTTTTACCCCTTATTTGTGTAATAAACTTGAGGTCTTTGCATTTCAGATACACACGAGGAACGTGATGGTATTTCCTGATGAGACTGAAGCTCACAAGTCCCATGGACAGAAAAACTATAAGAAAGCTGTGCAAAGTGAGAATTCATCTATAAATTAACCGAGGAGGATGAAGATGAAGACTAAAGACTTCAGAATTTTATTTCAGATGTTTTTTAAATTTTTGTCCTGTAAGAGTTATAAAGTAAACAATTATTGTTACTAGTAATTTTTCTATTTCGGAATAGTAATTATTTATTTTACTAATTAACTTTAGCAAATTTTAAAATCATTTTTGTACTTGTTAACATTTGAAACTCTATCTGAAGCTTGATATTTAACTGTTCATTCTAACGACATAGAGAATGTGTTTCAGGAATTGGCCAAGTGTCCACTACTTTGCAAATAATACTATGGTCACCCTAGATTTTTGAAAGACAATACACTGTTTTGGTCTAACCTTTTAGGTTCTACTGAATAACTAATACATGCTGTATCCTTTAAAACTTAACATTAACAGAACACAAGATTATTGCAATACAATGTGATTAAATGTAAAATAATCTTTTCATTCACCACCCCTAGCAACTTGATGTGAAACTTTGTAAATATTTCCTGCAGATTAGAAAACCTATCCTGCTCTGCATCTAGACCATCTTATAGACCAGGGGTGTCAACTTCGTATTTAGTTTGAAACCATGACATTTTAAAATTAATAAAATGTTGAAAATGAGACTTAAAATAACCTCTTTTTTTCCTTTGACAGACTAAATAACCCAAATTATTGTCATTAAGTAATGTATAACTTTACAAATGACACCCCCTAAACAGATGTTCTGTCTGGTAATGCACTGAAGGTTTTGTTTACTCCTGCTGGATCAGCATATCCACAAACTGCAGCTTTAAGTCAAATACAGTATTTTTACCCACTCTACAGCCTGCTTAGTCCTTCAACTCCTAAGAACTCTGTTACTGTCTCAGCTGGCAATTCCAAAAAGGGGACTAAGAAAGGTAAAGGCCACTTACCATCATGTACACCGATTCAGTGGAACAGCTCCCACCAAGAGACATTGAACCAGCTCATTGATGTACTTACCAGACCTCCTGTCCTGGGGTACCCCGACCTCACAGAGCCCTTCGTATTACATTGTGATGCATCTCAGGTTGGGATTGGGGCTATTTTGTATCAGCGGCAGCAAGGCAAAATGCGAGTAATCGCAAATGGCTCCCGCACCCTGAATCCAGCAGAGAAAAAGTACCACCTGCACTCTGGTAAATTAGAGTTTCTGGCGATGAAGTGGGCCATTTGTGAACGTTTCCGGGATTATCTGTACCATGCTCCATCGTTTGTGGTATACACTGACAATAACCCGCTAACATGGTGCTCACCACTGCAAAGCTCAACGCTACAGGTCACAGATGGGTCGCCGAACTAGCCAGCTACAACTTCACGATCTGCTACCGTCCAGGAAAGACCAACGCAGATGCTGATGGGCTGTCGCTGATGACACTGGATATCGACAGCTACATGAAGAGCTGTACAGCTGAGGTTGGACAGGAAGCCATAAGTGCATCCATGGAGTCTGTAGCAGTAAAGCACAGAGACCCATGTCAAGGTGTTGGAGTTATCCAGGTTAGTGCAAAAAAGATGATTAAAGACTCTGATGCTGCCCAATCCTTTACACCCGACCAGGTCCGCAGAGCCCAGGCAGCAGATGAAGTCCTGTCAAGAGTGATCTGGTACAAGTTACAGGGTAGAAGACCAAGCAGGACCAATGTGAAGTCAGAACATTCAGCCGTCTCTACGCTTCTTAGGCAGTGGTTGAAGCTTCACATCAACCAAAATGGTGTTCTGCGCCGCAAAACTACCCGCAGAGAGCAGCTACTGCTTACGCAAATATATCGTCCCCTGGTCTTCAAAGAAGTCAATCAGGAAATGGGCCACCTAGGGGTGGAAAGGTTGCTCGACCTGATTCAAGGCAGATTCCACTGGCCGCAGATGGCGAGTGAAGTTGAACACTTTGTTACAGAAGAATTTGAGTGTTTAAAGAAGAAGAAGCCAAGTATGCAGGCCCGTGCACCTCTGACCTTGATCCAGTCATCCTACCCGTTCCAGCTGGTGTCCATATACTTCCTTCACCTGCAGAAGTGTTAGCATGGCTATGAGTACATATTAGTGGTCATGGATCATTTCACAAGGTTTGCCCAAGCCTATGCAACGAATAATAAAGCAGCTAAAACAGTCGCTGACAAGCTCTTTAAAGACAGCCCTATGGCAGAGCCCTTCCAGCCCTATCCGAGTCTTCATCTTCAAGAAGAGGATGTTCCACTACAGAGCGAAGAGGATGTGCCACTACAGAGCGAAGAGGATGTTCTGAACAAATTAGGGGCTCTGACCCTGTAAGGCCAGGGGCTGGTGAGGTTATTATTGATGATCCAGCTGCAAAAAGAGGTAAGATTCAAACTGAGACACAGCGACCTCAGAGACAGAGACAGCAACCGACTGTATTGCGTTATGACACTTTAGGCCAGCCAACTTTTGTTAAGAGGTACTACAAGGTAACTAAAACTCAGGTTATTGAGAGTAATTCCTTCTGGAGACCATGGGCGGTGGGAGTGTGTTAATGGTATTGCTGAAAATACAGGATGAACAGAAATGTCAGGAGACATTTGTTTTAGTGGGGGAGAGTGTGGCACTATCATTTAAATGAGTAGATGAAAATAGTAGCCCCCCATTTTATTTTTATATTAAAAGCAATTTTCTGGTGTAAACTAACTACTCTTAGTCAAGTTCGCCATTTAAGCATGTGGGAAAGGTTCCGCCAGCAGAAGGCGCTCGGTGTCTTTATTCACAAGTAGCTGACGGCCTGGCAGAAGAAGTCAGTACGTAGCAGGGGAGAGCAGATTGCGCACCGAGTAGCTCAGACTGAACTACTGTTTTCTGTTTCCGCAGAGTTTCTGCAAAAATAAATATATTGCACCAAAGATGAGTTGGCCCATCATTTTCAGCAGTGTAACACATCCAATATGGCGGCTACGCTGACGTATCGCAGCGGTGGCCAAATTCGCTCCATGAGGCGTCTACGTATATATGTCTATGGTTGAAACAGTTAGATAAAAGCTGGCTATATAAAAGCCGGTTAAATGTTATAATAATAAAAAGGGGTGTAATGTCCTTAAGTAGAAAATGAAATATGAAATAAATAGTAATAATAAATTCTATATAAATTACATTTATATAGCATCTTTTGAGACCCTAAAAGCACTTTACAATTCCATAATTCATTCAGTCTCACATTAACACACACTGGTGGAGGCCACATTGTAACCACAGCTGCCCTGGGGCAGGCTGAAAGAACGAGGCTGACATTTTGCACCATCAGCCCCTTTGGCTAACACCAGTAGGCAAAGTGTTCTAACCAAGGACATAATGGTATGTAAATTGCAGGCCGACAATTCTACCACTGAGCTGCAGCCACCTGAAGTAAGTCTTAAGTCTTTATTTAAAACGGAGCAAATCTGTGATGCCATGAAGCTCCAAGGGCAGTGTGTTCCACAGTCTTGAACCAAACGCCAATGGCAACAAAAAGAAGTTTGCATAATATCTCCCCTTTAATATTAGTTTGAAATTAGTACGCAAAAGAAATTGTTTTAGGCAAGGATATTTTATTTGTATAGCACACTTTCAACACAAGGCAATTCAAGGTGCTTTACATTATTCCAAAAACAAATGTGAAAATCAAAACATATAATCAGTAAAAGAAAAATTAAACAAACATATATAATCAACTGGCAATATTAAAATACAAGAAAGCATAGAGAATAAAACAATGCCTTTTAGCATTTGAACAAAATAATAGCAATTGAGTAAGAGCAATAATGGGATACTGTAAGTTACTCATAAGCAAGTCTCAATAGGTAGGTTTTTATTTTGGATTCAAAAGAGTTCAGTGTCTCTGCAGTATATACTGTAAAGTTCACAGATAGAAGACACATTATTTATATCTTTCCTTGAACTATAGCTTCTCATTTTAGATTTACAGTTCAATGTCCTTATAAACCAATAGATTCTACATTTTATTTATGCAGATGGTGGAAAAGGAGCCGATGCAACACCAAACTGCTGCACAATGTGCCTTTACAACTGGATGAATAGATGTGGGAAGAACTAACGGTGAAAAGGCAACACAGCCAATAGAAAAAAATCTGCTCTATTCTTCTGTGTTTTTTAATATGTAATACTAACCAAACTAGATATGGCAAACAAATCCAGATCATTGTTTAACTGGGGCTTTTTTTGAAGTGATTGAATCTAAACAATGACGGACCGGAAAGGCCCGCCTACCGTTTTGCCTTCGTTAAAACACAGCTTGAATTATGACTTTTGGCTGTCGGCTAAGAACAAGGAATGGTAGTGAAACAGGATCCTGGGTGAACATTCAAAGAAAAATGTCTCGTTCTCCGGAGAGTCTTTCTGAGTTGTAAATGTGGCATGTTGCCAAAAACTGCCAGCTAACAGAAAACCTTCTCAGAAACAGAGAAGTAACTGTTAGCTTGGGGTTAGGTTTATTTTGACATGACTTTCATTTTACCATAAACGAAATGTGATCATATTCATCATGTACTTTTTTTGTTCAGCTTCCTGTTAATGTGGGAGGAAGATTAGATTCAAGCCTCCACCTGAATGAACAATCAGCCGTAATAACAAACTAATAAGAAAATGTACAGTTATTGGCCTTTAACTTTTCAGGTTATAAGTGAAGATGTCTCTGAGAAGAATTACAATCTTTACAGATTGTTTAAAGACGCGAGGAGGATCAACTCTGTCTGTTTACAGAGAGACAGATGGGAAAAATGCATCCTCGTATGAGGAGCCTAAATGTCAGCCTCAGATGGTTTGTTCAGGATTTGAATTGACAGGAAAGCATGGATCCATCCTGCCCTGCATCACTGGTTCAGGTATTTGATGGTGATATCATGGTGTGTGGGAGGATATTATCCTGGCATGCTTAAGCATCATTTAAACACAACTGATGTAGTAGTTATGAACGTGACGTTTTATCTACTTCAAGTCGTCCCTCAGATAATGTCTTAAAAGTCGTCAATAACCTTCTAGATCTAGACAGAACAGTCTCCGAACCATGCAGACGTGGTCTCACATTCTTTAGAGTGACAGCATAGAACACAAAAATGAAAATAATTTTTCTGAGAAAAGAAGAACCTCTGCTTTCAATTGGACGCATGAACGGTGCATAACATAATAGACACGTTTTACTCGCGAACTCAGCGGTGCGCCCTTCTCACCATTTCAGACGGTTGATATAGCATTAGATGCAGCTGATCCCGGGAGATCACTACGTCACAGGAGAGTTGTCATAACTGAAAAATGTAATTCTATGTTAAGTATCAAACTCACTATCGACTGCAGATACTTTCCTCCATGTCTTCTCCTTTTTTCATATTGTCCTTGTAAAAATTATTCTTGGTATCATAAACACTGGGTGATTCTCAGCTTCAAAGGGTAACTTCTTGTCATCTATGACGAAAACCAACAAATCAGAGCCACAGGCTTCAAACCTGGCTTCACAGTTAATGATGTTTTTTTTTTTTAAAGTTAAGCTATCAGAAATTTCCATGTATATTTTATCCGGGAAATTTCCTGATGCTTTAGTTTACACCACTCCCATGTCTAATTTCCTGTCTGGCCTGATTAAAACAGCAGAGACTAATGTGTTTTGGAAACATAGCTCGTTAAAAAAATAGACCCTAATGAGTTCGACACTTCTTGGACATGTACGAGTCACGCCGCTTCGCGCTCGGTGGAGAAGAACCTATTAGGCGTGCTTTCGCTATGGGAAGTTCAGGGTAATTTTATCAGATCTTGTTTCTGACAGGGTTATCTGTTTGGTCGCTCCTCTCAGATGTCGTATCTCCATGCACAATTGGCTGTTTAGGGAATCAGCTAAAGGAATCGACATATCATGACTCTCTCGACAGTGAGCAATGTCATTGATCAGCGCTATTTTATGCTATTTTAAAGATAATCTATTTTGAAGACAATGCTATTTGTTATTTTAAAGATAATTTATTTTTCCCCTTTTTCTATTTAGGATAAAAAAAAAGAGATGGTTATATTAGCACAAAAAACCTTCTGGTTACTGTCTTTTTAGATTTTATTCACTGAGAGAGCAATTTAAATGGCTAAATAAATGGAGACATGAAGATTAGGCTAACCTCTACTCCTCAGCAAACCATAAACCTTTTAAAAATATCTTTTTTTATATATTTAGTGTGCCATACTGCAGAGGAACATGGATCCCTTAATTCTCTTTTTAAAAGGTCTTTTGCAATATACTTTACATAAAAATCTTTGTGATAAACCTGAGAGACACAGAGTGCACTGAATTCAGAGAACTTTCTATACTAAAGAAAGAAAAATGTTTTTATTTACTCTGCACAATTATAGAAGTTTTGTATCCATTTTTTACTTTTTGTTTTAATTGTGTGTTTGAGTTTCTTTAGTTTTATCCTCTCTAGACCCCTAAAAAAACACTGAACTTGAGTGAGGAGGAGGGCAGCAATCAGCTGCTTTTACAGAGGTATGGTGTAAAGACTTATTAGGCAGGAAAAACTCCAGGAAGATAATAAGTCGAGTTCCTGGAGGTAAACAGACAGCGGAGAGGACAACTCCTGGTCAGTAACGCTTCACCTCTTTCCTGAGAAGTGATCAGGGATCGCTGCACGTCATGTGCTTATGCATCCCATGAAGAAATGTGGGGTATTATAGAAATTAATTAATTTTGAAAAATTAAATAGCTAAATCAAAATTACATTAACATTTTTAAATAAAATATAAATATTAAATTTAGCAAATTTAAATTAGATAGCATTTTAATATGAAAATCAAATTCGGCCTGTTTTTATCCAGGTTTGTGTAGGGACATAACAAGTAATATAGACGGATGGATCCAGCATGGAACAAAGAAGACAGAGAGTTTATATACACTGAGGAGGAATGAAGAATGGCACAAAAATCTGAGGACCAATTAGTGAAAAAGAAGATGCATGCAAATAGAGCAGAGGTAGAGTGAAGATCTATGAGGAGCCTGTCTCCTCCCCTTTCTGTTGGCCCATGGGTTCCCAGGAGCGATAAAAGTTATTTTCTGGTCCGCTTTGTCTTACGTCCTGAATCACACATATGATGTACCTCAGTATAAATGATAACTAATGATTTTCATTTCAACGATTTTTCCAGTGATTTGAAATGTATTTGATTGTAAAAATTCACAATAAAAATACCTACAAATTAAAAGTTGCATATATGACGTCAGTTTTTATTTGAATCAAAATGTGTCACAGACATCATATGTTCGATGCATGGCGCATTTCAAATGAGAACAGAAAAGAACTTTCGTCACGCCATTGACTCTCATTCATTTTGTTCTGCAGTAGGGACATTATTGGTCAGGAAGTAGAATGGTGTGAATTAGGCTCCTCATTGCAGCTGGTCAGGAATGTAGAATGGCAGGTAGGAAACAGAGAGGGAAAACAAAGGTATAAGCATGAAACAGAAGAAAAATCCAGACAGACCTAAATACATTAAGCAAATGAAAAAAAACACATAGGAGCAACTACAAATAATAAAATGTAAGTAAATAAATTAGAATACAGAAGCACAAGAGAAACAGAAAATTCAAACACTAATGGATATAAACTGTAGGGAGGAAAACAGAACAAAGGGGAAACATAAGTACAAACACCAAGAAGAAAGAAACTTAAAGATCAAAATTCTGATGTGAGAAAAAGTAAACCACAACGAACAGGGGTAAATGATGAAATGTGAAAAGACTCATACAAGATCAAAAGTGAAAGACTAAAATTAAAAACATGATAAAAACTAATGAAGGTCAATGGTAGAATCAAAGTTATTTTCTGGTCTGCTTTGCCTTGCACCCTAAATCACACATGCACTGCACTTCAATCTAAATGGTAACTAATTTTGTGCCTTTCAACTGTATCATGTGATTTATTTGCTTTTCAGAAGACAAATATATGACATAGCCTAACGTCAGCTAACATTAGCTAGCACTTGAAATACTTACTGACATCCTGGGTGTAACTCAATATGCACATCACTTTTATACCACTATTACCTCATTAGAAGAAGCAGTTTTACTATGTTTTTTTTTTCAGACAAGAAAGTGGACATAGTGGTCATAGTGTGTTTTCCCTGCTCTCCCCTGCATGATCCCTCTACTTTTTATCTGTTAGTAGAGACTGAAAGTGAGATATTAAGGGTTTTAGTGTGTGGTGGATAACTACAATACCAGCATATAAAATACATTATTTTTCTTTTGAATGTTTTAGATTTGGTTAATGAAGTATTTCTATAAACTGTGTTGCCGCATTTCATAAGATACCAATTACTTTTATTTGCATTCATACACATACATTCATTGTAGGAAAAATATTTTAACACGGTATTCCTTAATGTGTCAAGAGTATTGTATGTGTTTCCTAAGATTGGCTTTGTGTCATGTTTTGGCACAAAGCCAAAGGACACAAATGCAGAAAATCCATGAATGGAATGAGACTTTAATTAAGAAGCAAAAACCTTGCAGGTGGCAGACTTGGGAGATGACTATGGGAGGCAAGTACATAAAGACCGGAACAGAGTAAAAGAAAGAACAATGCAGGTCAGATAGCTTTTATAGACTGAGGAGGAGTGAAGATGGCAGAGAGAGAGATACTGGGATTAAATAGAAATAAACAGATGCAGGTGAGAGGGAGCGAGCGGGGGGAAGCAATCAAGAACTGGGTCATGGAGCAGAATGGCAGAAAGAGATAAACCATCCTAAATAAGGAACTAGAAAATTCACTAAAGATGAGATATCTAAGAGAAACAAAGCATGTGGAACTAGGGAAGCAAAAATAAAAGGTAAAACAAAAACAATAAAACAAAAGGTGAAAGAATCTAAGGACAGGAGGAACTTACAGAAATAAAGAAGTGGCTAAATAATGACAAAATGCCAAGAAATAAACTAAAATGATAATCTAAACTAAATAAAGAACTAATTAAAATTCAAACACAAATTAGAAGCATAATAATTTATGGACAATTAACTTGACCCATTTTCCTTGGTTTTATGCAGACAGCTCTGCAGCAGTATAGACCACAGCTCCAGGTTTGAAAATTTTTAAACCATGTAAACATTGTTTATTTCAACTTGGTGTATTCGCTGTTCCTAAGCTTCTTGGGTTGTTTACTTCCTTTTGCAAATAAAACAACAACAAGCTTTTGACAATATTGGTTACATAAAGCTTATAATTAGACTGACTTGGGTTATCCTAAGCTATCTCTGTAGTTACGCTGCTATTGGTTTAGAATGCTGGAGGACAGACTGAGCAAGGCTGCATCCGAATACCCCTACTACACCTACTACGCAGTAGCCGAAAATAAGTAAGCAAGCGTTGTAGTAGATCCGAATCTACTACAAGCTACTAGTAGCATGTAGTACATACTATAGAATTCGGATGCAGGGCAAGTTTCGTCACTCTGCTACTTTCTTCTTCTACTACTCTCCAATTGCTTTATTGCTGTTATTCCAACTATTAAGGTTTTTATCTTCATAGAAGGTGCACCGTGCTCAATGATAAGATGTGATCAAATAAAACATGCAGAGTAATTAAACAGATATTAATAAATAATTAATCAGTTAAAAGTTAGGCTAAACGGGCGAGTATTGAGCCTGCTCTTAAAAACATAAACGTTCTCCTATGACTGGACTGCTTTTTAAAAATGGATCTACATGTTAATCAGCTATTAAAATCATGTTTTTTCCATCTCCGGCGCCTCTCTAAATTTATATCAATCTTACAGATTCGTCATTTGCAAACAGTTATTCTTTTTTTTTTTTTTTTTTTTTTTTCTCTTTCTTTTTTAACGTGTCCTGTCTAGCAGTATGCTACTCAGAATTGGTGTCTGAGTACCAAGTACAAGCCCAACAGTTTTACTTTCCCAAGCAGAGTATTACAGCTTCGCTGTAGTACGCCACTTGATGTATATGTATGAAAAATCTTTATTAGTGATTACTGTGGGTTCAATTTCCTGACGTCATGGACATTAAACTGAGACAAGAAGGAAGAAAGGAAGAAGGTGAAGAAAAGAAACCGGACCAGCAGAGGTGCGAACCGACGACACAAGACAGGGAGGCAAACAAAGAACACAAGAAAACATCCCAGTCCTCCACCTCTGCCGGACGGCAGAGAAACAGTAATACAAAACAAAAACGACAAACTGTACAGAACCAAACCAATAGTTCGGATCTAGTAGAATAAACTAAGAATTACACATTCACTACACACAAGCATTGATTAATGAACATAATATAAATGTTTCTGGTAAGCTCCTGTGAACAACTAACTAATGATGATGATAACCTCTGCTTAAGATATGTCCGTCCTCACCAATGTCCCCACACCCATGTGTGTGCGAGCATGCAGGTCGGAATAAGGTTTCCCCACGCAAGTGATTGATAGCTGGTGTAAGGAACCGTCAATCCGTCCTACAGGAATCGGCACAGACATGGAGGAGGCAAGAGATGTATGCATCTCGGCCCCAGGCATCGAGAGCCATCATCAACCAGCGGGCAGGAGCAGCCATCACCGACGGGGAGTGACGGGGAGGGAAGAAGATGCATCAGGCCAGAGAGCAGCCAAACACCCAACCTGACAGGTAGACATAGACAGACAGAGACACTCATACGTACCCTCCCTCTCATGCGTACACATTCTTACAAATACAGGACATACGAAAAAAGGACGCTATACACTCATTCATACCCCCCATACGTACACTATACTCCATACTCCCAGGCCCAGGGACAGACGCCCCAATAGAGAACCCTGCCCCTGCACCCAGGAGACAGACCCCTTTGCCCACCAGGACGGGGACAAGCAGACCGCCAAGGCCCCCACATCGGCAAGAGCAGCCCACCAGCCCAGGACCCCGACCAGACGGCGTGATGTTCTATCCGGGCTCCGACCCCTGATGGTCCAACGAACAGGGGTGTGGAAAGACCCCCCAGCCTCTCTCCCCCAGCTCAATGTGGTGTTGTTGCGTGTTGTTCTAATGTGCACTTAAAACAGAGGGGGGGGACATGGGAATACTGCCGGGTACCCCCATCTCCCCCCCGGGCCCTCAGTGTCTAGATGCGTTTAACCAGTGGGTGCCGGCACCACAGGCGAGGCCCCCACAACGGGCCCCTATAGGGGGCCCCCCATGAGGGGTCCCGCCCCCAGCGCCAATGCGCCACACCGCCAGGTCCCTACATGTGCGTTCCATGTAAATGTTGCAAGTGTAAGTGTCTAAGTTGCTCAATAAACCCCAGCCCCAGAACCCCGAGCCCCAGGCCCAGCCCAGACCCCCCCAGAGCAGCACAGCACCAGGCCAGTAACCCGTGTCCGCCAGCACGACCCCTCTAAGGCGCCGCATGCAGCCACTAGGAGTCACCACACAAAGCCCCCAAAGTCCCACCCCAGGCGAGGGTCACGGCACCTACCGCCGAACCGCAAGCGGACCCACCCCCAAGGACCTCCCCGCAGTCACCACCAACCCTTAAGCTCCACATCGGCAACCGTGTCCCACAGAACGGAATCAAGGGCCCGACCCCACTAGGTGATGGAACTGATCAAGGGTGACCAGAAAGATTGATCAGATGTGGAGGCAGATGCCGTTTCTAGACCAATGTAATCCAGAAGGAGATCTCTATATTGATTAATATTCAGAGTATTTTTATTTTTCCAGTTAAAGAGGATATTTTTCTTAGCGATGCATAAGGCGATGTATAATAATTGCATAGACTTTGTATCCATGGTAACTTCATCTATGTTTCCCAGCAAGCAAAATGTGGGAGCAGGTGTGATATTACATTTCAGACACTTTGATAGATCTTCACATATCTGGTACCAATATTTCTTAACAGGTGGGCAAAACCAGAGAGCATGAATATAATTGTCTGGTAGATTGCTTGTACATTGTAAACAGGTATCAGACGGCGTATAACCCATCTTGAACATCCGTTGCCCTGTATAATGCACTCTATGAAGGATTTTATATTGTATTAATCGTAGATTAGGATTTTTAAGAAATTTAAAGGTTCTTAATGAAATTTGAGACCAGAGGTTTTGGTCTATTGAGATGGACAAGTCCATCTCCCATTTTGAAATAGGAAGGGCTATTGATTCATCTATTCTATTTAATGTTTTGTATATTTTAGATAGCAGTTTGGGAGGGTTAAGATTAAGGAAGTCTAAAACTTTTCCTGGAATTTGTAAATCAACTGTATTGAGCCTAAATTTATTTTTTATAATTGATTTAATTTGTTGGTATTCTAAGAATTTATTCTTGTTAATTCCGAATTGTGTAACCAATGTATTAAATTGGATAAAGTCTGTTCCATCAAATATATGCTCCAGGTATTCAATTCCTTTACAACTCCAGCCTGGAAAGTTGATCATGCATTTTTTTTGTAAGATATCCGGGTTATTCCAGATGGGTGTACGCCTGCATGGGACTAGTGAGGTCTTTGTCATTTTAAGAAATTCCCACCAAGCTGTCAGAGAGGAGCTGATATTAATACTTTTAAAACATTCATTTTGTTTTATATTTGAGCTAACAAAAGGTAGATCTGAAAGTTTTATCTTATTGCATAGTGTCTGTTCTACATCTACCCAGCACTCATCGATATAACTGTGTTTTACCCATCTTGATGTGTATTGGAGTCTGTTGGCTAAGAAATAATGACGAAAGTTTGGTAGGTCTAGACCTCCTTTATCTTTGGACTTCTGTAGTGTTTTTAAGCTGATACGTGGGGGTTTATCTTTCCAAAGAAATTTAGAAACAGAAGAGTCCAGAGATCTAAACCAATCAGGTGATGGTTTGCTTGGGATCATTGAGAATAAATAATTGATTCTAGGCAAAACCATCATTTTTATTGTAGCTACCCTTCCAATAAGTGATATTGGAAGGGATTTCCATCTTGCCAGATCATCTTCCACTTTTTTTAAAAGTGGGACGTAATTTAGCTTAGATAAGTCTGACAGTCTTGGTGAGATATGGATACCTAGATATGTAATATTTCCCGACCGGAGCTGTAAAGCAACAGGACTCTGGTAAGAACAGTTGATTGGAAGGACTGTAGATTTTAACCAATTTATGGAATAGTCTGAAACTCTTGAGTAAGATTTTATTAACTCAATTACCTGATACAAGGAAGTTTGTGAATGCTGTAGAAATAGTAGTACATCATCTGCGTATAAACTGATTTTATGTTCTATTTTGTTGCATTGTATACCTTTAACATTATTATTTTGCCTGATTGCTGCTGCTAATGGTTCAATAAAAATAGCAAAGAGGGAGGGAGAAAGTGGACATCCCTGCCTGGTACCTCTCTGAAGAAAGAACCTTGATGATGTTTGATTATTGGTCCTAATACATGCTGTTGGTGAGCTGTATAATATTTTTAACCAGTTTACAAAAGAATTACTGAATCCGAATTTATTTAAGGCTGCAAATAAAAATTTCCAGTTAACTCTATCAAATGCTTTTTCTGCATCTAAAGATAATATATTGGTTTGGACGTTTTTACAGTGGGAATAATCTATTAAATCTATTAATCTACGTGAATTTGTTGAAGAGAGCCTACCTTTTATAAAACCTGTTTGATCAGGGTGGATTATTAGAGGTGTTATTTTCTCTATCCTTCTTGCAAGAGCTTTGCAAATTATTTTCAGATCCACATTGATAAGAGAAATGGGACGATAACTGGTAGGAGACATAGGGTCTTTTCCTGGTTTTAATAGAAGATTGATGTAGGCAGAATTCATGTTTGGTGGTATTCGACCATTTTCCTTTGTTTCCTGCAACATTTTGTAAAATGTTGGTGCCAGAATATTCCAGAATTCTTTATAGAACTCTACTGGAAATCCATCTGGACCTGGAGCTTTATTATTAGGCATGGATTGGAGGGCCTCCTGGAGTTCAGACACTGTTAGCGGTGAATCCAGGGCCTTTGCTTGACTGTCTGAAAGTTTAGGAAGAGTTATTTTATCCAGAAATTGTACAATATCATTATTTGAAGGGTTTATCTCTGGTGTGTATAACGTCTCATAAAATTCTTTGAAAGTGTTGTTTATTTTTTCAGGGTCATATATTATATTCCCAATTTTGTCTTTGATTGCAGATATAGTTGTTTTTTCTTTATTTATTTTTAACTGATTAGCTAAGAAGCTACCTGATTTATTACTATGTTCAAAGTTTTCTATTCTAAGTCTTTGGATTAAAAACTGCGTCCTTTTATTAATAATTTCATTTAATTCTAATTTTGCTTTCCTTATTTTACTTAAGCTCTCTTTATCCAGGGAAGGTTCTAATGATTTAATAGTTTCTTCTAATTCCTGAACATGTTTATTTTCTGTTCTCTTTTTATTTGATGAGAATGAAATTATTTTACCTCTAATCACAGCTTTCCCTGCTTCCCATAGAGTGGATGGCGACATACCAGGGAGATCATTAAATTCCATGTATGAAGCCCATTCTTTTTCAATATATTTAATAAATTCTTTATCCTTAAGTAATGATGTATTAAATCTCCAATTTTTATATTGAAGGGTTGCAATTTTATTTGCTAAATTTAAAGAAACAGGAGCGTGATCGCTGATCACTATAGGATGTATCTCAGTGTCTGAAATGTCATTCAACAGTGAGCTGCTGACTAACAAATAGTCCAATCTAGAATAAGAATGATGTACGTTTGAGTAAAAAGTGTATTTTCTGTCGTTGGGATGAAGCGATCGCCATGCATCGCAGAGTCCATAATCGCTCATGTACTGTTTAACTATATCTATGGATTGCCATCTGCGCTGAGTCCCTGCTGTACTGAGCCTGTCTATTTCTTCATTTAGTCCAAAGTTGAAATCTCCCCCAAGAACAAGTGAGCAATCCATGTGATTAGCCAGAACCGAGAAGAAAGTATGAAAGAATGAGGGGTCGTCAACATTTGGACCATATATACTAACTATACATAACTTTTGGTTATTTATAAATAGTTTTAATATTATAAATCTACCTTCTGGATCTGTAGCTGTGTCTATTACTTTAAAATTAGTATTTCTATTTATTAATATTGCTACTCCTCGTTGTCTAGAGTTATAGCATGAAGAAAATATATTAGGATACTCTGGTGTTTTTAAATCATTAGCTGTTGAACTTGATTTATGAGTCTCCTGTAGTAAGACGACATCTGCCTTCAATCTTGTAAGATGGTTGAAAATCTTAATGGTTTTATCTCTGGAGCTAGCGCCGCGAATATTCCATGTTATTAATTTTACAGGATTCATAGAGCTAAGATAAACCTTAGACATGTACTATCGCCAAGGATGAATATAGGTGTAATTTTGGTTTGTCCATGGGGTTGCCAGATTGAAAAAAACCAGAAGCAGAGATAAAGCGAGGCAAATAATGCACCATACAAGTGTGTACAGAATGAAAGTATGATGGAAAAAAAACATGAATATGCCATGATAAAAGTCTGTGTGTGTGTGAGAGAGAAAAAGGAAAAAAGGTGATAAAGAGATTTGGTGGTACAAATGTGAGAAAGAAAATAGAGAAAAAAAAAAAAGAAAAAGCAATCTAGTGCACAGCCCTGCCCCTACCCACATTAACAAACAAAAACAGCCTGCTGAGCTGTGCTTTTTTTTAAACTATAGTTGTCTGATAAAGCTAATTCTGTCTTGGTTCTGTTAAATATGACTAATAAAGCCAAGGAGTAACCTGAGGGTCCCTAAACAGCTGACCGTTAACATACAGTTTATCCACACTAACCGTAGCCCTACTGCCCTCACTAATATGTTTTTTTCTAATTGGAAATAACACGCGTCTTCTGTCCAGGATTTCTTTCGGAAATTGATCATTAACGCTGTAATTCGTCCCCCGTAGCTCTCTCCCGCGTCCTTTGACATGTTCTTTTTGTTTAAAATGTTCAAATTTTGCAACAATTGGTCGCGGGCGGGTGTTGTTGGGCTTCTTACCTCCGAGTCGGTGAACCCGATGGAAGGTTATGTTTTTAACCGTGTCGTCTGGCAGTTTCAGCTGGTGTTGAATGAACTTTCGCACGGCTACTTCAGCATCTTCCTCAGCCTGCTCTGGTATCCCCGAAAAAACAAGATTGTCCCTCATTGATCGGGCCTGGATGTCTAGAATAGACTCCTTGAAGCTTTTGTTTTCTCCCGACAGCTGCTTCATCCCCTCGGTGAGTTTCTTAACATCTTCTTTTAGTGTTTGATTTTCTGTAAGTAGTGAAGCTACCTGTTGTTGGCTGAACTCCAGCGATTCCCTCAGAGCCTGAAATTCTTTATGCAGAACCTCCACCAGCGCGAGACGAGCGTCCAGGCTGGTTAGCTTCTTGTCTATTGAGTCCAGCATGTCACCGTAGCTTCTATCTGGCGAGTCGGTGGATGTGCTAGCCTCGGAACGAGTGCGCTTCTGCGACGGTGTGCTCGTTGTTGTATACGAAGCAGGTTTTCGTGACTTACCCATAACGATGTTATCAAAGCACTCGTCTAGGTAGCACTCCAGCGAATCCAATGTTTCCTCGTCCAGGTTGTTTAGAGGGAAAAAAAAGTAACTTGATAGTTAGTTTAGAAGCTGCGTTTGGTTCAAAATGATTTTCTTATTTTACCTGACTGATTGTATATTTTACCACATAACCGCCATGTTCACCTATGCACAGCTCTCGCGAGAACTCAGCAGCTCATCCTGCACCCTCAGCAGCTCATCCCTAACCCTAACCCTAACCCTTGCAAACAGTTATTCACGACAGGTACTAAATGCCAGAAACACATAACTCCCATATTGGCAGGATTACACTGGCTTCTAGTTCATTTTCAAATCGATTTTAAAATTTTGTTTGTTTTTAAATCTCTTACACCTAGTAGCCTTGCACCTATTCTTTTGGTTAATTTGCTTTCCCCCTATGTCACCTTCAGCTCACTCAGGTCTGAATATAAGCATTTGTTGACGTTAAACCCTTTCGTTGCAAGTGGTTGCGAGGTGGCCGTGCTTTTTCAGTGCCCCTACACTTTGGCACCAACTACCACTCGAAATCAGATGATCAAATCTATTTTTACTGCTTGGCTTTTAATTGCTCTTAATCCTTTATTTTTCTCTTTTATTCTACTATTTCTTATTGCATTTATTTGTTCTCTTACTTTTTTTATTCATTTTGTCCTTGTAAAACTCTTTGGTTGGCCCTTGTGCTATTGTTTAACGTACTATAGAAATAAAGTGGTAAGGCATAGTATGGTAAATGCCTTGAGATTACGTGTGCAGTGAATTGCCAGTATATGAATAAAGTACACTTAACTGGAATCTGAAAAGAGTGATAATTGTCATTTGTGCGATTTGTTTTGTAAATCAGACACCACTGAATTAGTAATACACGTTTGTGAATAAGGACCGTTTACAACAGACTTAATCTTCTTTTCAATCTTCTTGTCCAACTTGTTGCTGTTTCCATCAGTAACGGTCAGTGTTAGACCGTGCCTTAAGATGTGATGAGGGTCAAAATGCTCAATTAAATGATTTAGTGATTAAGTAAATAAAACGTTATGAAATAAATGTCTATGTGAATGAATAATAGATAAATATATAATGAGACATTTGAAATGTGTAAAAAACTGAATTGCCTTAAAATTCTAAGCTTGTGTGAAGTATTTTTCATTTTCTTCCTGCTGCTTATATGCAAGGCCAACTTAGTTTGGAAATGGATTCTAGGCAGAGTTTTGTAATGTTCTCATTGGAGTATTTGGCAAGAAAACAGACGTGCGCATTCAGTATACTTTACTGTGATATCCTAAACACTATATCACTCTTTTTTTTTTACAACCAAATCCACTACTTTGGACATATGTGACTTATTTACCTGTCTGTAACAACAACATCACTTTTCACATGTAGCTTGGTAGTGCAAATGTAAACATATAATTCAAAACTCTGCTAGAACAACACAAAGTCAGGTAACTTATCAAGTGTGCTCAGAATGAACAGTATCAAAGTGCAAAAATACTTCATAGTCACTGAAGTATGTTGTTATGCATTGTGCAGATGGTTTTGAAAAGAAGAGGAACAGTCATTTGGGAACTTCTAGTTTAGTCTCATAGATAGAAACAGTCATTCAGACACCTTCAACTAATCTATTGCTGGATTGGGTGTAAGTATTCTTCACTCAAGGTTGTAGTCGTTGAGGTATGATGGACGCTGGCGGTTATCTCGAAAAGGATACCTTGGTTTCACAGCGACAGTGTCTTTATTATCAACAGGACTTTCATCCTCCTCATCCAGAGCTGTGGGCTCATCTTTTGCCTTGGAGATTATTTTTTTGAAGAAAGATGAATTCCTTGTTATGGAATGTCCATCTCTGGTGCTGTGACCATGGAACCATTGACCTCTGGTACAGCGTATGGTTTGGTGTTGTATGGGGTAGTAAGTTTGTTATGCTTGGGTTGTCGGTAGAGTACCTTGTCACCAGGGGTGAATGTGATTGGCTTAGCACGACGGCGCGGGTCAGAGTTGGATTTCATCTTTGCTTTTGCATTAGTGTCCCACTCCCTGATGATGTGATCATCTTTGCGTTCACAGGTTGTAGTGATTAACAGGATCTTGGTGTTCATTTTGCGCTTAAACAACAATTCAGCAGGTGAGGGTTCTGTGGTGCTGTGTGGTGTGGCGCGATACTCACAGAGAAACGTCTCTGTTTCCACGGGGTAATCTGTGTCTCTGCCACACGGATTGCTTTTCCAAGCGTGCACATGAAACATTCTGCTGTTGCATTTGTTTGAGGCCAGAGAGGTGTTATTTTCCGATTGTGGAAACCTAGATGGCCTGCAAACTTGGAAAACTGGTCACTGTTAAAAGGGGGCCCGTTGTCTCTTATTAGAACTCTGGGAATTCTGAGAGCACGGCTGGCGTATGGATTGGTGTGCCTCTCTCCCTTTCCATCCTTTTGGTAGAGAACAGCACCTAGACCAACTGGACTAGCATCAACCACAAGCTCTGTGTCTTTCCGGATCTTTTTGCTTGGGTGGGGTCACGATGGGGGAGACCAATGGCGTAGGGCCTGTGACTGTCTCGATGACGTCGTCATCCTTAAGCTGTTTCAGCTCCTCTTCGACCTTCTGTCGGATGTGAAAAGGCACTTGCCTTATTGGGCTGACAGGTTGGGTGAATGTCAGTGTTGATGTGGAGCTTTACCTGAAAGTCTTTCAGCATGCTGTGTTGTAGCCTAGCAGAGAGCAGCTACCACCCCTCATTACATAAAACTCGGCTGTGGTTTTCTTATTATCTGTCTCTGTGCTACATGTGAATGCACCGGTTATGGGCAGTGGTTCGGTGTTGCCATATGGGAATATCTTTATACCAGCTGGGCTGAGCTGTGGGCGTGGTCTCAGGGTACGGCGGACTGATTCACTAATAATGTTCACTGCGGCTCCGGAATCAATCATTGCTGCAATTTTTACACCATTAAGCCAAATGTGTGTGCGTGGTTGTCTGATGTTCTTGTTGTTGCTGGCAGCAAATACATCAGCTTCATCACTACTGTACGAGTCATGTGTGGTATTCTGTGTAGTGCTGGTGATGTTATACACTTTCTTGTGCGTTTTGTGTTGCTTACTGTCGTCTCTGTGTTTTATTTCAAAGTCTCTTCCAGGTGTTCCTTGTTTTGTCCTGCACTGCCTGGCGAAGTGATTTAGTTTTCCCGCATGCTTTACAGTCTTTTCCTTTTGCTGGGCAGTTTCCGTCATGCGATTAATTTACGCCGCAATTCCTGCACTGGACGTTGGGCTTTGCTCTCCCCGTGCGTCGGCTGGTAGCTGTTCCCCTGTTCTGCTGCACTACATTCACCGATGCAGATACAGTCTGCTCCATGCCGGCTGCTTGTTGCTCGGACAGTTCTAAAGTTCTCCCGTATTCGAGAAGCTCATCCAGGCCGTTTTCGGGTTCTCTGTGCGCTCTTCTACGTAGCCTGGTTCAACTGCAGCTTTGGATCAGCTGTGCTTTTATTTCATGGCTTATGTCGGCAAACTCAAGCAATGAGAGAAAGATTTAATGTAAGCCAAGCTCTGGATCATATCTTTGCCAATGCTGAATCCGAGGACACACAGCAGCCCAGGTATACAGATGACCAGGTTTCAGATGAGGACGATGATATCACATTTTAACAAAAAGACACAAACACATCTGATCAGTCGGATGACAAAGTCATTGGTGCTGATTCTGCTCCTGTGCTTTTAGCCATCATTAATACTTGTTTATCGGCTAGTTGTGTTCCTGCTTTGTTCAGCCGCTGTTAAAGAAACCAAACCTTGATCCTCTTGTGCTTTCTATTTATAGACCAATTTCTAAGCTTCCTTTTCTCTCAAAAGTATTAGAGAAAACAGTGTATGTGCAGCTACAGGATCACCTGGACCTTTATTGAATTTTGCCATGTTATAAGTCATGCCACTGCACTGACACAGCACTTTAAGAGAGTTCCATCATATTTTCTGTTGATTCCGGTGAGTATACAGCTCCGTGAGACGACGTCACACTAGCAGGAAAAATGGAAACAAGCTACAGTAGATAACATGCTACTGTTAAAGTAGAGTGTTGGAATGTTAAGAGTTTTTCCAGCTTTGCGATAATGGGTTGCTAATGTGTTGCCCCAGTGTGCACAAGTCAAAGACAGAGCCTTTTTTCGTTTTCCAAGGAGGAGGGAAAGATAGATTTCTGCTCGGTGCGTGATGGAAAAAAAGTGTTTTAACCCGTTTGAATGGATTTTGCTTGTGTAGTGTTCATTTCCTGTCAGGTAATTTCAACCGAATTCATCATTTAAAGTGAACTTTTACATTAGAATTTCTAACGATTGTAATCAAAATGTGTCCACAGTTTTAATAACGGCTTATGAACTCTGAAAAGTTATCCGTGGCAGTGTAACAGAAAAGGCGGAATAGGAAACTAAACAAATGTTGCTTTTATTAAGATTCTTATCATGCTTTTATGCTTTTATTAAGATTGTTAGTGGACTTCCTACAGTTATTTTGCTTTGAGTTTTCTGTCTTGTTGCTCACATAGCTACAAGTAAACATCACGTAAAACTTTGCAGAATGATAATCTTTTTGATGTCTGCATACTGCTGTGTACAGGTCTTGTGATTATAGCGAGCACTAAGGTATACTCAATTTTTTGAAGAAATTATTGATTAATGGTCAGATATTGACACACATAAAAAGCACATTGACATAATCCCGCTGATTGTTACTCGACTTACCCGCCCGGTGTGCAGTTCTTAGCAGGAAGGTTTCAGATCTGGATCTTGATTATAAACCCCGATTGTGTCCATTTATATCCCTCCAGGCTTTTATCTGCTTTAAGCGACACTCCGGAGTAGGACAATGGAAAATTGATCAGGAAATTGTATGTCAGGGTATCTCAGGTCCGGTAAAAGGTCCGCTCCCACAGCTTCTTAAGTTTTAAAAAGGTTCCCAGGGGCATGGTGGTTGATCGCAGATGTTTAAATTTTTTAATTTCCTGGTATATATAATAATATCTTCCATTTTAAAATGGGTAGTAAACCCTGACAGTAAAATTTCAGCGTGCGAAATTAATTGCATAAAGTTAATTCCTGCCATTATGCCGGCGAAGCTCTGAGAGTCACATGACATCAGGAGCTCTATTAGTCCTTCTGGATTTTACTGCAGATATGTTTTAGGCTCTTTTTTGTACAATTTCAACGCTCTCTCTTGTTCCTATAGTTTTATTTCTTAACTCTGTTTGTCTAATTTTATTGTACAGCACTTTGGGAAACTCAGGTTGTTGTAAATGTGCTTTATAATTCATTGTAACCTTGACCAGCTGCCACTTTCAGATCCAAGAGCGGCAACATCTGTTGGAGCTAAGTACTTCCTACATGAAAGTAAAGAATTTCACGGTGAGTCCACAAGGGCCAACCAGAAAACAAAAACACGACTACATTAACCATTGGCCAGCATATTATCAGGATATGTATAAACAATGGTTATGGTTTACAACATCCTACCTGCATACAATGCATTTGTGTTGTTGACCAACATTCACCAAGGGTGGAACTCAACCTTCCCCATCCCCAAAAGAAAACAAGCTGAAAATGTTTCTTGGAGACCTTGGTTGAGTTTAGCCCCCCCTCACCCTCAACGCCCTCCCCCCTCCCGTCCCAAGCGCACCCCGTTAAAAAGAGCGCCTGTGCTAGATGGTAAAAAGCCTCCCCGCCAATAAGAGACGCCCCAGGCACCGCCAGCGTCGAGGACCCCGGCCGAGGCCGGAACCCGGCGCACCACCGACTCGGGTACCCCGGACATGCCGCGCCAGCCCGTGAGCAGACCGAAGTCCCGGGCGCCAATCCCCAGGCCGACATCCTCCAGCCTTGCTTCTACCGCCCGATGGCCGGGTGGCAACAGAACCCAGCACGTCCACCCACCAGCCCACACCCCACCAACTGGTCAGTCACTGTGGAGGCCGACCAACACCGGCCAGAGCCCCCCACCCCAGCACCCCCGCGAGGGCTAAGACCAAGACCCAGGAGCCATGTCCAGTGTGAATATAGCCGATCGGGCCCGGAGACGCCGGCCACCCGCCACGGCCTCTCGCCGACGCCCGGACGCGGCAAGCGGCCACCGGGGAGCAAGCGACAGGAACCAGCCCGGGGAGATGGAAAGGGCAGCAGCGCCCGCCAACCACCGGCCGACCACAGCCCCCCCCCAGCCGGCACCGACGGCAGCGCCCCCCCCGGCCAAGCCCCGCCAGGGCCCCAGCCGGGGGGCGCGCCGCCCCAGAACCCCGAGCCCCAGGCCCAGTCCAGACCCCCCCAGAGCAGCACAGCACCAGGCCAGTAACCCGGTCCGCCAGCACGACCCCTCTAAGGCGCCGCATGCAGCCACTAGGAGTCACCACACAAAGACCCCAAAGTCCCACCCCAGGCGAGGGTCTCGGCACCTATCGCCGAACCGCAAGCGGACCCACCCCCAAGGACCTCCCCGCAGTCACCACCAACCCTTAGCTCCACATCGGCAACCGTGTCCCACAGAACGGAATCAAGGGCCCACCCCACTAGGTGATGGAACTGATCAAGGGTGACCAGAAAGATTGATCAGATGTGGAGGCAGATGCCGTTTCTAACCAATGTAATCAGAAGGAGATCTCTATATTGATTAATATTCAGAGTATTTTTATTTTTCCAGTTCAAGAGGATATTTTTCTTAGCGATGCATAAGGCGATGTAAAATAATTGCATAGACTTTGTATCCATGGTAACTTCATCTATATTTCCCAGCAAGCAAACTCTGGGAGCAGGTGTGATATTACATTTCAGACACTTTGATAGATCTTCACATATCTGGTACCAATATTTCTTAACAGGTGGGCAGAACCAAAGAGCATGAATATAATTGTCTGGTAGATTGCTTGTACATTGTAAACAGGTATCAGACGGCGTATAACCCATCTTGAACATCCGTTGCCCTGTATAATGCACTCTATGAAGGATTTTATATTGTATTAATCGTAGATTAGGATTTTAAGAAATTTGAAGGTTCTTAATGAAATTTGAGACCAGAGGTTTTGGTCATTGAGATGGACAGTCCATCTCCCATTTTGAAATCGGAAGGGCTATTGATTCATCTATTCTATTTAATGTTTTGTATATTTTAGATAGCAGTTTGGGAGGGTTAAGATTAAGGAAGTCTAAAACTTTTCCTGGAATTTGTAAATCAACTGTATTGAGCCTAAATTTATTTTTTATAATTGATTTAATTTGTTGGTATTCTAAGAATTTATTCTTGTTAATCCCGAATTGTGTAACCAATGTATTAAAGGGGATAAAGTCTGTTCCATCAAATATATGCTCCAGGTATTTTGGAGACCTTGGAAGATCCATTGTCAAGTCGCACACTGAGCAAAGGAAATGGGTGCCCAGACAAATTACCAATGCAGCCTCGGTCAGAGAAACGTTGTCCTAACCTGAAAAAAATGCATCTAAAAATACACATACATGGACATGTTCTTTTACACAGTGATGGGACAGGAACTTGATCTCTGTCAGCTGGATTTGCTGGATAAAATACCTGTTTTTAGGGTATTTTATTTCTGATTTAAGAGACGGGTCAAAAACTATGGTTAAAGGTGATAACCGACCTGTGAAAGTAAGAGAACAGCAGTTGCATTGGCTGTGAGAACCGTTTGGTCGACAACTTGTCCTTTTTATAGCGGTTGTCGTTCTACAGCCCACCTGTTTTCAACTGACTGCTGATTGTTTTTTATATGAAAACTACTGCAATGTTATGATAAGAGTCAAAGTTCGGCCTGCAGTGACATTTGCAAGATCACAGTTCCACATAATCTGCAGGAAGCTTTATCACAAACCATGAATTTATCATCTGAGAAACGTCTACAAACTCAGAGCAGAAGATAGCGTGAGGACAGGAGTGGGGCTGTGTTTATTTTCTTCCGTCTGGAGAAGTTTTCCCTTGAGGCCCCAGCACTTAAACACTCTTAGCAGAAGTTTTATGGCTATTAACAGATTTGATTTATTGGCCTGAGGATATATGTTTTTATCTTTTTACATTTCTGAGGTGCTAGAGGTTGACATTAAAAATCTGGATTGAGTTAATGTTTCAGAAAGATACCAGCTGTGGAATGAGGAAGTGAAGCTACAGTTGATAGATATAAGACATTTTCACTCGTACTAAATTCCAAATGTTGCTTTTGTTTTACCTCTTCCTGTTACAACTTGTTTCTATCGTTGGTAGATTACTCAGTGACCATGCAGGATGGTAGGCCGTTGAAAGCCTCTGCGTGACTGTGAGTGATTAAAACTGATTCCAGCTGCTGCTGCAAAATGTGAAACCAGAGACCCTAAACTGGTTCCAGAAATGTATGTTAATGTAACCAGTTCTTTCAGGATCCTACTCTGAAGCTTCCTCGTGCTCACAAAAACAGTGTTTACATTTTTTTCCCCTCTTCAGCTTTCCTTACAATTACGGGATGTTACATCCCTTTTCCATAACAAAATTCTCTCCAAATCCAAACCCAGAGGCACTCTGACGGGTAAAAGTCCTACAGGGCCACAAATGCAAGAACTTCAACAAAGAAGTATCAGAACACAAAAACTCAGTAAAAAAACAACATGGGGATCTAGAAAGAAGCATCATAGGTAAACTCTACAAAGAGAGAACAAGCGTGAGACCAGGGGACTCATATATTAAGACCCTTTTTAACCAGGGTTAAACAACCTATTCGGTTGCAAATCATGTTCATTCAGTATGACATCCAAATTAGTTCTGATGCTACTTTTTGTTTTTGTAAATATGAATGACCTACTTATGTTTTCTGCAGCACAGTTAGGTATAGTTGTTTCTATTCTTTAATTTGAATTCTTAATGTATGTTTTTAAATGCACTTTAAGCATAGTACTTTAAAAAAAAATCTGCGATCAGTTGCAGCGGGATCATCAGGAGCAGGAAACCGATTTACGGAGAGTGGAGATGACAATGCCTTCAGTCAAACCTTCCTGGGATGCTGCGACAGATTGTATACCATGACCCACAGACATGTGCAACTGGACTTTTGTCTCTGAACTTTCTATACCTGTCCAATAAAAATGTCCAAGTTATTTGTTTGTATTTTCATTTGCAGTTTCATTACACGCTGGTTGGTGGAATCATTTTACAATATTATGGTTGGCATCACGGTTCAACAACATTTTAAAAATTTGAAAGCAACATTTTCTCTGGCTGTTAAAAGTTAAAAAAAAAGTCTAGCTCTGCTAAATAAGTAAATTTCATACATTTAAAAAGCTGCTGAAAAGCCTAAGCCTACTCAAAGATTGGATATCTGTAAAAACATTGTAGTGGTGCCGATTTAAAAAAAAAAAGAAAATATTTTCAAAGCAAAGCTTTTTTACGAAACAGATACCGTTGTTGTTTGTAATTCATAGAATTCCTAGCATGTATAGATTATAGTAGATCTGGTTAAGTGAAGCATCTTAAATCAACAAAATTAAATGTAGAGCCTTTAGGATGGGATAATATGTAGCATAGTGCCACAGCTTTAACAGAAATGAGACCACAAAACAGCTTTGGACAGTTAAACCATATAATTTAAACTGTAGCACTCACTGGCATTTTGCTAATTTTGACCACTGATTGCTCAGTGAAGGACTGATTACGACCAGATGTACCGCTTGACGGCATCATGGTATCCGAAGTGGTACCATAATGTTAAGGCGGACTTTTTTTCCAACGTTTTCTTTTTTTCAACCTACCAACTTTTTTTTCGGTTGCTAGCAATGTTATCTGCCTACTGTTATGTATGTGGTGTGAAGCTTAAACGGAAAATAAGGATTGCTGTAAAGCAGTATCTCTGTTCATACGATTTGTATGACATCATTGGCTTTTTAAAGCAAATAAGTGACTAAAAAAAATCTAACAACCAGCCATGAGCTTACTGGCGAGATAAAACACAATTTGTGCAGTTATTAATAGTGGCAATTCCTCTATTTTTTTATTATTCAACAAAGTTTTAATGTAAAAAGGAGACAATTATAAATGAAAACATTTCTTTACTTATAAATAATAATGCACATTGTTGCAGTGGCTTCTCCAGCTCCCGGAATCAAGCCTAATTTGTTGCCTGTTGTGGGCACTTTTAGCATTAATTTATTGCTAAAGTCACGGCTGAAGTACAAATCAACTGAACTGACAGACATCAGGGACAGTTTGGTGATTATAATATCAGAAAAACGTAAATCTGCTCTCGGACGCCAACGGCTTCTGAGGACAACGGAGTGGGGCAGCAGGATTCAGGAAGCAACGGGCAAGAGGAAACAATGTACCCGAAAACAGAAGAGAGGGACGCGGGCGGGTGCGCTGGCACAGTTAAAGGCAAGGAGACCGCCGATACCAACTCTCTTCCTGGCCAACGTGTGCTTACTGGATAACAAACTGGACTTGTTACGTCTGAGGCTGAATGTTTCTACAGAGATGAGGAACTGTGCTGTACTTTGCTTAACAGGAATCCTGGCTCAACAACAACATGCCAGACTCAGCCTTCCAGATTGAAGGGCTTCAGTTTTTCCGAGCGGACTGTGATCACCGGTCGGGTAAAACATGGGGAGGAGGACTCTGTGTGTACGTGAATGAAGGTTGGTGTACGAACTGCGGACTGGTGAAAAGCTCCTGCTCTGAGGCGATAGAGCTTATGACTGTAAAATGTCGGTTGCTTTATCTGCCACGAGAGTTAACTGTAGTGTTCGTCACAATTGTTTAAATTCGACTGGGTGCAAATGCCAACGAAGCATTAAAGGAGCTAATTGACACCATTAGCACGTTGCAGACAAAGCACCACGTGAAACTGATGGACACTCTGCCAAGTTTTTACCCGCATGTCACCTTTCCTACACGCGGAGAAAATACTCTGGTCTGTGCAGCAACATCCACGGTGCATACAGAGACACTGCCAAGAAGGAGCATATACAGGTTAAAAAGCACTGGGCCTAAAAGTAAACCCTGGGGCACACCACATGGGATCATATGTACCTTAGAGGCACAGGTATCTGTGTTTGGTCTACGGTATCAAAGGCAGCGCTTAGATCCAGTAAAACCAACACTGTCATCTTCTTAGTATCATAGTTTAGTCTAAAATTATTTAAAATCTTTAAAAGAGCAGTCTCAGTGCTGTGGTTCATCCTATCTTTATATCTAATCTATCTAATAAGATTATCTCATAAGTCGGCAGCTTTGACTACCTATTTTCAGATAGGGGGAGGGTCTTCCCGCTAGTTTAGCTAGCAGCCTAAACTGGGTTAGCCTTCAGTTGTTAACCTTTGCACCCCACCTTCCAAGGCACCTTCGTTTTTGTCTATTGCTCACAGGAGCCCTCCATGTCAAGGAAAGATGTGGTGATAAACCACCATTACTCTGAAAGTGATATTCCTCAACTCTTTCACAGACACACAGAGTAGCTAGCAGATGCTAACGCTCCTCCGCCCTCAGCCCCTTCAGTGTAAATACAGAGACCTGGAGCTGACCAATCAGGCTTTAGGTCAGTGTTACAAACACCCCCCTTATTAGAATACACTTCTGTAAATCTGTACATAAATGTTTTCTAGAAATGTGTAAATAAATAAATGGATAAATAAATGGGAGATAGATAAATAAATACATGTGAAGACAGATGAAAAAAAAATAGAGATCAATAAATGAATATGAAATTAAATATTAGATGTGTAGTGGAAATTAGTGAATAAATGTTTAAATACAAATTTCAATAAATAAACCTGGACATAGAAAATTGAAAATAAATAAATTTGAACATGTATAACTAAATAAATGTGTAAATAAATAATTACATTAATGTAGAATTAAATAATTAAATGTGGAAATAAACATAGCAAAGAATATATAAATTAATGTGTAAATAAAAAATACACATGAAAATATAATAAAATGTTATGTAAATAAAAAAATATGGAAATATGTTACTAGTTCTTTAATGTATTCCCATATATATTTATTTAGTTGGTTCTTTATTTATTTATTTACAAATGTATTTCCTCACTAATTTATTTATTTATTTATATCCACATTTATTTATTTATTGTCAATTATGGCAGATTTGGTCCTCCATACCTGTGTACAGGGCCTGAAAGTCATTTCATGTTGTGCACTAATGAGAGGTGCACTAATATATAATAGAACTACAAGATAATTTCTAAAATGTCAAATCAAATCAATCAAATCAAACTTTATTTATGAAGCGCTTTTCAAACAAAGTTTCTCAAAGTGCTTTACAGATTTAAAATGACCCCAAACCAACCCCCGTACACACACACACACACTTAAAAGCAAAAAATAAAATAAAAACCTGGCTGAGCACGGATGAGCCAGGAAACGCCATCATGGGAGACATCTGCATCAGCAGATCAGCAGCAGCAGCCAAGGCACTGACCCAGGGCACCCAGAGGAGGGAGGGCTGGTAACCCCAACCTCCACCCAAACACTACCTGGGGGGCACCCAGGCAGCCACAGCCGACCACCGCCGCCGATGCAGGGGGCCCCCACAGAGAAAACACTGGCAAGAAAGATTAAAATAAGTTAAAATATAAAGTGTATAAAATGTATGAAATCTAAAGTGTAAAACAATAAGTGTAAAACAATGATAACATAGAATCAAAATAAAAATCCAAAGCAGATTAATAAATAAACAGTTAAAAGCTAAAACTAAAAAATAAATCTGGTAAAACATGCTGAGCAGTTAAAAATATATTAATAAATAATAATTAGTTAAAAGCTAGACTAAAAAGGTGAGTCTTGAGCTTAATCTTAAAAACATGAACGTTCTCCGCGGCCCTGAGGTCCTCTGGCAGCCTGTTCCAGAGCTGAAGGCCATAATAATGGAAAGACGCCTCAACATGAGTTTGTGTCCTGACTTTGGGGATGATAAGGAGACGGCTGCCAGAGGAGCGCTGAGACCGCGAAGGTTCATTTGGGAAAAGCATTTCTGAAAGATAAGAAGGCCCAAGACCATTAAGACACTTAAAAACCATTAAAAGAACCTTATAACCGATTATAAAATATACGGGGAGCCAATGCAGGGATTCTAAGACTGGCGTAATGTGCTCCCGCCTCCTGGTCTTCATCAGGAAACGAGCTGCTAAATTCTGTAAAAGCTGTAAACTTGATGTAGTCTTTTTGGGAAGACAAGAAGGAGAGCATTACAATAATCAATTCTACTGGTGATAAAACCATGCATTAGCGTCTCCGTATTAGCACGAGAGAGAATTGGGCAGATTCTGGCGATGTTCTTTAGGTGATAAAACCTATTTTAGTCAGATTTTTAATGTGTGGAATAAAAGTCAGCTCAGAGTCAAAAATCATGCCCAGATTCTTCACTGTAAAGAAAGATTAAAAGACAATGATTGTAGTTTTGGTAAAAGTTTCTCTCTCTGAGCCTCAGGACCGATAACTAAAACCTCAGTTTGTCCTGGTTGAGCTGGAGAAAGTTTTCTGCCATCCAGGATTTGATGTCTAAAATACAGTTAAAAAGTGCATCCATTGGCCGTGTGTCATCAGGGAACATGGAGATGTACAACTGTGTATCATGAGCATAACCATGAAAGTTAACTCCATGTCTTCCGATGACACTGCTAAGAGGGAGCATATAGAGGTTAAAAAGTACTGGGCCTAAAACTGAACCCTGGGGTACACCACAAGTGATCTTATGGACCATAGAGGAACAGGTACCTAAACTTACCATAAAATTCTTGTCTGTGAGGTAGGATGTGAACCATTTGTGAACAGCACCGGAGAGGCCAATCTGTTTTAAACGGGTTAAAAGAATAGTGTGGTCTACTGTATCAAAGGCAGCGCTTAGATCCAGTAGAACCAACACGGTCACCTTTTTAGCATCATAGTTTAATCTAAAATCATTTAAAATCTTTAAAAGAACCGTCTCTGTGCTGTGGTTCACCCTAAAACCAGACTGAAATTTCTCTGGGAAATTATGAGCATTAATAAAATCATTGAGTTGAATCAAAACTCAAAAATAAAACGTTTTTCTAAAACTTTGCTTAAAAATGGTAAGTTAGATAGTGGTCGGTAATTGTTTAAATCATTAAAATCTTAATTGCTCTTCTTCAACAGGGGCCTCACTACCGCCGCTTTAAAAACGGCAGGAAAACCCCCCGTCTAAAGGGAGTAATTCATAAAGTTTAAAATCTCGTCTCTTGCAGCCACTTCAGGGGTTAGATGACGCCTCCTGACAGTTCTCACAGAGGACTCTGGTAGAAAGGAACTGGTGATTTAAAAAAAAAACACATTAGTGGTCAGAGACAACCAAGTCAACAAAAGAGGACACAGTGGTGGACAGGCCATTAGATATGACCAAGTCCAGAGTGTGTCCTCTGTTGTGAGTTGGCTGCATGACATGTTGGCTAAAATCCATATAATTCAAAATATTTTAAAATATCTGTTGATAGAGGATCTAAAAGGTTATCTATATGTACATTAAAATCAACAGCTAAAATGATCCTTTCATAAGAGTTGTGATAAAAAAAATTCTGGAATAAAAAGTGCATTCCTTTTCGGAGGCCTATAAACTGTGACACATAAAATCTGAGGAGTGCTAAAAGCAGAAGCCGTGTATTCAAAAGTGGTAAAATTATTAAATAAAACAGGTTTGGCGGAAAGAGTTAATGAACTTATAAAAGCAGTTCCGCCTCCCCTCTGGCTACTCCTTGTTGAATAAGAAAAGTTAAAATTAGGTGGAGAGGCCTCTGTAAGAACAGCAGGGGCATCAGCACTCAGCCAACTGTTTAAGATTATTTTAGTTGCGTTGTTTTAGTTTATGATTATTTGTTCGCTCTCTGCTGACAATTACAGGTATGAATGAAGTGAAGTAAGGTCCAAGTCCGATATGTGAGTTACTGTTAAAATCAGGATTGAGTTCATAGGAACAGGGACCAGCTGCACATAAGGATGTGGTTGATGGGGCAGAGAGGGCAGGAGCAGCTGGAGCCAGTGCAGGGGACAGTGATGGGCGAGGATATGCCAGGCTTAGTGCTAGCATACGTGTAGCTTGTCTGTTAAGATGGAGTCCATCTCCCCTAAACAATTGACTCTTGCCCCAGAAAATGTTAAAATTGTCTATAAAACCAATATTGTGCATCACGGTAGCAGAGGAAAGCCAAGTGTTTAGAGAGAATAACCTGCTGAATCTATTTATTCCTCTGCTGATGGTGGGAGTGGGGCCAGAGATAAAAACAGATAGGGGTTTTTCTTTTAAAAGATTAAAAAGATGAATAAAATCCTGTTTTAAGAGCTCAGACTGCTGTTTACGAATGTCATTGGTTCCAGCATGAATTATATCTTTACTCACACTTGGGTGACGTTGGATGGAGTCCAGAATCTGTTCAGAAATATCCTTTACTGTAGCTCCAGGGAAACAAAGGGTGACAGCCCCTCTCATCCTAATGTACCAGATAATAGAATCTCCAATGATGAGAGTGCTGGGTGGATGGTGTGCAGGCTGCTGCTGCTGCTGCTGATTCTGAGCAGAAGATCCCTCGTTGTCCAGGACCGGCTGGATGTTGGGACTGCAGCGGTGTTTAGAGGGCGCCGAGGACTCGTTCCATGGATTCGGGGTGTAATGGAGCACTCCTCGGCGGGTCCCGGCTGAAGTCCTGGGTTTAGCGCGACGTGGGTGGTTGCTGGAGTCCGATTGCTGCTCTGCCTTCTGGGAGGGGATGGGCGGCGGTTCTGCGGAGCTGCTGGTCTTCGGCACGGTCGGAGGGACGATCAGAGGAGGGAAGTCGTCCCCCAGGGCACCGAAACGGTTCGACGGCCAGACCATCGACAACACACCCTGGGGCACCGGAGTGGAGCTGAGGGGGGCTTTTGGCTTAGCCCCCAGCAGGAACCTGCGCTCCTCCTCTGCCGTAAATGTTGTACATCCGCCGGTGTTCGTCTGTCCGAGTCCGCCTGGAGACCCAGCGATGGATTCCCCCTCCGCAGCTTCACCGGGCTGGCAGGGGATTGTGTCGGCCAGCTGTGCGCTGTTGGCAGCCGCAAAAGTTCGGCCGAAAAGTCTACGTCGCACTCGTGGTCCTGGATCATGTGTAAATTGGTGATCCTCTGCTCCAATTCCTTGATTTTCTTGGTTAGCCTGGCACAACCATCGCACCCGGAGCTACAGGTGAGTGGAGGCATGATAAAAGAAACAGCGGTCTGTGCTCTTATTAAAAACGCGTCCGATAAAAGATAAGTCGCTAAAAGTTAAAAACGGTTAAAACTAGTCAATAGAAAATGGTTAATAAACACAGTTAAAAAGAATTAAAAACGAGTTAAAACCGTTTTAAAGATTCGTAGTTCGGCAGGAGGCATCAGGACGCTGACACATGCGCATAATACCTCGCATTATAGCAAATCCACTGCTATAACTTTCTATGATGTTTCTTTTGATATAAATTTCATATGAATTACAGTTTGCTTCCTTTCTTTGGATTTACTGTTTAAACATACAAAAAAGTATGTAGTAAGCGTGATTAACTTGGTGGCCTTGTGGTTAAAGACTATACCTTGAATGACAGAAGTCATTCCCCTGCCAATCGATGCTAGATAAGTGAGAATGGAAGTTAAGGAAAAGAGCCACGTTTGTCTCTCAGGCAAAGCAAGAATTCTTGATGAAGGGCTATGAGCCTCACAAATTCATCACAACCAAAAAAACAGGAACACCGTATAAAGAGACAATATAAAGGCTTGTGAGGCTACCTGGTGTAATTAGGTGAATTACTAATTACTTTGCATGGTGAGTAGTAATACCTGTGTTCTGCAGTGGGTTGGGTTGCACCATGGACAGTCTAGAGTGCAACACATTGAGCGCTCAGAAGTTCTTCCAACTGCAAACTTCTTAGAAGAAAAGGAAGACGTGCTGTGTGACATCACATGGATTGTCCAATCATATTAATCAAGCTAAAATAGGCCTAAGAGCTAGCGTGCCAAGGAGCAGGTTTGTCCAACAGTAAATGTCACCATAGTAACTAAGCGAGACTTCAAGTTAGCCTCTTTTGTGGACCATAATTTTGGAAGATTAATTAGGGATGGTTAAGGTAAGCCTGGCTTTTGAGAACAGCCCTCTGGTCAAAGCACTCTTGGTACTTTCCAAGCAGACAAACTTGTGTAATAAATGAAATCATGAGATTAGATGAGAATGTAACACAATCAGTGAATGACATAAAACAAAAATTAAACCAAAAGATATAAAAAACAATCACTAGAAAAATAATATTTTTTTACTGAATTAAAGGTGCCCACAATGTTAAATCGGTAAATTCAAATGCTATAAATCACGTGCTGGTTTATGTTTGGAGGGAAAGCTTGGTATAATTCCTGCTGCTCTGGGCTCCACACCTTAAAAACCTCTGTGCTTCAAGATTATGTCGACCAATGGAAAATGATCATGGAGACTAAATCTAACCCACATAAGATGCTTTAAGGCTTTTTGTGCTTGCACATTCACACTTTTTCTGGATTTGGAAAGTCGTTACATATGGCAGGTGGGAACAAGTTGCAGGAATGTGGTGGTTTTCAGGATTAAGCGGGACAAAAAACTCTTCATGCCATGAATGAATCTGACAGGACTTCAAAGTGTTGGAATTTTTTTTCATCGACACACTTTTATACGAAAGCTTATGAACTGTACTGTTTATTGTTCAAAACATGAGAGGTGGCTTCCTGTAGATTACTGTACACCCACAAGGCATAGAAACATGTAAAAACCTTTTCCTCCATTACAGTCTGCTGTCTATTTCAGACTGCGAAAAACACCTCCATCTGAAACCCATGCCCTGCCAGGTTTAAAACTGAAACTGTTGACTTCTTTAGCAAGTTGTCTCAACCAATTCTGAATATTATAATTTATTAATAAAACCCTACTAACATCAACGCTGCTTTGTTTCTTGGTCCGTCTAAACATCTCAGTGGGTTCAAGGGCAGTCTAGAGGAATCGAACCCAAAAACACAAGGTTTCTGAGCAAGACCCTTAACCACTAGACCACAATGGTATTTAAACTAAATAAAAGGACACAAATGGTGATTAACTTCAAAGTTATATAAAAATAAACATTACAGACGCTATAGCAGTGGATTTTGTTGTAATATGCGGACATTTTTAGAAATAAAAATATATAAAGTAACTACAAGTGACCTTTACTGGGTTTAACGGGTATATACCGTCTGACTGACTTACAGCTGTAAGAAAAAAAAATATTTATTTTCCTTTAACAGTCCTGCTGCAGCGTAAATGTGTATTACGTCCGAATCGGCTCTGAAGAGAATCAAGAAGCACTTCCGAGGCGTTTGTAAGTCCAAGGGGAATATAAACATGCTAAAATTAAAGCATTTGGGGAAGATTAAACCTCATCACAAACAGAATTTGTACTGCCCCGAGCACTCCTGTTCTACAGATTCAGCTGATGGAAGGGGGATATAAATACTGCTGAACAGCTCAGACTGGCTCCAAAATTCTCAGGATGAGTAAGAAAACATAAAAATAGCTAAAACAAGGTCCAGGTTGAAAAAAAATCGGAATTCCCCTTTAAAGAGCAACTGAACTACCTAACAGAGTCTTACGCCTAGTTTATACTTCTCCATCTTTGTAAGTGCGAAGATTCACAACACCATTATTCGTCGATGCAAGGGCTCTCAGTCACTCAGCAAGCACAGACGGAGTAGAGCCCAACATTCTAACTATCCATCAAACGCAATGGAGGGCTTGCGCCTGTGATTGGTCAGTTCCAACATCAGCCCCAAATCCTTTAACAAGAATGGTGCTCTATCGTCAATGTAATCAGTAGTTAATCCAGTTTTTGGCCACTAGATGCTTTATAATGAAGGGCCTGTTTAGCTGATGTTGGGTTTTGGTAAGTTTAGTGGAAAATGTTAACATAAAGAGGGCACTCCACTGTAGGTTTGTGGTAGAAAATGAATATTTTCACTAAAATGTACTAAAACACCAAAAATAATGACCAGACATGTAGACATTACTCTTAGACAATCGTTTATAAAACTTTTCAGCAAAAAAAAGTTGATTTGGGAGAGAACTGCCCTTTAAGCAATAACAGTACAATGGTTAGTGCAGTCAAAAATCATATAAATCGGGAATTAACTTCAATGGGCAACTTAATTCCCTGAGAGCCACAGTCCTGCACGTTTGAGGTATTTCCCTCACATACACATCCGATTCATAAGAAATTGCTCTCAACTACTTGTTTTCAAGTTCTAATTTTCACCTGATAATCTGATTCAGATGTGCTGCAGCGAAAAATATCCAAAGCCTGCAAAACTGCAGCCCTCAGGGACCGAATGAATAACTTTTTTGATTGCGTCTGATGGGTGGGGAAGCTGGCCAGGAAATAATCCTCTCGTCTGATGCCCCAGTAACCCTGAAAAGAATAAGGATCAATAATATATACATATTCAGTATATAAAACTGTAGATTTGATGTCTTTAAAGTTATGGTGGAGGATCGTTTTCTTCCGGGTGGATCAAATAGTCCTGGGGTCTTCAAATTCAGGCCTCAAGGGCCGGTGACCTGTCAGTTTTAGTTTTAGTTTCAGTCTCTGCTCCAACACAGCTGATTCAGATTTCCCAACTACCAAAGTTTTTCAGAGGCCTGCAAATGAACCATCTTTGATTCAGGTATGTTGAACCTTGAGGCCTGGATTTGGGGATCCATGATTTAGACTATTGGTCCGCCTAATCATCAATCATCCTGAGTCTGCGTGCGCATGCTCTCTCTCACATGTTTATCTGTAGTGCAAGGCCATCATCCAATTACACTACCTCACAGTACTCAACGGGTCATTTTAAGAATTTTAGTTTTGTGGTCATTTTTATTATTTTTATCTAACTCACAATCATTTGTTTTAACAAGAAGAGAACAAGACATATTTTACCAACACCAATCTGCTGGGATTCCTTACAAAGAAAACTTTTAACTTAGTGGAATGTTTTTTTATGATTGTATTGAAATTATTTTTCTAGTAAAGGGCCTTGAGATGACATCTGTTGTGAATTGGAGCTATATAAATAACTGAATTGAAAAGTGAATTGAATTGAGTTTTGTAAAAGAGTGATAAAGACCAATTAATTTCGAAATAAGCCTGTAGCAGCAGGTTAACATCCGATACCTGCAGGACAGTGGTCCTTGAGTTCGAGGATCTGTATTGGTGACTAGCTTTCACGATTTCAGTTTGAAATATATTTTGCTCTGAAAAGTTTGTTTCTTAACACGACATAAATGTATTGGAATCATATTGTCTTTTTAATTAAAAGAGTGAACGGCATTGAAGGCAAAGTCACAGGCTGAACTTTGCCTTGAGTTAACACAAGGAGGACCATTTTGGTGTGCCACTCTAAAATTTTTACTTTCCCTATTCCCTTTGAATATTTTCTGGGGCCCTCTAGCTAAATTCCTCTGGCGCCAAGTCTGATCTGAGACACTGAATGTTGTTTTTTCTGCAAGAAATAGATTTGAAATATTTCACATTTGTGAAATAAATCTAATTCTATACTTGCTTTATTTAGTGATTAATATGATCAGAAAAGGAAGTTGACGTTTGAAAAGAGCCAATTATCTGCTACTGCTGCCATCTTGTGGCAGCAGTAGCAGTACTACTGAAACATCACCGATTTAAGATTAAAAGTAAAAGCACATTTAATTTACAAAGCACACTTCAGATAAGAAAACCATACCCTCTAAATATTAAATAAAAAAGTATTATTTTTAAATGACAATTTCAAACATTTATCATGCAAACATTACAAACACATTACACATGCTCTGCCTCCCATTTAGAAGTGCACATCAGCTAGATGCAATCATTATCATTAAAAATCACCAATCTGCTGCTTGGAAATAAAAAAAGAAGGAATTCTGAACCACCACCAGGGTCCCCTTATGAGGAAAAACAACAGACTGTGGGTCATTTAAAAAGAAAATGAAGTGCCCACAGTTTTGCTTAGAACTTTCTGTTTCCTCATCTTTATGATTGGCATTTTCATTTTGGGCTTTTAAATATTTGGGCTGGAAAAACTACTCCTAACTACTAGCTTTAAAACTAGGAATGGGAGCAAAATTGAAAACCTGCATCAAATTAATGGTTAGTAGCCATGAAAAAGCTTCTGGTGTAGTTCTGACTAGATATTTAAACTCTTTTTGGTAAAAAGGGATAATTCATCAACACTTCATTTTTCCAAACCAAAACCAACTAAGAGATTGAAAGGGTAATTGGTGCATCATCCTTAGTGAGCACTATACCAGTCAATCTGCATTTCTACCAGCATCTATGGTCTCCAGCTTTGGGTCTCGAAATAACGAGCTCGCAGATACACACGGAAGAAATAAGTTTTATCCTGAGGGGTGTTCTGGGTTCTCCTTTAGAGGAAGGTTGAGAAGCTCAGTCATCTGGTTAGGTTACCTCCTGGTGAGACATCCTAACCATGGTGAGGTGTTCTAAGCACATCCTACCTGGAGGGAAACCATAGGCATACCCAGGACACGTTGGAGGGACAATGTTTTACGCCTGGCCTGGGAACACCATGGGATTAACCCATGGACATGGAAGGTAATGGATGGATCGCTTCAACAATTTCAAGGGATATGAGGTTAAAGTGACTGTGCTTGGTGCGACACAGACCGGCTGCAGCTCTGCGTAATAGGAAGCCCACAGATATGATCAGCACGGCCAGAAAACTAGGGTAAACATTCCATCACTTTCTCTTGATAGAAATAACTGAAAGACCAGGAAAGTCTAAGGAGCCACGCCAAAGTTATATGCTTTCTGCTGGACAGGTAACCCATAATGTTGTTTGTTTTGTTCTATAAACTAGCCCCAGTCACAGAGAAACTAAACTGAAATGTGTCATTTTTACCATTAAAGTCATTCTGTCTAACACAATTTATTCTTTAAAAAAAATATCTGAATAATATCAATAACCTACAAAACACTAAAAACTTTTGATACTAACAAATGTGTCACACATTTGCCTCTTTACTTGCTGCCTGAGATAAAAGCGGTCTGAAGTACTTGTCATTTTGCTGAATATACTGTATGATTTTGTTGGAGGTTGAGCCATCTGCCTTGCCAATTGCGATTTTTGCCATGTAAGGCCATCCGTTGTTAAGGTCTTCACTTGAACACAAAAATACAGCTTGCTTGCAGTGATTAGTATGTACTGCCCCCTAACGCCAGGAAACTACACACTGTCAATTTGAACATTTAGTAAGGGCACTCCAGAAATTGGAAATAAGTTATTGTGCTTGATCTAAAGAATGATGGTGGCATTATCATGCTATGGGCTAACAATAGAACTGGAGCAATTCACAGCTCCCCAAACAAATTGTTAGATGGTTGAAACTTGAATAAATCCAAGTTCCATTCAATGAATTCCTAAAGTTTAGACATCACTTAAGAAAAATGTCTTAACTAAGCGTCACGCTTGGCTCTAGATAGTAAACCAACTTATCTGAAAGAACTTTACCAGACAAGAAGAGAGGTCAAAGTTTCATCCAAAACTATGCCAGAATCTCATTGATGGCTGCAGGAGAAACATCTAGTCAAGGAAAAGCTTTCTAAGAGAAAATTTAGCTAATATTAGTGGGGTTGATTGAATCTGCATTACAGAAAACAACAAGTTAAATTCAAACCAGTGCACTCAGGTGTGTGTTTAAATAAATAAATATGATATTAAAAACGTAATTGTGGGAGCCATACATCTTTAAAGGGCGTTGTTTACCAAGTCCATAAGAATGGTACCCGCTTCTGGTTCTCTGGACTGGTCCATAACTTTACCGGACTTCTCCTGTTGCTCTCACAAGTGCCATTTAAAAGCTACATGTTTGCATCAGTGTCTTTTCTGTTTGGGCTTGGGGTCAGAGGTCAGGAGAGGGAAGGTTTTGGTTGGTATTTGACTCTGTTGAAGTCGTCAACCGTCGTCTCTACGGGAGGCTTCCTCCAGCGTTCCTCCAAACCCAGAGCCAGGCATAGAACAATGGCTGTTATCTACAACACATACAGACTCTTAGCAAGGATCCTCAAGAACCTATCAATGAAACAAACTAATACTGATGTTTTGAAATGAGAATTGTTTATGGTAGAACCGTTTAGAGATTGTATATGGGAAAAGGAAGGAGAAGCTGGAACCTCTTAGTTTACCGTGATGGTGGCAAAGGCGGAGATTATTCCAATCCTGAGTTTGATCGGGAAGCCCAGGTAGCTCTTCAAGATGGGACCACAGGGCTGAAAGACATGTTCAAGGTCAACCATCAGCACAAAACTCATCAGAAATCTTGAGTTCAGATTAATTTCATTCCAGGTAGAGTAAATGAAGTTTGGAGGAAAGAATCAAGAAAAAGAAAATCAACAGTCTCGGTAATAGAATGATGATGTACCTCGGAGTGAACCCAGATTTTGTCTGAAGTCTTTGGGTCTGAAGTGTGAAGATTGTTTTGAGTCTTTACGCAGGATCCCAGTAAGTTGGAGTTATTGGACTTTGAGCTGTGAGACAAAGAGGTGATAGTTAGGATGGGATCAGGTGTTTAACGAGTGCCAGCTCCTCCTGGTGTTTAGACAGCCTCAAAAAGGTGTTTATCTTATTAATTCATATAATCCTAGTAGGAGGTCAACCCAAAAGTAATAACAGTAAAGACTTTGTTCAATTTTTTTACAATTTTATTTTCACTCCTTCAAACCTCAGAGAGGTTCTGAAGTCAAACTTTACATTCAACATGTGGCCCTTAGGGTATGGAGGACTGATCCTGTAATAATTTAAAAATAAACAAATAAACCATGATCTGGCCTCCATAATAAGGGCTACCATTTAGTTTGTTGATTTTTTTCTGTTAAACTTATTGAAAAATAAAAATAGTTTTAAAATATCACTTTAACGTTGCTGTTTTGTTTTCTGGCTTTTTAAAACTCTTACAGACAGGCTTTGTCAGCGTCAGCAATGTCAAGATTACATGTTAAGTCTACGGTTGAGGCTGTTGGAGGAGCCTTTCCTGCGTTTCAAGCTTCAAAGCTCATAATGCTAGCAAAGCACAAGTTCAGCTGGTTGAACTTTGACGGTCTTAACGCTCTAGACGCAGCCTGGCAACCAATCAGAGTGTCTCACTGCCCAATGTTGATGCTGCCTAGCAAACCCCAGCATCTGTGAATGTTTAAAACATCCAGCAGAGAAAGGCCCGCCTACGAGCTTTGCAAGCTTCAGCTTATAAAGGTATCTTCTGTGTATATGCGTCAAACTAGTTGCTTTATTAGCGTCGCTTGATACTGACAAAGCCTGCGGTCTGAACGCACCATACCAGTCCTGGATTACTGCATATTTGTATTTGTGTTTTTGTTTAAAAACATCAATGGATTGTGGCGCCCTAAGGTGGTTAGGGAGGGCGTTCCACAGTCGAGGCACAGCTGCCTTGAAGGCCCTATCTCCCATGGTGCGGAGCTTTGTGCTGGGGACCTGGAGTTGGTGCCTGTCATAGGAGCGGAGATGTCAAGTTGGTTTGTAGATATTTATGAGTTCTGTGAGGTACACTGTTGCCCTGCCGTAGACACACTGATAGGTCAGGAGGCAGATCTTGTACTCGATCCTGAACCTAACAGTGAGCCAGTGAAGTTTATTGAGGATGGGTTTGATATGTTCCGATTTGCGCACCCTCATCAGGACCCTGGCAGCGCAGTTCTGAATGTACTGCAGCCTCTGCTGGCTATTGCCAGGGATCCCGATGAGGAGTGCATTATAGAAGTCGAGTCTGGAGGAGACAAAGGCATGAACCAGCTTCTCTGCATCGGAAAGGGAGAGGGAGGGGCGGAGTTTGGAAATGTTCCAGAGGTGATAGAATGCAGTCTTACAGATGTGTTGAATGTGAATGTTAAATGATAAGTCAGGGTCAAATCTTACCCCCAGGTTTATTACAGAGGATGTGAGAGGGATATCATGGCCAGCAAATGAGTAAACAGTCAGGGGGGAGGACCAGAGTTGATTTGGGGTTCCAATGAGGAGGCCTTCTGTTTTAGAGTGGTTTAACTGAAGGAAGTTGTCAGTCATCCATGCCCTTGTCTCCTCCAGGCAAGCAGTTAATGTGATGAGTGATGATGTTGGGTCCAACCTGAGTATCATCAGCATAGCAGTGGAAGGGAACTCTATGCCTGCTGATGATGTGGCCCAGGGGGAGCATATAGATAGAGAAGAGGGTGGTGCCAAGAACTGACCCTTGGGGCACTCCACAGGTGACGGTGTGGGGCCTCGACCTCGGGCCACATACAGAACTCTATCAGTCAAGTAGGACTGAAAACACTGAAGTGCTGTGTGAAATGCCGATATAGTGTTGCAGAGGGTGAAGAAGGATGGTGTGATCAACGGTGTTGAAGGCAGCTGAGAGGTCCAAGAGCAGGAGGAGGGATGGAGAGCCCTGGTCGGTAGCCACCAGCAGGTCATTGGTGACCCTGACCTGGGCTGTTTCTGTATAGTGGGCGGAGCGGAAACCAGACAAATTTTTCGCATAGGCTGTGTGAGTTAAGGTGGGTCAGCCTGTGAATATTCTCATTCATCCAGGTCATGGTTATCTCAAGGAAATTTCAATCGAACGCAACTGGACTTGGTAATTTGTCTTGGAAGACGTTTCACCTCTTATGCACCTCTTAGGCTTCATTAGTTCATGCTCGCTGCTGACCAGGCTGGGACTGGTCCAACTAGGTGGGTGAAGGTGGGTCTGGATTTGGGTGAAGGTTAGTTTTTAAATGACTTCGGAAAGAAACGGAAGTTTGGAAATGGGCTGGTAATTTGACAGACTACCAGGGTCAAGGGGCGGTTTCTTAAGCTGGGGGTTAAGTGCAGTTTTTAGTGAGGTTGGAAGGTGGCCAGATTGCAGGGAAGAGTTTATGATGGTGGTGATAAGAGGGCTTAAGATAATGAGATTTGCTTTAATCAGGGCAGTGGAAAGGGGGTCAAGTGAACACGTTGAGGGTCTCATGCTGTGTATGCGAGTCTCAACCTGTCTGTGTTTGGGGAGGATGAATTGAGAAAAAAAATTGTGCTGAGGTTAGGGGAATGGACAGCGTGACAGGTGTTAGGTTAGAGCGGATGGTAGTGATTTTTGTGGAGAATGAATCAAGGAATTTATTGCACTGATTGTCAGTACTGTTATTTTGCCTCTGGGCTGGTGGACTAAGATGATTTATTGTATTATTCTAATAACCTTCTTTTGTAATGTCTTTAGTTTCTCAAGGTAAGTGGGAATTGAATTGCACCATATAACTGTCAGGTTGCGAGGAAAGGAGGACCCAGATGCGGAGCGGCGTTTGTGGCTCTTACGGCCCATGTTTATTTAAATCCAAAAAATCAAACTAGAGACAACGAGAAGGCGACAACGAGAACCAGGGGAGGTTGTGACAACAACGACCCGACGAGGACAGACAGACACAGAAGGGCATATATACTGTGGGGAGGGTTATCAGGAAACGAAGAACACCTGGGAGCAGAGGCGGAAAACACAGGGAGGACTAATAGGACCACAGGTGAAACAAACTAGGACTAATTAACTCAAACAGAAAGGGAGGAATACAAAACACAGACAGGGACAGATCATGACAGTACCCCCCTCCCAAGGTGCGCCTCCTGGAGCACCAAGCAGAGACTCCAAGCCAGGGCGGGAGGAGGGGGTCCAGGATGGAGGGACGAAAACCAGTCCACAGAAGACCAATGGCCTGGTGGACGACGACGTGGATGCCAGAATCGAGGAGGCCGGCGACGAGGGAACAGCAGACGAGGAGGCCGGCGACGAGGGAACAGCAGACGAGGAGGCCGGCGACGAGGGAACAGCAGACGAGGAGGCCGGCGACGAGGGAACAGCAGACGAGGAGGCCGGCGACGAGGGAACAGCAGACGAGGAGGCCGGCGACGAGGAAGCAGCAGACGAGGAGGCCGGCGACGAGGAAGCAGCAGACGAGGAGGCCGGCGGCGTGGAACCTTGAGCCTTGGGGGCCGGCGGCGTGGAACCTTGAGCCTTGGGGGCCGGCGGCGTGGAACCTTGAGCCTTGGGGGCCGGCGGCGTGGAACCTTGAGCCTTGGGGGCCGGCGGCGTGGAACCTTGAGCCTTGGAGGCCGGCGGCGTGGAACCTTGAGCCTTGGAGGCCGGCGGCGTGGAACCTTGAGCCTTGGAGGCCGGCGGCGTGGAACCTTGAGCCCTGGAGGCCGGCGGCGTGGAACCTTGAGCTCTGGAGGCCGGCGGCGTGGAACCTTGAGCCTTGGAGGCCGGCGGCGTGGGAACTTGAGCCTTGGAGGCCGGCGGCGTGGAACCTTGAGCTTAGGTGGAGGCGTGTTCGCCTGAACACCCTCGGCAGAGTCAGGAACCGGAGGCGTGTTCGCCTGAACACCCTCGGCAGAGTCAGGAACCGGAGGCGTGTTCGCCTGAACACCCTCTGCAGAGGCAGGAACCGGAGGCGTGTTCGCCTGAACACCCTCTGCAGAGGCAGGAACCGGAGGCGTGTTCTCCTGAACACCCTCGGCGGAGTCGGGAACCGGAGGCGTGTTCTCCTGAACACCCTCGGACGAGGCAGGAACCGGAGGCGTGTTCTCCTGAACACCCTCGGACGAGGCAGGAACCGGAGGCGTGTTCTCCTGAACACCCTCGGCGGAGTCGGGAACCGGAGGCGTGTTCTCCTGAACACCCTCGGCGGAGTCGGGAACCGGAGGCGTGTTCCCTGAACACCCTCGGCGGAGTCGGAACCAGAGGCGTGTTCCCCTGAACACCCTCGGCGGAGTCGGGAACCAGAGGCGTGTTCCCCTGAACACCCTCGGCGGAGTCGGGAACCAGAGGCGTGTTCCCCTGAACACCCTCGGTGGAATCAGGAACCGGAGGAGTGTTCGCCTGAACACCCTCGGTGGAATCAGGAACCGGAGGCGTGTTCGCCTGAACACCCTCGGTGGAATCAGGAACCGGAGGCGTGTTCGCCTGAACACCCTCGGCGGAATCAGGAACCGGAGGCGTGTTCTCCTGAACACCCTCGGAAGAGTCAGGAACCGGAGGCGTGTTCTCCTGAACACCCTCGGAGGAGTCAGGAACCGGAGGCGTGTTCTCCTGAACACCCTCGGCGGAGTCAGGAACCGGAGGCGTGTTCTCCTGAACACCCTCGGAGGAGTCGGGAACCAGAGGCGTGTTCCCCTGAACACCCTCGGCGGAGTCGGGAACCAGAGGCGTGTTCCCCTGAACACCCTCGGCGGAATCAGGAACCGGAGGCGTGTTCGCCTGAACACCCTCGGTGGAATCAGGAACCGGAGGCTGTTCGCCTGAACACCCTCGGCGGAATCGGGAACCGAGGCGTGTTCTCCGAACACCCTCGGCGGAGTCGGGAACCGGAGGCGTGTTCTCCTGAACACCCTCGGACGAGGCAGGAACCGGAGGCGTGTTCTCCTGAACACCCTCGGACGAGGCAGGAACCGGAGGCGTGTTCTCCTGAACACCCTCGGCGGAGTCGGGAACCAGAGGCGTGTTCCCCTGAACACCCTCGGCCGAGTCGGGAACCAGAGGCGTGTTCCCCTGAACACCCTCGGCGGAGTCGGGAACCAGAGGCGTGTTCCCCTGAACACCCTCGGCGGAGTCGGGAACCAGAGGCGTGTTCCCCTGAACACCCTCGGTGGAATCAGGAACCGGAAGAGTGTTCGCCTGAACACCCTCGGTGGAATCAGGAACCGGAGGAGTGTTCGCCTGAACACCCTTGGTGGAATCAGGAACCGGAGGCGTGTTCGCCTGAACACCCTCGGCGGAATCGGGAACCGGAGGCGTGTTCTCCAGAACACCCTCGGCGGAGTCGGGAACCGGAGGCGTGTTCTCCAGAACACCCTCGGAGGAAACTTTGACTGCGGCCTGTTGCTGAAAGCCGCGGAGAGGAGCTGACTCTGGGACCGTCACTGGGACGTCAGGGGTCTCGGGAACCGTCACTGGAGCAGGAGAGACCTCGGGAACCGGCTCTGCAGCAGGGGAGACCTCGGGAACCGTGTCTGAGGACCCGAACTCCGGATCACACTCAGTCCGAGGCTCCAAGTGAGCCTCTGTAGAACCCTCAAAAATAATCTCTTTGGAGCTTTCTGGCTCTGAAACAGTCTTTAACGAAAACTCGGGCTCCGAAACAGTCTTTAATGAAAAATCGGGCTCCGAAACAGTCTTTAACGAAAAATCGGGCTCCGAAACAGTCTTTAAAGAAAACTCGGGCTCTATATCCCCTCTGGAACTCTTTCCGTTATTTTGAACGAACTCGTCATAGAGTTCAAAAATGCTTTCAAGCATCCTAAAGTCATTCCTGAATTCCTTAAATAAAATTTCAAAGTCCGTTTCAGTCCTGGGCCACCAGATGGCGCCACCTTCAGCGGTGCCAGGGTGAAGCTCCGAGACTGGATGTGTTGAGCAAGTGACTGCGGAAGAGGATTGCAGCGGCTGAGATGAAGCTGGCTGGGAACAGACTGAGACTGGAGTAATGGGGGCAGACCAACTGTTACACGGAGGGCATTTGGGATCAAACAGGTAACCTGGGACGCGGATGCTTGAGGGAACAGATGGGGATCCCTGTGGGGATGGGAACAGTGCCGGTATTTGGTGGTGCTGAAGGGGTTGAGAAGGCGGACCCGAAAATGGCTGCTGGTGGCAGGAGGAAGCGGAGCTCCCCTGGAGTGAAGACGGAGCAGCTCGGCGACGCCTCCTCCGACGCCGGGAAGCAGGGCGAAGGCAGGGACCAGAGGGACCGGCGACAGGCGGAGGAATGGTGGAAGGAGCTAGAGAAGGCGATCGGTCGGACCAGGAGGCTGAAAGCTGCAGCGAAACCGGCGCACCCTGGGTGCCGCTGCAGAGGTCCAGCTCGTCATCCAGAAAGTCAGAGGGGAGCTCCGGGAAGCCGTCATCGTCCTCCTCCGAATCATCGTACATAGAGGCGAGGAGGAATGCCGGGGAAACACCAGCCGTGCTTGCCGGAGGATGCTCAGGAGCGACGCGATGGTCCGAAACCCGAGGAGCGGGGAAGCCGCCCACCTCATGACGGCGGGGCCCAACACCGGGCGGGCAGAAAGCCAGCCGCGATCCACAATAAGGTGAGTACTCCGCTGGGTCCAGTGTGAGGTCGGGTCGTACTGTCAGGTTGCGAGGAAAGGAGGACCCAGATGCGGAGCGGCGTTTGTGGCTCTTACGGCCCATGTTTATTTAAATCCAAAAAATCAAACTAGAGACAACGAGAAGGCGACAACGAGAACCAGGGGAGGTTGTGACAACAACGACCCGACGAGGACAGACAGACACAGAAGGGCATATATACTGTGGGGAGGGTTATCAGGAAACGAAGAACACCTGGGAGCAGAGGCGGAAAACACAGGGAGGACTAATAGGACCACAGGTGAAACAAACTAGGACTAATTAACTCAAACAGAAAGGGAGGAAACAGGGAGGAATACAAAACACAGACAGGGACAGATCATGACAATAACATTGCAATAATTTAAGTGAGGCTCAAAATGAGACAGAATTAGAAGAGCTTCAACAGGGAGAAAATGTCAGACTTTATAAAATAAGCCCATACATTTAGATAATTTCTTAGTCAGCTCATTTATATATTTTTTAAAATTTAAAAATTCATCTATCAACATTCCCGAAAATGTAGAGGAGTCTACCCTCTTGATAGCTCTACCATTGATTTCTTGTATGTATTTAAAGATAATTTATTACACTTGAACCAGGTGTTCACCTTTATTCATTCTTGCACCCTATCGTGTATATAACTTTTGAACCAATTTAGAGCTGTACCCCTGACACCATAATGTTGTAATTTACTAAGGAGGATTGAGAAATCAATTGCATCAAATGCCTTTGATAGATCGAGGACAACTCCAATCCCACGCTCCCCTCCATCAATAGCGTCATTGATTTTTTTAAGTGAGATCTATAATTGCCAGACAGGTTGTGTATTTTTTTTCTGAAACCATATCGTGGAATAATTACATTCAATCCATCTAAATTACTGAGTCTGTGCAAACTCCTCACAAAGTGTGTTTGAGGGGGTTTCTGAAATGCCTTAATAGTAAGGTTAAAATTTCAATCAACAGTGGAAATAAGAATTTAAAGTAAGGTTTTGATGAATTTCTTACAGCATTAGTGAAGGATTTTAGAAGTTCTGTTGATAACTGATGGTTTATTGTGATTTTATATGTCCTTTTTCTCTCTGCTGCCCTACAGTTCTTCTTTTGTTTTTTAAGATATTTATTTCTCCATGGTGGTGCAGATTGGGGGGGGGGGGTTAAGTGGAGCCATCTAGCCAAGAGCGCACTGAAGCCTTCTGTTAAAAGCAATTGATGCTTTTTTGATGCAACTGCTCATATTTAAAAACACAGCAGTGGTCAGAGACAGCCAAGTCAACAACAGAGGACACACTGGTGGACAGGCCATATGTGATGACCAAGTCCAGGGTGTGTTGCCTGTGTGATATGTTGACTAAAATCCATGTAGTCCAACATTTTTAATCAGAATCAGAATCAGCTTTAATGGCCAAGTATGACACATACAAGGAATTTGACTCCGGCAACTTTTCTCTCCAGTACAGAACTTAAATAAGTGAAATTAAAAAACGGGAAAAAAAAATAATAATAAATTAAAATAAAAATAAAGGATAATATATACACCAAACCAGGGTTATTGTACAGTAAGTATATACAGTAAGTATATACAGCAGTGCAGAGTTTTAGTTTACTGTTCATGTGAGTGGACACACACTCTGTGACTATTCAGAGTTCATCAGAGCGACAGCCTGGGGGAAGAAACTGTTCTTGTGTCGGGTGGTTTTGGCGTACAGCGTTCTGTAACGCCGGCCTGAGGGGAGGAGCCTAAACAGATTGTGGCCAGGGTGTGAGGGGTCTGTGGGGATTTTTCTGGCCCGCTTCCTGACCCTGGCCCGGAAAAGGTCCTCAATGGAGGGAAGATCAGAACCTATGATCCTCTCTGACGACCTGACTGTTCTCTGCAGTCTGTCCCTGTCTTGCCTGGTGGCGGATCCGAACCAGACAGAGATGGATGAGGTCAGGACAGACTGGACTATTGCTGTGTAGAATATGGTCAGCAGTTCCTGAGGCAGGTTGAACTTTCTGAGCTGACGCAGAAAGTACAGCCTTTGCTGGGCCTTCTTCCTTATAGAGTCAATGTGGGAGGTCCACTTCAGGTCCCGTGTGATGGTGGATCCTAGGAACCTGAAAGACTCTACTGTGGGGACTGGCCTGTTGGTGATTATGAGAGGAGATGTTGCAGGGGGTCTCTTCCTGAAGTCGACTGTCATCTCCACAGTTTTGAGCGGGTTTAGCTCCAGGTGGTTCTGACTGCACCAGAGGACCAGCTGTTCCACCTCCCTTCTGTATGCAGACTCGTCGCCGTCACGGATGAGTCCAATGACGGTGGTGTCATCTGCAAACTTCAGGAGTTTCACAGAAGGGTCTCTTGACGTGCAATCAGTGGTGTAAAGGGAGAAAAGCAGTGGGGAGAGAACACATCCCTGGGGGGCGCCGATGCTGAGGGACCGGGTGCTGGATGTGAAGTTACCCAGTTTCACCTGCTGCCTCCTGTCAGTCAGGAAACTGGTAATCCACTGACAGGTGGAGGGAGGCACGGTGAGCTGGGACAGTTTTTGGTGGAGGAGCTCTGGGACGATGGTGTTAAATGCAGAGCTGAAGTCCACAAACAGGACCCGAGCGTAGGTACCTGCAGAGTCTAGGTGTTGCAGGATGTAGTGGAGAGCCATGTTGACTGCATCATCCACTGACCTGTTTGCTCTATAGGCGAACTGCAAGGGGTCTAGCAGGGGATCCGTGATTTCCTTCAGGTGGGACAGCACCAGTCGCTCAAAGGATTTCATGACCACAGATGTCAGGGCAACTGGTCTGTAGTCATTTAATCCTGAGACAGAAGTCTCTTTATAGAGGATTTAAAAGGCTATCCTACAGTTGTGGCCAAAAGTTTTGAGAATGACAACTAAGCTTTCACAAAGTTTGCTGCTAAACTGCTTTTAGATCTTTGTTTCAGTTGTTTCTGTGATGTACTGAAATATAATTACAAGCACTTCATACGTTTCAAAGGCTTTTATCGACAATTACATGACATTTATGCATATATCCAGTGTTGGCCCTTCTTTTTCCGGACCTTTGCAATTCGACTTGGCATGCTCTCAATCAATTTCTGGGCCAAATCCTGAGTGATAGCCACCCATTCTTTCATAATCACTTCTTGGAGTTTGTCAGAATTTGTGGGGTTTTTTGTTTGTCCACCTGCCTCTTGAGGATTGACCAAAAGTTCTCAATGGGATTAAAATCTGGGGATTTCCAGGCCATGGACCCAAAAGTTCAAAGTTTTGGTCCCCGAGCCACTTAGTTATCACTTTTGCCTTATAGCACGGTGCTCCATCGTGCTGGAAAATGCTTTGTTCTTACCAAACTGTTGTTGGATTGTTGGAAGAAGTTGCTGTTGGAGCGTGTTTTGGTACCATTTTTTATTCATGGCTGTGTTTCGGGGCAAAATTGTAGGTGAGCCCACTCCCTTGGATGAGAAGCAACCCCACACATGAATGGTCTCAGGATGCTTTACTGTTGGCGTGACACGGGACTGATGGTAGTGCTCACCTTTTCTTCTCCATACAAGTCTTTGTCCAGATGCCCCAAACAATCGGAAAGAAGCTTAATCTGAAAATATGACTTTGCCCCAGTCCTCAGCAGTCCATTCACCATACTTTCTGCAGAAGATCAATCTGTCCCTGATGTTTTTTTTAGAGAGAAGTGGCTTCTTTGCTGCCCTTCTTGACACCAGCCCATCTTTCAAAGGTCTTCGCCTCACTGTGCGTGCAGATGCGCTCACACCTGCCTGCTGCCATTCCTGAGCAAGCTCTGCACTGGTGGCACTCCGATCCCGCAGCTGAATCCTCTTTAGGGGACGATCCTGGCTCTTGCTGGACTTTCTTGGATGCCCTGAAGCCTTCTTAACAAGAATTAAACCTCTTTCCTTGAAGTTCTTGATACTCCTATAAATTGTTGCTTTAGGTACAATCTTTTCCTGTGAAAACATTTTTACGTAACGAAATGATGGCTGCACGGGTTTCTTTGCAGGTCACCATGGTTAACAATGGAAGAACAATTATTTCAAGCATCACCATCCTTATAACATGTCACGTCTGCCATTCTAACCCAATAAGCCTGACATAATGATATCCAGCCTTGTGCTCGTCAACATTCTCACCTGGTCAGCAGGTCCTTTAATGAGAGCAATGAAATGCAGTGGAATTGTCATGGCAAAGAAGGACTATGCAATTCATCTGATCACTGTAACATTCTGGAGTATATGCAAATTGCTATTATACAAATTGCTATTTTAAAAACTTAAGCAGCAACTTTTCCAATTTCAAATATTTATGTAATTCTCAAAACTTGGCCACAACTGTAGATTAAAATCACCAGACAAAACAGAGAGTTGTACAAAAGTGATAAAAACTCAAAAAATTCTTGAATAAAAAGTGAATTCTTTTTAGGAGGCCTATAAACTTTGGCACAAAATCTGAGGAGTGCTAAAAACAGAGGTAGTATATTCAAAGGTATAAAATAAATAAAACAAGCTTGGCAGAAAATGTTTTTTAGCTTATAAAAGCAGTTCCCCTTACCCTTTTGCTACTCATTTAATAAGCGAAATTAAAATTTGGTGTGGAGGCCTCTGTAAGAACAGCGGGGGTATCTGCACTCAGCCATGTCTACGTTAAAAATAAACACTAAAGATTATGGTGTAAAATCAAATCGTTAACAATAAAGGCTTTGTTCAGCAAAGAGTGAACATTTAAAAGTGCAATATTAATAGCGGTTGGAGATAGAGTGACTATATGATTTACAGCTGGTGGGACTTTTAGTAACCATTTGAAATAATTTGGGTTGCATTTGTTCGGTTTATGGGTTTTAGTCCGCTCTCTGCTGATAATAACAGGTATTAATAATGTAGGAAAAGGTCCAAGTCCAGTATGTGAGTTACAGTCAAAATCAGGGCTGAGTTTATAGGAGCAGGGACCAGCTGCATATCAGAATGTGGTGGAAGGGTTAGAGAGAGCAGGGGCAGCTAGTACTGGTGTGGTGTATAGGGGTTGATGTGGGCATACCAGGCTCAAAGCCAACAAGTAGGTTCTTTGTCTGTTTACATGCAGTCCCTCCAACACAAACAGGTGACTCCTGCCCCAGAAATTAAAATTGTTTATACCATGGTGTGGGTGAATACTCGATTCTGATTGGCTGGAGGGTGTACATTAAAAAGGGATAATGTACACCTAGGAAAGGCGTCTCGTCAAATTGCCTGATGACAGTTCTAAATTATTGCACTGGTTCAAATGGTAACGGAGACATAACGTTATTTCACAGTTGGCTCATCGCTGTGGCCACGTTGCTTGGCGAGATATTAAATAGTGCGCTCGACTTATAAAAAAATCCTCATGATTTCAACTCTAAAATACATGAAAGTATTATTCATTGAATAATAATAAAAATAAGCGGGATAATGCCCTTCGAGGTGTCCATTATCAGAAATTAATGGACTTTGCTGAAGCAACCTTCCGATGTGAAGCCTCCACATCGTCCATTATTTTGTAATAACGGACATCTTGTCGGGCATTATCGCTTGTGAGTTTTTTAAGAGGGTAAAAAGACGAATGAAGTTGGACTTCAGGAGGTCAGACTGTTACTTCCGAATGCCATTAGTGCCTACCTGCGTGGATTATTTTACTCACAGCTGTATAGATAATATATATATGTTGGACCTGCCTCAGCAGATATAAAATAATCTTAAAATGATTAAGCTTGTGTACAAGCAAGAATTATCACCACAACGTAAAATGTAGGCGTGAGTCTCATGTATTTTTGGTAAAAACAATTATTCAGTTTCATTCTTTAAAGTTACTCGCTTTATAGCGTTGCTTCATAAAAATATTACAAGGAAAAAGTACGGTCTAGTAAAACTACACAAAAATTCATAATTTTTTCTTCCAATAAGTTACTCAAGTAAATGTAACTAGACCCTACCCACCTCTGCCAGGTTGTGTATATTGAATTACTGTTTTTTTTTATATGCCTTTAAAACTAAAAGTATAAAAGCATTCAAAATTAGTTTTGAAGTATCCCAGCCCTGTAATTTGTATTTTCATGCATGATAAGTCTGTCTAAAGACACTGTGGTCAAGAGAAAATAGCAAACATTTAATTAAATGGCATTTAAGGGGTATAAATGTTGGAATAGTAAGGATTATTAGCTCTTAATGGTGACGACCGGAGCAGAAACTATATAAATAAACCCAATTTGCCACAAAACAACATCTTGCAGAGATTTGCTGTTGTTGTTGAACACACCTCAGGTCAGCAGGTGGGGTGCATGAGCAGGATTTAGGAAGATGATTTCCCCAATCTTCAAAATTTCTTAAACCACAGCAGGAATCCTTGGAAACAAAAGTTCACCATCGTGAAATAATGATAATTTACTGTTATCATTGTTAATCTGCATCATCTGAAAACAACAAAGCTCCAGCAGGAAGGTCCACTAGAGAAACAGAAGGACAACTAGGAGGTGTTTCTCAATGCCCAGGAACCTTGCCTTGATGCCTTGGTCCTGCCCCGGTTGCCTAGGAGATACGTCATCAGGGACCGCCAAGGCGTGTTACAATGTTCATGTTCTACCGAGGAATCTGTCCTCCGTTTGTTAGCCGTTTAGCTAACTAACCAAGAATACATCAAACATGACTTGATGGCTTCTCTCGGTCAAAAATTTCCCAGAATACAGCGCGGTAGGAGCCGGCAGCAGCTACTTCGGGGGTAAATTTCTATTTTAAATGTAAGTCAAAGAATATTAACCATCAAGCTTATATATAAAATTATTATTTTATTTATTTTTTTAATAATTGTTTTTTAGATCCAAAGCAGTTATACATGGTTGGTAAGTTGCTTAGTAGTTGCTGTTTCGGTGGCTACCAGGTACTAATTCGTTTGCACATTTGATTTAACTGACATATACAAAAGAAACACTAAAAACACTCGTTATACATTTCCAGTTCCATGGTTGAAGTAATTTTACTACGCTACAATGCTACTACAATGGGCGGGACGTAAACAGAGCACGTAAGCCGGCAGCCGCGGTCACAAAAGGCAAGTCTGTTCCAAACCGGTTTTTTTTTACCAAGGAAGGACAGTGTCCTCGTATGCAAGGCGGCTTACTGTCTGGGTAGGCGAGGCGCCTTGACATTGAGAAACACCCCTAGCCTCCCTTCTGCTTTAGTAAACGTTGCTCACTGAGGTCTGGAGTTTCTGCAGCTCAGTCTGGATGTAGGGCTCAGCTTTGTGGAGAGGAGTAACATTCAGGAAAATGTCATCCACAGCGTAGTTCATCTGCAGAGCCAGAACCAAACCTCAGAAACAACAAAAAACTTGTCAAAAGGAATAATCTTAAATCCACATTAATCTGAATAAGTACTGCAATAAAAGACAATAACCTGTTAGAGAGAATGGCATGCAAATATAATTAATATTTTATAAATTATTTGTTAAAAAAAAAAAAAAAAATTTACATTTGTGTATTAAACTAACATTCCACAAGAGGGCAGCATAGAGCTAACCAAAGCGTTACCTCAGCTTCAACGTGGACCAAAGGTGAGGCGATAATCATCAGAGCCACAAACTCCACAAATATTAATGCAGAAAACTGCAGAAGATTATCAACAGATTATTATTTAAAACAGAAACAGTCTGAATAAAATCAGAAAATGTATAACTACATGTCTGCAATAACCTTTTTCCTGGTTTCCATACTGAGGTGCAGTTTATCTAAAAAATGGAGAGGAACCCAACTGCCTGTTACAGTGGCCGAGAAGGGCGCCGCCATATATCCAATCTATGTCGGAATTTCAAGCAAAAACCGCCATAATACAAAAAGAAGAGAAGCATAGAGATAATATACGTAGACCCCTCATTGATTGATGGTCATTGATATAATATAATAAAGACAATGAAGGGAAGTCCCAAGCAGATGTTTCTTCATCCTGTAATGTATTGCTTATTAAAGCAAAGTTTATGGCTTATATTAAGGCAAGGTCTTGCCCTTCTCATCTCTGATTGGCTAGCCTGGTTGATTCATTACTAATCCTAACATTCGAGGAGCATTACCTGAACCCAACTTTACCATTTTCCTAATCCTGCTATTCGAGGACCAGTGCCTAAAGCTACTATGATCCATCTATATATTTTACAACATTTAGGAAGAATTATATGCATAAAAAGCTAACATTTCAAATTAGCCATTATCTGTGTTTAACTTACTTCCTGTATGGATTGGCGGCACCCTTTTTGGCCATGCTGACTGCAGGAAGTACTTTTGTGAAAAAATATGATGAAAATAATTTCAATAATGCCAATCTAGGCTTCGAAGGATTATTGGAGATCATATCCAGGGAATTTTAAGGAAAACCAAATAAAAATGATCAAACAAAACAGAAAACTTGCTGGGGAAAAATAATAGAACTACATACAAATAGGCTATGTATTTTTTTAAATGACCAACTAAAAATATTTACAATTTTTTACTTTAAAAATTCAGCTTAAAATGTCTTTTCATCACCAGTAGCAACAGAGGTTTGTAGTTTGAAGCTGCCGCACTGATGCCCAGAATGGACAGAATCACCGTGATTGGACCAAACACCTGTAGCGCCAGTAAACCATCGCTAATGGACAACTGGTCGAACAACTGAAAGAAAAGATTAAAAACACCATTCATCGCTGTAAGAATTTTCTGTGCAGCTCATTTTTGTTTGTTATGAATGATATTTGTTAATTAAAAGCTGAGTGACTTATTTATTTATTTTTTACAGTAAAATGAAAGTTTTAAGAAACATTTATTGGACAAAAACAATGTATACTGACTGACAAACTATGTAGGGCTATAAAGAGAAAATACTAGCCTGAACTTAAATTTTATTGACATATTCTGCCAAGACCTTAAACTCAGGATGCATGCAGGTAAAAAAATAATTTAAAAAATTGACTGTAATAAAATAATTTTTAAAAAAAGGAGTCGTCTAAAACCCAACTGATGATTGCACAACCAGTTATTAGATCTAGGGGTCCATTAGTTTTTCACATGTGGTCAGAGTAGTTTGGAAAACCTTAACAAGTGAAATCAATTTTAAAGATAGATTTATTTTAAGTCAGATCATCTTGGGCTTATAATAATTTTTTTGCTGAGCTGAGGCAGATCTGTTTGCTCTGTTCCATAAAAGTTGTTAAACAAATCCAAACATGTTTCTTCATATGTGGCACATTTTATCTTCCAGGGTCAAAGTTTACTTTATCTTATAGATTAAAATAAAAACATTTACAGAGGCGTTTAGATGTGTTACAGCTATTTAGTTCAACTAATTCAATTAAAAATGATTGTATTTTGTTTCATAATAATTAATTTCAGGATTATTTTGTGCATTTATTATGGTTGATTACGATGATATATTGTCATTGAAAATCTAACATTCAGTTTATTAGAAAATAAGGGTGCTTCATAAAACTGATACAAATATCTTTTTACAAAGAACTGTTCTGTATGTCATTGCTAAAGAAGTTTTCCATGTTAAAGGATATTAATGGAAAATTGAGTCGAATGAAACATGTGTGTGGTGGGGGGCAGTGCTCAGGGACAGGGCCAATCACAGCTTCGTGAATTTTGAAGCCACACACATTTTACCTTCCACCTGCCCATATTTCTGCAAGAAACAGAATCTGCTACAATGCTGCAGTATTATCGCAATGCCCTGGCAAAACCGGCCCAACTTTATAGAGAAACTTGAACCACAAGCAAATGTCCCATCTTGTCATGCTCCACCAATGCACTTATTCATGCAAAAGGAGCCCAGATCAAGTGGTGAACACAGAAACCTAACAGTAGCTTCACATTTAGTTAAAATCCTTTATTGATGTGAAGTAGTATGCTTATTTGAAGTGTTTATCAGCTATACGTTTTTAATTTTCATTTTTTTTAAAAAGGTCTGAAAGTGGAGCTAAAAACTTAATAAAAATATTTGGCGATCTTTATTTGTCAAGTTTGCTCGTCATTTTGTGATTTAGCCGCAAAATGCAGAGAAGGAAATATATATTAGATTTATATTTTTACGACCAGCCCAGATGAAATTAAAGTTTAAGCCCAGATTGGTTTGTCTATTTCAAGTCAAGTAAATTCTACTGCCAGCACATTTCAGTAACAATGCAGTTCAAAGTGTTTAACAACATTAACATAATAATCAAACAAAAATGACACTATATTGACAAAATAAAGAAAGGTAATGAAAAACTGCATTTCTAGAATTTATACACCAGAGACTATTGAACAGAGGCAGCTAAACATGTTTACAGCCTATATTTAAAGGATGTCAGTGTTTCAGCAGTTTCCTGGAAGTGCCAATTAATTTTTTAGGATTATATAAAATAGCTTAAAAACATTGACATGTGAGGTTGTGTTAAGGTGGCTGCACCTTTACCTCTGCTACAGGTACGTTGCCCTCTATTGATGAGAATCCAACACCGATCATCACCACGCCAGACACCTGCAGAGCCATGAAGAACAGTTACCAAAGTTTTCCACAGAGGGCGGAGCTTTTAACAGCAGAGGCAGCATTCCTCTGAAACTGTTCATCATCCCCAGGGGGAGACTTGCATCAGAGCCCCATCAGCTGGGAACACTGCTGGCTCGGCTGCCTCCCTGTCAGTGTTTTCTCAAACAGTCCTGGAGAAAAATAAGCTCTCACTGTTTCCTTCACATCAGAGACTGCGACAGAAAGAAAATGTAGCTAAAGATGTCCTTGAAAGCTCAGTATATCTCCTTTCTGAGGTCCTGTTTTAACACATAGAATTACCAAAAATTATTTATATTTGCTAAATACCAGAATAATCAGAGAGTTGAGAGTTTTAGTACTTTTATAATTCAAAGGCCAAATAAACTGAGATGATTACATCTTTAAACAGTTTGGGAAAGCTTAGTTTGGCTTTCCATACTTCTGATTGGTGAATGTATTTGAAGGGAGCTTCTCTACTGTGCTGCTCTCTTGTCCGACATCATGGGAAAATCAACAGAAATAAACCAGAATGTCAGGAAGCGGATTGGACTTCCACAAGCCTGGCAGAAAATGTGAGAATCAGTCCTGGAACAAAAACAAAAGAGCTTGTGAAGCTGCTGCTGAAGCTGCTAAAGGAGTGTCTTTATCCACAGTGGAACATAAGTGTCATAATAAACGGCTCAGAGGGGAAGAAGCCATTACTTCAAAAGCAACATAAAAAGCCAGATTACGTAACTAAAGTGCCATTCTTTCATTAGGCGGAAGCTGTGAAGCATAGAGCAGGCAGCATTATGAAAAACCTCTTCAAAAACAGAGGAGAAACAGGGCCTACAATATTAGACCAGGATGGAACGTGCATGTAGCTCCATATTACACTGAAGCTCAGGAAGCTTACAAGCTTTGGGTCCAAGCTGGGAAACCTAGGCAAGGCCCAGAGCTTGAGAATAAAAAGCTTACCAATGCCAGATACAAGTATGCTGTTCGTTTTATATCTAGAAATGAGCAGGTCATGAGGGCTGACTCTATGGCCAGCAAAATAATGAGCAACAACGTTACTGGCTTTTGGAATGAGGTGAGGTCTCTTAATAACTGTAAATCTTCCCTTCCTTGTACTGTTGAAGGAGTCTCCGGAGAAGATAACGTAGCTGAAGTTTGGAGACAGCACTATAGCGCCCTCTTTAACTGCCTGACACATGATTCATATGTGGAGGACTCCGTTATTAGTGATGAATCAATAAATATACTGACACATGAGGTATTTGAGGCCATATGTAAATTACCCAACAACAAATCATCTGGTATGGACTCAATAACTGCAGAGCATCTGAAAAATGCCAGTTATAAGCTTGCGCCCCTTCTAGCAATCAACTTTACTGGGTTGATGATCCATGGCATACTACCGGATTCAATGTTGTCTATTCTGCTTGTCCCAGTTATCAAGGACAAAGCAGGAAAGGTTGGTTGCCTGGATAACTATAGACCTATAGCATTGGCCAGTATTTTGTCCACGGTAATGGAAAGAATTCTACTTGATAGAGTGAGAGGGTATATTGCGTCTCTGGATAATCAGTTCGGTTTCAAGCCAAAACATGGCACAGATATGTGTATTTATGCACTCCAAGAAATTGTCAATTTGTATAAGGACAAAAATTCCACTATCCTCTTGTGTTTTATTGATGCCTCCAAAGCATTTGATCGAGTGAATCACAGGCAGCTCTTTATGAAGCTAAAGAAAAGGGGAGTGCCTGGGTATATTGTGAGGATTCTTGCCTATTGGTATGCCCACCAGAACATGCACATCAAATGGGGAGGTAGTATATCTGCACCCTTTAGAGTGTCCAATGGTGTCAGGCAGGGAGGAATTTTGTCCCCTGTCTTATTTAATTTATACATGGATGACCTGTCTAGGAGACTGAATGGTTGCAACACTGGCTGCATGATTGGTGGCACTCTGGTGAATCATTTTATGTATGCTGATGACCTTGTTACTTTTAGTCCAAGTAGTGCTGGGATGCAGGAGCTTTTGCATATCTGCTCTGACTATGGTGTGGAATTTGATATAAAATATAATTCGAGCAAAAGTGTTGTTTTAATATGCAGAACAAAACAAGATAGATTGCTTAAATTCCCTGTGTTCCACCTGGCCAATAACTGTCTTAAAGTCTGCAAAAAGATTAAATACCTTGGTCATTGGATTACAGATGATATGAATGATGATGATGACATATACAGACAGTGTAATACATTATATGCACAGGCTAACACCATAGCAAGGAAGTTTAATTATTGTTCTACGCAAGTTAAAGTGGCTCTGTTCAAAGCTTACTGCACACCACTTTATACTGCTTATCTGTGGTCTGCCTACAAAAGATCCAGCATGCAGAAATTACAAGTTGCCTATAATGATGCAATGCGTATTTTACTCAAGGTTCCCAGAGGAGGAAGTGCTAGTGAGATGTTTGTATCTCTAGGAGTAAGCACACTGAAAGCACTTTTAAGAAATTTGATGTATAAGTTTATGCAACGGTTGGATGAGTCTACCAATGGTATCATAGTGGCACTCTCTAACCCCTTAGTGAGTTGCTGTCGGTACACATCTAGACTAAGAGTACATTGGCTGAAATGTCTGTGTGTTCTTTAAGTTTTTAGCCTTTATTCTTTGTATTTTCTTTTGTATTTTGTATCCTTTGTATTGGATAGTAATTTTTATCTGTTCTGTCTGGTGGGGTTTTTTTTTTTTGGACATGAGTCTGGCAAATAAACATATCTATCTATCTATCTATGATATGGGGATATTTTTCTGCAGGAGGGACTGGTGCATTTTGCAAAGAGTTAAAGCACAGGGAACAAATGACTTTTCTAATGGACAATGATTCCTAGTTACAAAGTAGTTCAAGGACAAAAAAAGTCACTTGGTGTGTCCTGCACATTCAAATCGAGCTTTTGTCAATAATTCAGCTAACCAGAATAGTATAAATTATTTGAACATATGTGTCTGGAAGAAAATCGAAATTATCAAGGAAGTGCATTCTACTCTGTGACAGCAGGTGGCGACACTCATCCTTTAATGCGGACTTTCTTCCGGCTGGCCTATAGCAGGGGTCGGCAACCCAAAATGTTGAAAGAGCCATATTAGACAAAAAAACAAAAAACAAATCTGTCTGGACTGCAGCAGCAAATTATTAAAAGCCTTATAATAAAAGGCAACACACACTGTAAACATCTTTATTAGCTTATTTAGCCTAGTACCAAAATGATAAGTAGGCTACAGAAACCTACTGAACATTCATGACTTAATGTTTATTTTTCCTGCAGCACATCCTGGGGAGAAAGAAGCACCATGTCATTACACTGCTTTACAATGGTGCTCCAAGTTTAACTTCCATTATATTTTTAATGTATTATGTTTCATTGCATCGATGAAATTATAGAAATACAATACAGAAATAAGATTTTTGAGGTCAGTTTTTATTTTAAGGATTCACAAAAACAAAATGGGCAGCGTGCATAGGACGGCCTGTCTGCATTATACTCTTCTCTTTAGTTTCTGCGTTTCATACCCACGCTGGGATGAGGCGAGGGGCAGACAGCAGAGGTAACGGGAACATCGCACACACACACACATACAATGGAAAAAAGGATAAATCAAGCTTGGCATTACCGAAACCCCCAGCCTAGAGTGTCACACAGATGACAAACAAATGCTGACAACAGTTGTTACGGGAATATTTCGAGGTGAATTTATCGATTAATTGCATATTTGTGAATCCATCCAGGGAAGTTCGGCAAAGTAAGAGATCATTAGATATCAGTGAGGAGGCCTTTTACCTCATTCCCTCGAGATACTGCAAAAAGTGTTTGGGATTAAACTGGTGACAAAACATTCTAAGGGCTAGAGACAGACGTTGCTTACAGGGAGTCAGAGAGAAGATGGATGCAAGTGAATCAAGCGTTGCCCAAATGGGCTCCTGTGAAAGACTGGCCAAAATAAAATAAGAAAATGCCAATCAAGACTCCAGTCTCCTCCTTGTCTGTAGAAGGTAAGGCATTGTTTTGCTCAACAGTGAAGCAAAAGAAAAAGTAGTTCATGCACAGCAACAATTAGTTCATTTGTCACAACACAAATGAGCAAAATTGTTGACAAAAAATGTTGTAAGTAACATTGTTTATCTTTTAAGCTTGTTATTCTCTTAAAGCTGTACCAGATGCTGTACCTTTCTCTGCTCTGTCTGCCTTTCTGACCATGACAAAATGGCAGCAGTATCACGGTGAGCCGACAACAGAGTTCTAAAGTTCTGGAGAGCTTTATTAAATATAAAGATAATCACGAATGAAGCAAATTCACAAGGAAGAACCTGCTTTCCAGGAAGGTACAACGGTGTTGATTGAGCAACTTGAAAAGACGTCAGCTGTGGCTGACAATGCGGAGGGACGGTATCCTCTGTAAGATAATTAGCTAATTTGCTACTAACATTAGCATCAAATGTGGGGCGATGTCCTCTCATTTCTGGCCTTGTCAGCTTTTTATGTTCTCTCCAAGGTATCCAGGGGTTTTCATAGATTTATGAAAATGTCCAGATTCTCTTATGTGACATCCTCTGCGGCTCGAACTGCTGCTTAGAGGCTGGTTTTGTTCTGTTCATAGACGGAACAGAAAACACAGAGCTGCTGCTGTTTTGTTGTTTTGTTGTGTTCAACTAGTGACATCACAAGTTGAAAGTTGAGTGCTAGAGGTGTCTGCATCGCCCCTGCAGGCAGAGCGGCTTACCTCTGCTAGAGTTCCAAACACACACTCCTTTTTAAAGTTCATGGCCGTTTCAGTTTTTGGCACCTTAAAACACTTTTTTTGTTGGAATTTTTACTTTCTCTGTGAAAACGTCCGTTTGAATGCATGGATAACAGGATTTTATTCTACATTCCTAAAGAACAGCAGCTGGGTCAAAGAACAAAGACTCCTGATGGACAGAGAAGTAAGTGGCTACATACTAATGCTAACGCATGTTAGCCATTTATCAAGCTGCTTATGTGATCTTATACAGCATTGTGTGCTTAATTCATTGATCTGTAGCATCTAAGAAAGTTCAGTAAACGGGTGCAAACAACACCCATGGCTTTTTCATATAATGGGCTGGAAAGATTTGCTTATTAGACTCAGCTATGTTGTTTTCGGCTGTGTCTAAAACCTGGAGATTTAGCAACTCGTATAGGCTTTATTGAGGTTGGTGCAGGAGGTGGGTTTATAGAGGTACGAGCCGTTTTACTGCGTGGTCCAACATTAACTATATGATACAAGTTAAATTTTAGGACAGGTCTATCCCAGAAATTGAAAGCTTTAAAATAGCATGATATAGTCCCTTTAAATGGCTGTGGGGCAGGAAGGATATTTCTGTAAGGATCATTCTGTTTTACAGTGCTTTTTATTAAGCTTCTGACTGAAGATGTTTTATTTGATAGCCGCAACATCAACAGTAGTGATGGGAATTTCATTACGCTTAGCACACATCATATGTCTGTTGTAACGCTAATGTTTCATAATTAGTTCATAAATGTTAAATGACCTATCATCTTAATAGTCAGTATTTTAGACAATACATAACACTTAGAGGTAACACGGTTATATGAGAGCAGCTCCATGCTGCAAGAACATACAATTTACATGTGATCTGATTAGTTGACTAATCAGCAAAATAATTTGTGATTAGTTGATAATCAAAATAATATTTTGTAGCAGCCTTAGTTTGATTGTGTTACATGCGTTGTTGTCGTACCAGAATGATTTCCAGTTTCACAGTCTCAAGGGTGTGGATGGATGCAGAGGTTTTTTTTTTTTTTTAACACCATTATCTAGGTTCCTTAGCTTGACTAGAAGTACGGCAGTTCGGTTTTGGTTCATCCGGACTGAGGTGTTTACATGCATTTCAAACGTCGAAATTTCGGGATAATAAAGTAATAATTCGATTTTCTATAACTACATATAAATCCACTGACTGTTTTGGCCAATGCAAAGTCCTGAGGTCAGGTTAAAAGACCTGAAAGGTTTAAACATGGCATTCTAGAAATCTGACCTAGTTAAAGCAGAAAATATTTATTAATAAATCCTGTAAATTGAAATCATCTTACCAACCTAAAGGAGGAAAGGTTTAACCAGATTTAATTCCAAAACATCAGTATTTGTAAATATCTGGTTCCAGCATCCAGAACCCCCAGTTTGCACCACTGCATTGGGAACAACACACTTAAAATAGATAGAAAGATATTTAACAGCAGAGAGATGCAAACCCATGACAATAGAGGAAAACAAAGTGATACAGACGAACACCAAGATGTAAACCAAAAAAAACAGGCCAACATAACCTGAAGTTGCTTAGAAAATTATCCTCAAAAGCCAAATCCAACCCAGGGGAGTAAAAGTGAGATTTACGGTTAAGTTGAAATGGAACATTCAACATAATCACTGTAATCAGCTGATAAGCGGCTCAGGAACAGGAACCAGGAAAAAGTGAGCCCAAACGATACAAATGAAAATAAAAATAGCAACAGAAGCCAATGTAATCACTCATGCTGTTCCTGCTGTATGCCGCAATACTGGATGAGGACAGGAAAGTTTCTGTAACATGCTGGTATAAAAGCAGAGAAGAATTAGGAAATACAGTTAAAGGTATCTGGTAAAACACAAAAGGTGAAATTAAGAACAAGTGACATGTGACAATTTTACAGAAAAAGAAAGAAAGGAGTGAAGGAAACAGTAGGCAGGAAGAAGATAAGAAGGGGAAATGAGAAAAGACTAACAACTAATTATACAAACATGTTCTAGCATACCGGTAGAGAACGTTAGATTAATCTGAAGGTATTAAAACAACTACAGACGTGGACAAAATTGTTGGTACCCTTCATTAAATAAAAGAAAAACTCATAATGGTCACAGAAATAACTTTAATCTGACAAAAGTAATAATAAATAAAAATTATATAAATGTTGACCAATGAAAGTCAGACATTGCTTTTCATCCATGCTTCAACAGAATTATTTAAAAAATAAATGCATGAAACAGGCCTGGACAAAAATGATGGTACCCCTAGAAAATCATAGACAAGCACGTTAACTGTAAAGGCTATAAGACAATCTTAAAGTAGCTAGATGTTTCTGTGACTACAGCTCAACATGTCATTCAGTAATGTACGATCCATGGGACTGTAGCCAACCTCCCTGGACGTGGCTGCAGGAGGAAAATTGATGACAGATCAAAGAGACGGATAATCCAAATGGTAACAAAAGAGCCTAGAAAGACTTCAAAATAGATCCAAGCTGAACTTTATGCTCAAGGAACATCAGTGTCAGATCGGAACATCCTTCGCTGTTTGAGCCAGAGGACAAATCATTAAAAAAAAACAGACTGGAGTATGCCAAACTACATGCTGACGAGCCACAAAGCTTCTGGGAGAATGTCCTGTGGACAGATGAGACAAAAATTTAACTTTTTGCCAAGGCACATCAGCTCTATGTTCACAGACGGAAAAATGAAGCATATCTAGAAAAGAACACGGTCCCTACTGTGAAACATGGGGGAGGCTCGGTTATGTTCTGGGGCTGATTTGCTGCATCTGACACAGGGTGTCTTGAATCTGTGCAGGGTACAATGAAATCTCAAGACTATCAGGGGATTCTAGAGAGAAATGTGCTGGCCAGTGTCAGAAAGCATGGTCTCAGTCGCAGGTCACGGGTCTTACAACAGGAAAATGACCCAAAACACACAGCTAAAAACACCCAAGAAGGGCTAAGAGGAAAACACTGGCCTTCTATGAGCCCTGATCTCAATCCTATTGAGCATCTTTGGAAGGAGCTGAAACGTGCTGTCTGGAAAAGGCGCCCTTCAAACCGGAAACAACTACAACAGTTTGCTCATGAGGAGTGGGCCAAAATACCTGCTGAGAGGTGCAGAAGTCTCATTGACAGTTACAGGAATCATTTGATTGCAGTGATTGCCTCAAAAGGTTGTGCAACCAAATATTAAGTTGTGGGTACCATCATTTTTGTCCAGGCCTGTTTCATGCATTTATTTTTTTAAATAATTCCGTTGAAGCATGGATGAAAAGCAATGTCTGACTTTCATTGGTCAACATTTATATAATTTTTATTTATTATTACTTTTGTCAGATTAAAG